>JAEBUN010000034.1:0-440324 GCA_023014365.1 Lepiota brunneoincarnata
TATAAAGAAGCTCATGGAATTCTCCAGAAAGAACAAGAACCCACCAGAACCAACCAAAGACAACTTCGCTCCCACACCAAACGTACTTAAAAATGCCCATGAACCTCAACCTCACTCGCCCCCAAACTACTCCCCCTTTTTCCACAACACCTTCGCCAACTTCCTCATCATCCTCCGTCGTCATCGTAAACGATGCAAGCGTCGAACATACTACACTTCAGACAACTCCCGTTCCGGCCCCGTCTCCCTACACCCCCTCTCACACCTTCGCCGCAGCATACGCCTCCCTCAGGGACGAGACCCCCGACCCCAACAACACCCCAGAACCAACAACCACCCCAGCCGCCTCCCTTAGATACCATACAGCTGGAGTACGACCACATGGACCAGATCACCCTTCTGACGGGATCTGCGCGAGGCTGCCACCGACGGAGCCTTTACGACTAAATTGGAACACACTTCAATTTCAGAATACGACCGACAACTCTGGTACGACTACACCCACCACGTACGACAGACTAAGGCTCTCGCTACTGTGTACAATACGCAACGTGCCTGGGCAGAATCACTCGAGCGACTTCTCCGCTCAAGATCGGGCCTCATGTCCGAGGTGTCAAAGAACCTACCCAAACGAAATGAGGTACATACCTCGCAGCCCCCCCACCGCAACCATCCCCACCACTACCACAACAACCACTGCTGCTGTCATCACCACCGTCCCCAACAAGGGAAGAAAGTCCACCAGTATCAGAAATCCCTTCAGACTTCTCACCCCCACCAAGGACACCACCCACACCGTCACCGATAACAACATCCCAATTTGGAACTCCCCCAACCCCATTCACTCGCGAACCAACCCCCGAACCACCGACAGATCGGTCTGCATCCAATGCAGACACACAGGACACTGGGCCATGGATTGCCCCCAATTTGCCTGCCTCGGATGCAAGCAATATGCCCCAGGGCATTACTCATACGACTGCATCAAATATAGATGCCCCCACTGCGCTGTCTTCCAACCGCGCCACAAACGGACCGAATGTCCAAGTCGAAAGACTCGACATGCCCCCTACTCCAGAAATCCTACAACCCGTCCCTCGACCACTCCCACAACTCACCATCGATACATCAACCTCACCCATGACGATTACTACGAGGAATGCTACGACGATGTGGCAGAATCAAACATTACAGGAGAACCATGCGGTTCCTTCTGAAGAAAACCCAATCACCCCACCAGAAGAAAGGATTGAAAGTCCCCATTTCAGACGCCTTCTATATGACATCTTCTATCCAGGACAACCCCCATCCCCAGAAACCACCACAGCACTTGATCTTCACAGAACTCCTACCCCCACCTTCTCTCCCGTCATTCCCCCTAGACCAGACTCCACCGACCAACCACAGATCGATTACTATGAACCAAACTACCTAGCTGAATACCCGGAAGAAGGAAACTAACGAGTTGTATGGAAAACAACTCTAAAAGTGGACCTAATGTTATCAGAAACCACATCAGAAGGACGGTTATTTTAGTTTACATTCCCATGTCACTATGAAGCAATCAGTAGTGTACATCAGAAGGACTATTATAGTTACGCCTCATGTTCCTTATCTCTGACTTGTAGTTACTCTGGTCCGGACTATTATAGTAGGAGCACAGCCTCACCGAGAAGTATATAAAGATACAGTACATCACCTTGTATCTTTATCTTAGTGTTATAAAGTTCTTGCCTCCTATACCTCTTTGCCACAACCGGCTGGACTTATAGTGCTCCGTCGTCTCCAAGTCACGCCTAGTAGGACAGGACCAAGTCTGTATAGACATCCTGCCACGAACACCGTGCTACTCAAGAGCGAACCCCTAACCCGGGTAATACTTGTACCTTCGCGGACCATCCCCGTGTTTCGGCCGGCATTGCGAACGCCCTGGTCACATCCTCACTGACCAGTGAATACCATAAGTTTCTCTGTTCACTATTTTTCCCTTTTCTTATTCTCTTTATTTTTCTAGATCTGGCTACGTTCGCGCGTGTTGTGTCCTCTAGCTTGGTCAGCCTGGAGGCGAACTGCGTTGCTTACGAGGCTTCGGTGTTTCACCACCACCGTGTAGTTTACCAATTCGTCCAGGAGATGCAAGCTACCAGGACTGCCTTGGACGGTAACGACGTGGCTTTTGTAGAGATGGGTATGGCTGACTCCCTTGAAGACGTCCGGGCATTCTTTGAGTTCGCCAACAACTTTCCGGGGGTCCCGACATACGAGGAATTTGAGGAGCTCAAATCACTTCTCTTCCTCGCTTTCCCGATGACTCAGGATCCGGAGTCTGTTCTAGAAGACCTTGAGTGATCTCTGCGCCTAGTTTACTTCTTGGATGTAGTATATAATCTTGTCATGTATATACATCCCAATAGTCATCTTGTTGTTCCTTGTCTCCTACTGAGTTAAGCTAAACTGTTTCTGACTTTCTTGTCATCTCCTAAAGCTAAGCTAAAGACCTCCTGGGAGACTCCTAAGCTAGTTTAGGTTGCCAGTCACTTATATACTCATTATATGCCTCTCTGATCTATCAGTGATGTTTATTGACATCTCAGCGCGCCGTGACCCACAACGCGTAGTGACCCGGTCATCCGTTCTGGTTTTCTTACAAGCCCGGACCCGAACCAGCCTGTACACGGTGTTCGCCGCGAAAAAGGTCACGTCAAACAAAACTGAAGCGCCACTTGTGCCACTTGGGGCCCATCTCCCCCTAGCCAAATTGAAATCGGTGCCCTCACCGTTCCATCAGAATCCCTGTGCACACTGATAACCGCGAGACCCTGGCGACATGTTACCTAATAAGGCAACTGTGGTTCAGCAAGTCTGTTGAAGGCTGGCTACTCAAGATTACAGGTTTCCTAGGCCCCTCAGGTCATAAGCTTAGGGTGGAGGGTGCTCTTCATCCACTCGTTATGATTCATCATCACTGCCTACGGCCTTTTCTTATAAAAGCGAGGGAGTGACGCCTCATTCTAGCAGACACCCTTTGCAAGAAAATGGCTTCTTCTATCCCCCATCTCCAGGTCGAGCTCGACGATCTCATCAGCAACGCCAAAGGTCGTCTTCAGCGCCTGCAAAACGGCCAAGTCGCTCGTCCCCTCGTCGAGAAGGCTCTCCTTGCGTTCGACGCCCCTGGGGTATGTCTACTCTTTCCATGCTTCTCTCGCTGTTTCTAAATCATTTCTAGTCTGCTTATATTGAAGCGTTATCGGAGGATAATGAGGCTATCAAGCTTCATGTCAACCAGGACTACGTCTTCCGTATCCGCAAGCTCTACAAAATTTACCAAAACAACTACCATTTGTCTTATGAGATGCCCGTGATCTATAAGGCACTCTCTGAATGCTGTAGCCGCATTAATCACGTTCGTTCTGAAGAATCCCACAAATCCAGGACTGAAGAGGCTCAGAACCCATCGTCCACGACTGGCTCTACTTCCTCCAACGTTGCCGAAGGCTCTGCTGTCCCCAAACGCGTAAGCTTAGTGTTCTTTTGGCTCCAATCGTCTCCTCATGTATAAGCTTAGCCTTGCAAAGGTCGCAAGGCCCCTGTCTCTGCTGCTGTTGTGGTAGACACCGATACCAAGCTTGCTGAGAGTATGACCAGTGCTTCCAACTCCTGAGCAACCGGTGCTGACACGGTAATATAGCTGCTTCTCAACCTATTACATTGGCTGAGATAATCGCTCGCCTCCAGGATATGATGGTCGATGAGGAGGTCTCTCAAGCTATCGTCGAAGAGGTTCGTGTAGTCTCGCCTTATCGCAAGCGTCGTTTGTCTACCTCCGACGTGGTGTGCCAGCTCCACTCCCCCCAACCACTGATTCTGACTTCCTCCCTCTTTAGGAGACCATCAAAAAGTCCTCATCGTCTAAAGGCACCGTCCGTCTTCTTCCCTATTGTCAAGTTCCCAATATGAACACTAAACACTGCTGTTATGTCCGGGCTGAACAGGTTCTAGCCAAAGCCAGCACCAATACTGCTAAGTGCGCCCGTACCGAGTCTGCTTCCGATGAGCGCACCTTTGCAGGCTTATCTGGTGGGCAACTTCTCACTTCTCTTTGCTAAGCTTAACGGTCCTGACACTTCTCCTGGGCAGCTTGTTTGCTCCAGGAACTCCAAAACCTCCTGTCTCACTCTCACGACAAGTTCGAATCCGAATCTCGCGGTGACGACGCTCGGTCAGTCAAATGCAACCTCAATTCGCTCAGCCAGGACTTCATCGATGCTATTCCCTCGCTCAAAGCCAACTTAAAGAGGTTCCAATTCCTCATTCAAGAGCGCATCCATCTCAAAAGCCTTTTGCGCAACCTTTCCGACTTGGACAAGTCCTCCCCCGCTTAAGCTTAATGCTTTTACAGTCCCCAGGATAGTGTTCCTTCGATAAGTAGATAGTTCTGTCCACAATATCAGGTTTTTTCTATCCCTCCAACTCTTCTGGCTCCCATCTGTCACTAGGCTCATCCTCAGTAGTCTCCTCCAGGGTCTTCAGTCCCTCTGGCAACAGATCTAACATCTCTTGTAACTCCAGCGGCAACGGCATATGTTTTCTGGCTAAGTAGGGAATTACTCTGAACGCCGCCACTTTATTCTGCCATACAGAGCCATCCAACTCTGCCAGGATATATGATCCTCCCTTCGATCTAGATATGACCACCATGGGTCCTAGATACCTGGGTTTCATCTTCCTGTCTGCTGAGCTCTCTATAGCTGTGTTTCTCACTAATACTAAATCTCCCGTGCCGAAGCGATAATCTTTTATCTTATGCGCTGCTTGTCATTCCATCTCCCAAGCCTTGCTAAGCTTAGTGTCTGAAACACGCTGACGCACCTCCTCAACATGCCGAACATGTTTTGCCAAAGCCTGAGCTCGGTATCCTATCAACTCGGCCGTGGTTAAGTACTTATTTGGTAGTTGTACTAGCCAAGTGGCCTCTTTGACATCCAGAGGTAGCATCGGGTGCACTCCGGTTACCAGAAAGTACGGGGAACACCCCATTCCTTTTCTAATGGTTATCCAATCTGCCCACATAACGTGCGGTAGGTGCCAATACCACTTTTTGACATCTCCATCTGTAGCTTTGTACAACATTTGCCGCACATCCCAGTGGGCTCTTTCAATAATCCCGTTCGCTTTGGAATTGTAAGGAGATATCGTTACTCCTTTTATCCCATATTTTTCTTCCAGCCATTGAACAGCTTTCTTAAATGGAGAACCGTTGTCCGTGACAATCTTCACTATACAGCCCCATCGGCAAATGATATCTTCAAATAACCACTGTGCAATCGAACTAGCATTCTCTTTTCTCAAAGCTTTTGCCTCCATCCAGGATGACAGTCCACACCTTCCATGCACAATATAACTACACCCATTAGAACTTGGCGTCATATGTAGTGTGTCCACATGTAGCACTTGGAATATCGACGGCATGGGCGTTACTATTGGTGGCATCTCGATGATCGCCTTTTGCTGTTGCTGGCATAGATGGCACGATTGCACATACCAAGTTACGTCTCCTTCAACTTCCGGCCACCAGAACCTCTGCGTTATAAGCTTAGTGGTTGCGTATATTCCCCTGTGTCCTAGGAAGTCGTGGCTGGCTCGCAACATATACATACGTTGCTCCTTATCCACTACTAGCTGATGCTGACCACTAGGGCTCATCCTATACAGTCTCCCCTCTTCATCCAAGAAGAAATGCTCCACCATATGCTTAAGCTTACGCAGATCTGGCTCATCCAAGCCTTCAGCTGCGCTACTGCCCCCTGTTTTCAGGTATTCCCTGACTTTGGGTATTCTTTTGTCCTGTATTCGCGCTGTATCTGTCCTGCACGACTCATCATATGCTTCCTCTATCTCGGTCGACTTTTCCTCTTCGAAATCTGGCACTAGCCTGACATCTGTCATTAAGCTTAGTACTTGTCGATGGTTTTCTGGACAGGCTGGGTCTTCTATAACCCTAAGCTTAGCCTGTTGTTCATCCAAGTACTCTTCCCAAGCTTGATCCAGCTCATACTCAAAATCATACACATCACGCGCCAGACCCTGGTTGAAGCCAGAGCGACTGTCAATCTCATCACAGAAGGCTTCCAAGGGTAACGGATCTGCAGCCCCCGGATCTTCTTTGATCAACTCGAACTCCTCTCCCTCGTCCTCGGATCCGTCGTCGAAACAACGGGCTGTCTCATCACCGGGATAGTAACGTCGTCTGGACAGTCCATCCGGCCCAAATGTCTTTCCTTCTTTGTGTACTAGCGTGAAGTGGAACGATCTAATGAAGTCCACCCAACGGTTTACAGTAGCGTTCAGGAGTTTTCCTGGGTTGTTTAACATCCCAAAGAGAAACTTCGCGTCTGTTTCCACTACTAGATTTCTCGATCCCCACAATAAATATTTCTCCTGTTCCAGCACCATTCTTAAGCCGCATAGCTCTCACTTGGGCTGAGAATACCTCTGCTGTCTCTCGTCCAATAATATTGACCCAAACTTCGCATAATGTATAAGCTTAGCGTCTTCTCCATCTCGCTGATATATGTAGTATCCCACCGCCCTCCATGAGGTATCCACGGCTACTACTATGGGTTGTTTACTCGGGAATTTGGGGTTCCTGGTTGGGAAACAGCGTTGAATCGCATCTTTCAGCTCCTGCTGTGCTTTCCGTTCATTTTCTCCCCATTCAAACTCTTGCCCTTTCTTAAGCTTTTCGTATAGAGGTGCAGCAATGGCTATGAACTTCAGGATATGATTCCTGCAGCGCGTAGCTGTTCCTAGAAAACCCCTTAGCTTGGAGACATTCTCGCAATCCCCCCATCTTAATATCTTCCCAATGGTGTCTGTGGCAGGCAACCGTCCTTTATAAGAGCATTCAAAACCCACTACAGTGATTTCATCAGCGCAGATAGTCGTCTTGGGCCCAGAGAAGGTTCCTCCTACGTATTTCATCCTCTGTAGAATCCTATTGACCATCTGCATGTGTTCCCATACAAATCATTGGATCCCTGGGTTTTCTTTCAGCGTCTCTTCCGTGCCATCTGGCAACTCATATCTAGTTTTGGGTCCTCTGATAGGTACATCATCTATGTACGGCATCGTGTATTCTGGTATCTCACTGGTTAGGATCGCTGTTACATCCTCATGAAATATAGGCACTGAATTGGTCCATCCCATGGGTAACGTCACTAAGCGTAGCGCTCCAAAAGGCGTCTGGAACGTTGTTAAGTCCCAAGACGACTCAGCTAACAGTCGTTCGTCATAGCCAACATATAGATCCAGAATGCCTCCGCAAGCTCTGCCTGCGAAGTGCATTGCCAAATCTTCCGTTGCTGGCGGCAGTCCTGAATGCGCTATCGTCACTTTGTTCAGCGGTTCCAAGCTGTGTACCAGTCTCAAACTTTTCCCATCTTTCTTCACCACACAGAACCATCTGGATCTATAGGATGAGTTCGACGGCTCGTATACACCAGCACTAATCTTTCTCTTTATAATGGCACAAACTTCATCATAGATCGCTGGTGGAATCGGAATGGGCTTCTCAACCCACGGAGTATGTTCTACCGTCGGTATCTCGATCGGCGGGAAGAAATCTTCCCTAAAACATCCCTTTTCCTCATCTGTCCAGGCGAATGCCTTTTCTTGAAGCATCATGATGTGGTGCATCAGCTTTCTTTCCTCTGGCCACAAGAAATCCCCTGCATGGGCTTCGTCCAGCTTAAGCTTACGCTCCTCCATATATCTGCCTGTCGGGACAAACTCTGGAGGATGCACGCTAAGCTCAGGCATTTCTGCCAGTGGGTCCCCTTTTATTTCTTGTTTTATCCTGAATCTCTCCGGTAGATCACCCAACACTGGCCTCACTTTTAAGGCTACTGGTTTATATTTCTTCCCAGCCAGGCATTGTACCGTATCTTCGTCATCTTCTTCTGTTTCGAAGACAGTTATTCCCTGGTCCTCTGTGCCCTGCGCGTTGGCTATGCGTCCTAGGCACAATAACGCCGTCGCTTTATCTTCTTGTGGACAGTCCTCATCGCGTATGACTCGGTCAATGAACATTAGCTGTAGCTCGGCCTCTGAGAAGCTTCCTTTTGCTAAGCTTAGTGTTTGTGCGACGACAGGGCCCTTCTCATCATCATAGTCTATTATACAAGCCACCTCTCCTTGTCCCTCGGTCAACTCATCGAGGTTTCTTGAAAATTTTGACTGTTTTCCCTAAGCTTAGGAGGATTACACTCTCCTTGAGCATAAGTTGGTAACACAGCCCTTTCTCTGGTATTTGGGTCCGTAATAACCAAGGTTTGCTTGCCACTGGCGCTATTCCTGACTTCGCTAGCCGTCATTACATCAAAGGGTCGTCCCAGGAGTACTCGATACGCGGGGTTACGAACGATGTGAACTTGCAAATAGATTGTGACTCCCCCGCAGGTAAAGCCTACGTTCTTTGCCAATCCACAAGTCTTTTCAACCTGCCCATTCGCACTCTGCAAATTTATCGTAGTATCTGGGTCCCAAGAAACTTGACATGCAATCGCCGCTTCCTGACTCATGGAGACGATCTGTGACCCGCTATCTAGCAAGGCCTCTTCCTGCCGAATCCCATTTATCAGAGTTGGCACTACTCTCAACGGCTCGCATTCTTTCGCAATAAACACTTGCCGTCCCCTGTCTCTTTGGGGCAGTGACTCCAAGTACTGCATGATTGTATCCTGAGCTACCCAGGCTTGGGTTGCCAAGCCTTCTTGGAGCACCGTATCATACTTCCGAGTGCCGTCTGCTAGCTCCGTTATCATGACTTGTACTGGCCCACTATTAATCTCTATATCTTCTGTATCATCGTCCCAGGGCCCTACTCCTGCTATTAAGCTTTGACTCGTGGGTACCCGTTTTCTCATAATGCGCTCCCTATAAGCGTTCCTGTATATCGGTGACAATGCCAAGAGTTCTCCATGCGATACTGAGGCTTCTCGCTTCAATACCCTGCTGAGTACTTCCTCCACATCGACACTCCTCTCTATAGGGGCCTGGTGCTTATACGCAGGCTCCTTCTTAGATGGTTCCATCCTTCTGACAGGCAACGGTGGCACCTCAACGACCGGGCGCAGTGGTTTCACATTTCTATATGGTAATTCCCCTGCTGCGGCACGCACTGGTTCCTCTGTTGTCTGCCCTATTTCCTCATTTTCTGATTCTTCTGATCGCTCGGAATCCGACGCGTCCTCAGGAGTCTGTCCTCTGGCGAAGGCGACCTTCTTCTTCAGAGCCGGCTCCTTCCTCGAACCCTTTAGAAACCCGACTCCGAGTTCCAAGTCTTCGCGCCACTCCTGGTGTCCAAATACTGGCTTGCCAAGGGCGTACCATCCGTCAAACCACTAAGCTTAGCCTGTATCTGGGCCAATTGCTCAGCCAAAGACTGTATCTCAACATTATCATCCTTTCTGGTCATAAGCTTAACCTTTGGGGCACTCCCGGCGTGGATGGCAACTGTCTCCAACATTTCGATGCGCTGCTTCAGACGGCGGACTTCTTCTTCCGCTGGTGACCTTTGGTTTTCTGACCTCAGGAACGCTCTCTGTGCAAACACCGCTGACGTTGGCACTTGCGGTAACTCAGGCTCAACCTCCGGCAGTTCTGGTATCTGAACGAAGAGTTGTCCCTTTGTCACATAGTACTTTGCCACTTTCTCTTTAATAGGCCCTTCTCCTCGAGGGATACTCGAGCCATCTCCCATATATATTTTGTTCCCTTCGACTCTAATTCGGCCAGCTTGTTTATCTGCCTCCATGTCTGGGCAGAATAACCAACTATGCCCTAATAACCAGCAGTAGAAACACTTGCGGTCGGAAAGCGACCCTGCCGACCCACTTCCGGTCTTCCTCTGAGCGTGATTATAACCGGCATGATTATGTCCTTCTTTCGCCAAACTCTCTAAGTATGATTTTAAAGTATGCCCCTGGATATTCATGAGGTCCTTAAGCTCAGCGAGACCGCCTGCCATCTGCGAGACTTCATCCTGAAACTTCTGTTTTAAGCTTTGCAGCTCTCGCTTTACTACAGGGTCATAAGTCCCTGTTCCGGACGTCGCAGGTGGATGGCTCATTGATGCCGAGTTCACCGGCCTTGAATCCTGATGAAGGGATCGCATAAGTGTTTTGCCAATCGAAATTTCGACAGCTTTATCCACGACAATCCTCCAATCATAGGGGTCCTCTTCACGTAAATCCTTCGCAGTTAGTGCCGACCCATCGCTCGCGGTTCTATGCACCCCAGTGATCGCTAATCTCGCATTGAGTACGTCCTGGAACACGGAGTCCAGTGCGCTCATAAATAACTCGACTAGCTCTCAGTTTGAGACTACCGCCGGCGACTTCAGGCACTTCTCTGCTTCTAGAATGAATTGCCTTTTGAAGTCCAAGACTCTATGCTCCTCATTCATTGCAATGCCTCTACTCTCTGCGCAGAGTTCCCTCAATCGTTGCACTGAGCCCTGCTCGGCTGCCACAGTCTCGGGATACTCTTTCTTCAATCTCTCTACGAAGCCTGTCCAGCTTCCTGCTGGGAACTCCACAAAACTCATCCACTCTTCACGGATATCCTGGTCCACATATGACACTGCCCAATTTATCCTTTCTGCATCGTCCGTCGTCTTCGTTATCGTGAAGAGCCGTTCAAGCGTCCAGAGATAATTTCTCAATGTCTGTGGTTTTGATGCATCCCATCTGGGAGCATTATTGCTAAAGGGAATTGGCATACACTCGTGTCCCATTTTACTAGCTGTAGTCATCGTAGACGGTGTAGTTTGGTTTGTCTGTACAGTCAGAGTTGACTGTGATATCTGTGGTACCGTAGAGGCACCAGGAGGGTTCGTATGAAACGAGTTTTGGTTTGTAAACGCTAAGCTTAGTGTAGGAACGGTCTGACCGTCCTGGCTTTTGGTGTGCAGAATATGCGCTATGTTGCGAGCTGAGGCTGGAAGCCTTATAGTAATTCTGGGAGCAGTAGAGGTCGGCGGTGCGACTTCTCTCGATACTGCAACTGCTGAACCACTCGCTGTGTTCGCAGCTAAAGAGTTAACGGGATCTTTTTGCTTTCGAGAGGTACTAGCGGCGATGAGGCCTTCAGAACCTTCTGGACGATTGGAATTCCGAGTAGTTCTCTGTTTTGGGGGGTCGACCTTCCTGAGACTGTTCTCGAAGGACGTTTTGGGTGACTTTACGGTCTTTGCTTGAACCTTTTTCTGCTTCGCAGGTGAAAGGCGGGCCAGTGTCCAAGACTTTTGGTGTTTATCTCGTGAAATTCAACTGAAAACCCCCCTCACGGTGGGCTCCAGATGAAAAGGTAGAAACTTTTGTAGGTTTTAATATAGATAGTGGGCTTGTTTTCACTAAGCTTAGCTGCAATTCGATAAGCTTAAGCTAATACACGTGGAATGAGATAGATAATGAACAGTTTCGTCTTTTAGGGTGTTCTGGGGGTGCGTTCTGACAGCAAAATTCAAGAGAGTAGTGTTTTTAGAGGTTAACGAACAGCCGTTGAAGTTATCTTAGCCATACGGTGCAACAATGAAAGGACAATCCCTGTCAATTCAAAGCGCTGGGTCTCTGGTCTCTAGTCTCTGGTCTCTGAACTCTGGTCTCTGTCTCTGTCTCTGTCTCTAGCACTCTGGAACTCTAAACTCTGAACTCTGGTCTCTGTCTCTGTCTCTGGGTTGGTCGACGACCAAAGAAATCACACTTAACGACACACACTAAATAGCCCTCTGAAACCGTTCTTGATCATGGCTCGCAGACTTGCGTGTGGAAGCAGGGGTGAGACCTCTTTCTTCTCCACGAACAAGTGCGACCGTATTTATATTGTTTAGATACATACGAGAGATAGTAAATATGAAATAGAAAACAATAAGCTTAATTGTTACAGGCACTGTAGAACATTTTGGAAGGTTCAGCAGCATTTCTACCTCACCCTGGGTTATGGGTTTTTCTCTGATTAACAAATGGCAATCCAGCCAGACGTGTTCCGTGCTCGTCTGCATTATTCTGCGTCCACGCGAGCGCGTTAAGTTTCCGGATCAATTATGATCGGAATGTATAGCGGATGGACAATCCCTTGATCCGTTGTAATTAATCTCAGTTAAGCAGAATGCCGAAGTGCCAGGACCCACAAAGCACTCGTTAATTAGGAGTCTTTGATATTTCTAGGGTTTTGGGCATCGGGTATTGCCTCCCGAACGTTGGACGTTCCGTTCCGTGGTCCGGTCATCATTATTGAACTCGCTATAGACGTAATACGCCTGCGACAGCCGCTAGGTACATTCTTTTATGTTCAAACGCATTCGGGTTCATCAGAAAACTGCTCGTAAGGTCCCTTGATGCGACCGGGGTATACTCGATAGGCTATGTAGAGTCCTGAATCCCTCCGGAGAGCGTTCTGATAGCTTGGTTCACTAAGCTTAGTGATAATGAGCTGGTTTGAACACTTCCGAGGCTCGAATATCCTCAGTTCGGTCGAACTGGCTACTACGGGATATAGTACCAATCCTCTATAGAGTTCTTTAATGATATAGCCAATGATTCTATGTAGAGAATCGTTCCGGAGTACGGAATTCATGTATAGGCGTGAAATCGGCGTATCAACGGCATGTGTGGAGGTGGTCGCGTGATCAGGGCAGTGGGTTGCAGTCAGAGTGAGTCGGGGCCGAGTCAGAGGGTTCTCGTGTGGAGCTGGGTGGAGTCGAGAAGCCAGAGTCTAATGATTAGGCTCATAGTTGGCATGGATATGACACTAAGATAACTTCAATGGCTGTTTGTTAACCTCTAAAACACTACTCTCTTGAATTTCGCTGTCAGAACACACCCCCAGAATACCCTAAAAGATGAAACTGTTCATTATCTATCTCATACTACTTGTATTAGCTTTGTTAGAGCCAGTGTGGATCAGGACCAAAGTGGAGGGTTGGGGTGGTATCCTTGATATAAGGTAACTGGGGGACAGGGCAAAGTCAGTACATAGACTTCAGGACCAAGGTAGAGTACTTTGGGCAGGGAGTTGGACTTGCGGCCTCAACTTATGTGCTGTGCCCTCCTACTGTCCAAGTCTGTATTTCAGGAGGTTGGGGCTGAAGCAGAGTGAGGCAGAAGAGAGGAGAGGATATGGAACAGGGGACTGGTCCGCTGCTCAATTCAATTATCAGACTGAGGAGTACAAGCCAAGTACCTATGGTATATATACTACTGGCCTTACAAACTATGACTCGTACTGACTATGTGCAGAGCAAAGCAGAGACTGATATGGTTACAAACAGATTACAAATGGATTACGAATGGAATGGAAAGAGAGCTGATAACATATCCTGACTACGGGTGGGAAATGGAGAACTGGGAAGTAGAAACACTGAGGGTCAGGTGACCACAGCACGTGCAGAGGGGGTCGCATGATCAGGGCGGTGGGTTGGGGTCAGAGAAAGTCAGGGCTGAGTCAGAGGGCAGTGGGTTGTTGTGTGGAGCACATGTGGAGCCAAGAAGCTGAAGTTTAATGATTAGGCTCTGAGTTTAGCATGGATATGACAAGCTTAAGCTTATCAGATTTTGGCTAAGCTTAGTGAAAACAAGCCCTCTATCTATATAAAAACCCATGAATGTTTCTACCTTTTCACTGCTTGGTACATTTGATAGGTTTGAACAAATCCAAGTTCATCAGAAAACTGCTTGTAAGGTCCCTTGATGCAACTGGAGTATACTTGATAGGCTATATAGTGTCCTGGATCCCTTCAGAAAGCATCCTGATAGCTTGGTTCACTAACCTTATTGATAATGAACTGGTTTGAACACTTCTGAGGCTCAAATATCCTTAATTTGGTCAAACTGGCTACTACGGGACATTGTACCAATCCTCTATAGAGTTCTTTAATGATATAGCCAATGATTCTATGTAGAGCATCATTCCAGGATGTGGAATTCATGTATAATTGTGAAATCAGCATATCAACAGGACATAGTACCAATCCTCTATAGAGTTCCTTAATGACATAGCCAATGATTCTATGTAGAGAATTGTTCCAGAATGCAGAATTCATGTATAGTTATAAAATTGGGGTATCACCACATCACCCACTTCTTCACTTGTTCTGCAAAGAAATGCAAGACCATGAACAAAGGCATTTGGTGCTATCAAGACAAAGCTGACAAGTCTTCAACTGCCAATCTGTTATGATCCTTGCTCCTTCTGTATCTGAAGATAACTGGAGAAGGCCTTCAATCACTTTACAAGGTGTCCAAGATGGTTGGCCTTGCAAAGCTTAGTGGATCGCACTCAATGAGATAACAAGGGAACATGCCAAGTTAAGGCAGAGAGGGTTAATGACCACTGTTAACAAGATTAAAGCTTAGGGCTTTAATCTCTACTTGTACAAGCCTTTATATACCTATGAGATACTATATACTCATTATAGGTTCTAGGGCTATTCTACTTGTCCTGCACAGCCTTGACCATGATGCACATCCTAGCTGATGGCATCCTGCTACTATTCATATCTTACAATGAGTCACTGTCCTCATTCTCCATTCCACTGCTGTGTGATGTTCCATCACTTTCCTCTGACTCATATTCCTCTTCTCCTGATCCTATCTCCAAGGCTTCTTCTTCATTCTTGCTTTCCACTCTTTCGGTACTTCCATCTGTGCTGGAGGTTGGATTGGTTGATCCATAACTATCTCCTTCCTCCTCAGGGTATTCCAGAATATCCTCCAAGGTTATCTCCATTCCTGCATCTCTCACCAAGTCCTGCATGGCATTGTAGTACTCCCCCTCTTCATCTTCATACTCCTGTGCTTGTAGCTGGTCCATGGTGTCCTGTACCCATCTAGTAAAGTCAAATACTTGTTCCAGTTCCTCTCTGTCTGGACTGTTCATAACACAATCTCCAGCACCATGCAGCATGCTGCTTTGGTGAGGATGCTGTCCAGACAGCCATGAATGGGGAGCCAGGTGTCAGCCAGAGTGGCAACATATTCAATGCTTTCACCCACCAAGGAAAACAGCCCATCATGTACTCTCATCATGCACAGTTGACCCCTGAGTTCCGGTAAGTATGGTATAATTTATCAATGTCTTTTGTCTTGCTCATCATGTCCAACAGTGCCCATCTCACAAAATGGGTTGCAGAAAGCAATTACCCTACAAACATCATCTCTGACCCCAAGCTCATTGACCTCCTCACAACAGGACACCCTCACTTCAAGGTCCCATCTCCAAACACTGTTCAACACGACATCAAGGCAGCTTATGAGAAGTGCCAGGAACACATAACTAAACTCCTCCAAGACCACCCAGGGCATGTCCATTTTGCACCCAATGCTTGGATGTTGACCAACCACCAAGCATTTGTTGCTTGGACAGTGCATCTTGAGTATAACAGGACAATGTTGGCATTTCTATTGGACATCATTGAGGCTCCTGAATCCCACACTGGCATGGTGCTGGCCAAGGCTTTTCAGAAGATGCTGGAGATATTTGGGCTTTAAGACCAGGTGTATTGACAATCAAAAGCTATCATTGTTATCATTGTTGACCATCATTTCTACAGATTCTCACAGTGGATGCTGACAATGCAACATCAGACAACACCCAGGGAGAAACACTCGCCCAGATGCCCAACTCATTTGACCTGGAGAACTGTGTCTGCTGTTTCAACCACACCCTCCAACTCTTAGCAAAAACCCTCCTTCATCCCTTCAATGTTGCATTAGGTAAAACAACTGAAGATGGTGACAGCACTGACACAGACAATCTTCCAGATGACATCAATGATGAACTTGATGAAGGTGACAAAGATGAGGATGGCAAGGATGGCCTGCCAGATGTCCCCAATGTTGATGACATCGACAACAGTATTGATGAGATGGACACACTGGATGCAGATGAGCAGGAAGAGCTTATAGCTGATACTGCTGCTATTCACCAAACGGTATCAAAGGTGCATATTTATCTTATTAACCTGTAACATTCAACTGACATATATATGACAGCTTCACTGCCTCGCTTTTGCCATTGTATGATTGACAACCATTGCCCTTCCTGTATGGCAATGCTATTGCAAGGAGCTCAACCTCAAATCATGCATCCTCCCTCATGATATTGTCACTCATTGGAACTCTACTTACTATATGCTCAGCTTTGCGATAAAGTATCATGCCACCATCGATCCCATGACAGCAGATAAGTCCCTCAAGCTCCAGAAGTTTGAGCTGGAGACTGAAGAGTGGGCCATCACCAAAGATCTCATTGCTGTCCTACTTGTAAGTGTTCACACTCATTGCTAACCATCATACTAACCCTCTTCCGTAGCAATACAAGAATGTGACTTTATTTTTCTCCCAGGACTGTGCTGATGTGGCCACTGTCATTCCTGCCATGGACTGAATTACAAGTAATATCAACCACCAGACTCAAAAATCATACCACCCTTCCCTAGCAGCAGTGATGAAGCTTGTGCACAAGAAGATGGATCACTATTACTCACTCACCAATTCTTCCAACATCTACCATATTGCCATAGTTTTACACCCTGGCATGAAACTGGAGTATTTTCATAATCAAAAGTGGGAGGGTGAATGGATTGAGCAAGCAGAAACTCTGGTGCAGGAGGAGTATGCTATGAAGTATGAGAAGGCAACTGGCAAATTGAACACAGTACCCACAACAATTTGACCACCAATGATGGATTTGCATCTTTCGGTTACCTTTTGGTCACCACCTGTCCCTGTTGAAAAGGTAGAAATGTTCATGGGTATAGAGGGCTTGTTTTCACTAAGCTTAGCCAAAATTCGATAAGCTTAAGCTAATACAAGTAGTATGAGATAGATAATGAACAGTTTTATCTTTTGGGGTGTTCTGGGGGTGCGTTCTGACAGTGAAATTCAAGAGAGTAGTGTTTTAAAGGTTAACAAACAGCCATTGAAGTTATCTTAGCCATACAATACAACAGTGAAAGGACAATCCCTGTCAATTCAAAAGCACAGGGTCTCTGGTCTCTGAACTCTACTCTGGTCTCTGTCTCTATCTCTAGTACTCTGGAACTCTGAAACTCTGTTCTCTGTCTCTGTCTCTGTCTCTGGGTTGGTTGACGACTGAAGAACTTGCACTTAAACAACACACACTAAATAGTCCTCTGAAACCATTCTTGATCATGGCTCGCAGACTTGCATGTGGAAGTGGGGGTGAGACCTCTTGCTTCTCCATGAACAAGTGTGACCATATTTATGTTGCATAGATACCTACGAGAAATAGTAAATATGAAATAGAAAACAATAAGCTTAATCATTACAGGCACCATAGAATATTTTGAAAGGTTTGGCAGCATTTCTACCTTACCCTGGGTTATGGGTTTTTCTCTGATTGACGAATGGCAATCCAGCCAGATGTGTTCTGCACACAGCTGCATTATTCTGCATCCATGCAAGTGTTAAGCCTCTGGATCAATTATGATCAGAATATATAGCAGATGGACAATCCCTTGATCCATTGTAATTAATCTCAGTTAGGCAGTATGCCAAGGTGCCAGGACCCACAAAGCACTTGTTAATTATGAGTCTTTGATATTTTCTAGGGTTTTGGGCATTGGGTGTCACCTCCTGAACATTGGACATTCCATTCCATGGTCCAGTCATCATTATTGGGCTCACTGTAGGTGTGATACACTTGCAACAGCTGTTAGATACATTCTTTATATTCAAATGAATCCGAGTTCATCAGAAAACTGCTTGTAAGATCCCTTGATGCGACTAGAGTATACTCAATAGGCTATGTAGAGTCCTGAATCCCTCCAGAGAGCGTTCTGATAGCTTGGTTCACTAAGCTTAGTGATAATGAGCTGGTTTGAACACTCCCAAGGCTTGAATATCCTCATTTCAGTCAAACTGGCTACTATGGGACATAGTACCAATCTTCTATAGAGTTCTTTAATGATATAGCCAATGATTCTATGTAGCAAATTGTTCCGGAATGTGGAATTCATGTATAATTGTGAAATCGGTGTATCACCATGCAAGTGAGATCCAGGAATACCTCAACCTCCCTGTCAAGACCATGAAAGATCCTTTGAGGTGGTGGATCAACAACAAATATGTGTATCCAAATCTTCATTGCATGGCCCTGGATTATCTGAGCATTCCTGGTAAGTCCTAACCACACATTTTACATGACAATGACTGATAATTTGTGTTGTCTAGCAACTTCTACTGCCATCGAACAGGTGTTCTTGCAAGGATGCCACCTCTTCCCATTCACATACAATAGGCTCTTGTCATCCTCAATTTGGGCATTTCTCTGTTTTGGGTCATGGGCATGGTGTGGTCTGGTGGTGTTTGACAATGTGTGTAAGGGGAACTTCAGGTCACTGCTTACAACCTCAAATTTGGAAATCTGATTCCCAACCTCCTAGCACTCAGAAATCCAAATTTCTGCCTCTCTATGTTCAGAAATCTCATCTCCAGCCCCCTTTGGCCCAGAATTTGGTCCTCCAGCACTCCAGTGCTCAGAGTTCCTTCCCATGCCCCTCCAATGCAGATGCAAACCCTCACTGGTGCATGCAACCCTGTCCCGAGCCCATTCCCAACCATACCCACTTTAGACATCCCTGACACCTCACAGCCCTTTATGTAGAGTAGATTACTTAACTTGGACTTACAGCAAGTAGTATAAGTAGTGTAGGTGAGCTCAGAGAAACCTTACTTGATTCTCTAAGGTTTCCCCCTACTCAGGTATATACTTGGATAGATGTCCAGGAATGACACTAAGGTTTCCCCCTGCTCAGTTGACACAATGCGACAACCAGGTTGCCCTTACAATGTGGTAGCTGCTGTGTCTGTGAAGGGCAGATAAGACTTGACATTTGTAGTTTCTATGTATATGAGCCTTGTAGTTGTGCACCTTATGAATTGAATGTGGAAACCTGCAGGTTTATACCCATACCCATGGTTTTCATGGTATACCCATGATTCTATGGTGTACCCATACCCTTACCTGTATGGGTATGGTGTTCATGGGTATGGGTAGGGGTTCAGGAAAAAAAACCTGAGGGTTACCCCTGTCATACCTTACCCCTTGTATTAGCTTAAGCTTATCAGATTTCAACTAAGCTTGGTGAAAACAAGTATCCTATCTATATTAAAAACCCATGAATGTTTCAACCTTTTCACTGATGACTATACCTAACTTAATTACATCTGCTTCCTACATAGAAACTAGAACAGGGTTAGCAGATATACCTATTGATGCCATGACTTATGCTGCATGTGGCAACATGTCAGCCTTCTGCATTCCTGCTTTGCCCTGTTGCTTGATTAAACTACATACAGTATATCCCTTGTTCTTCTTTTGAGATTACAAGCTGTCTTGCATGCCACACTGGTACCACTTATACAGTAGGTATCAAAACTCTTCCGATGTTTTTTTACTTTCACTTATTCCTTGAATAGCTCTAGAGATACTAAAACTAGGGACTTCATATGTTAAAGATATATACTCCTATATCCTATCTACAGATTGGTATAGTTATAATTACATAATATTCTGTTTTGGGAATGTGGTAAATTAAATAATATTTTCAGTGCACTGGAAGAGTTTTGCAGCTCATTAAACACAATATACAATTAAAGGTATTCAGTACTTGGTATAGCCTCCCCTGGCCTGCAAAATGGCCTGAACCCTCCTAGGCATACTTTCAATCAAATTCTGACACACTGAAGGTGGAATCTTATTCCAGTCTGCCTCTGTCCTCTCCCACAACTCCAATATTCTCCCAGGAGGAGTATCATACTCCTCAAGCCTCTTTTTGATGTAAGTTCATAGGTGTTCAATAGGGTTGAGGTCAGGAGACTGTGGGGGCCATACTGTAACCTCCATTTTAGCTTTTTTAAACCACTTTGTGACTGTTCTGCTCTTGTGCTTGGGGTCATTGTCTTGCTAGAAGACAATATCCCTTGCCTTTTTCTTGTACCACCCAAGGCTCTGCTGCAGTTCATCCTCCAAAATGCTGACATAAAAGTCAGCATCCATCTTCCCTTCAATTCTGCATGGGAATCCCCCCCCTTCCCACAACATACAGCCCCAGACTAGACTATGATAGAACCTCCTCCAAACTTCCTAGTTCCATCTACCAGCCTAGCTTTTAACTTCTCTGACCCACTTTTCCAAACCCAATGCCTCCCATCTGACCCCAAATAATTGATTTTGGTCTTATCTGACCAAACTACCCTCTTTCAGTCTTCCAAAGTCCAGTTGGCATGTGTTATGAACAGTCCAGACAGAGAAGAGCTGGAACAAGTATTTGACTTTACAAAATGGGTACAGGAGACCACAGACCAGCTATGGGCACAGGAATATGAAGACAAAGAGGAGGAGTACTATAACGCCATGCAGGACTTGGCAAGAGATGCAGGAATGGAGATAACCTTGGAGGATATTCTGGAATACCCTGAGGAGGGAGACAGCTATGGACTGACCAATTTAACCTCCAGCATGGATGGAAGCACTGAAAGAGTGGAGAGTGAGAATGAAGAAGAATCCATGGAGATAGGATTGGGAGAAGAGAATTATGAGTCAGAGGAAAGTGATGGAACATCACACAGCAGTGGAATGGAGAACAAGGACAGTGACTCATTGTAAGATATGAATAGCAGTAGGATGCCATCAGCTAGGATGCACATCATGGTCAAGGCTGCGCAGGACAAGTAGAATAGCCCTATAACCTATAACAAGTATATGGTATCTCATAGGTATATAAAGGCTTGTACAAGTAGAGATTAAAGCCTTAAGCTTTAATCTTGTTAACAGTGGTCATTAACCTCTCTCTGCCTTAACTTGGTGTGTTCCCTTGTTATCTCATTGAGCACAATCCACTAAGCTCTACAAGGCCAACCATCTTGGACACCTTGTTGAGTGATTGAAGGCCTTCTCCAGTTATCTTCAGATACAGACGGAGCAAGGATCATAACAGCATGTGCTTCTGCCCACTCCATCCTCTTCTGCTGGTGAGTGGTACTAAGAAAAGGACATTTCACCTTGACTACAGCTTTCATTCCAGCTCTCTTGAGTGCCCTGCAAACTGTGCTGGAAGAGAGAGATTGCTGGGTCATATCTTGAAGTGATTTGGTAACCTGGACAGCATTATCAACCTTTTGAGAGATGATAAGTTTGATGGCATAATGGGTGTCAGAGGAGGAAAGCTTGGATGGACAGCCACCAACAGACTTGGAGAGTGTTGATCAATGTTTGGAGCAAAATCTGGATATGGTACTAAGGCTTAGGCCCATAGTAGAAGAGATTTGGGTAGCAGAAACCCCTTTGTCTAGGAGAAAGAGGATATGATTGATTTGAGTAATAGAAAGTGATCTCATAGTAGGGTAAAGTGGGTTGGGGAGTTGGGTTAGGCATGGGAAGTGAGCACCTGTATATATACATAATCCTACATAGTCACATAATTTTTATTTGCATCTATTCAATTGCATTAAACAAAATCATGTGATTATAGATGAGAGGTGCAAAACCCTTCTAATGCACTGAAAATATTATTTAAGTCACCACATTCCCCAAACAAGATATTATGTAATCATAACTATACCAATCTGTAGATAAGATATAGGAGTATATACCTTTAAAATATGAAGTCCCTAGCTTTAGTATCTCTAGAGCTATTCAAGGAATAAGTGAAAGTAAAAAAACATTGGAAGGGTTTTGATGCCTACTGTAGCACTTGCATTAATTACTTCTGCCTAATACCTCTGATAGCCCCAATACTTCCCTGTCAGTTTTTCTCTTGGGTCTTTTCATCCGCCTTGGGGCTCTGAGGGTGATTTGAGGCCATGGCATTGCTGCCTTAGGTTGACATTCTCCTTTCCTGCATTTACCCCTGTACTCTCCATATTTATAGCAAGTAACACTTCCTCACAGTATGGGCACACATGCCACTTATTATACCAATCATATTTCTTGGCATTTCCCTAATGTACAGCATTGGCCACAACACTGGCTTTTGTTACATATTATCCAACTTGCTGTTTGGCCATACCACCCTCCATTATGGACCCCCCGGAGCCCCCCAACTGGCCACTTTGGAATGATAAGTTGGAAAGTGACCACTGCCTCTTCACCTCCAAACCTGCCCCCCTGCGCACTACCCCCAGTTGGTGAGCTAATTGTTCAGCTACTCTTCCGTCACGGTTGTGACATCTTATTGTTTCCATGTTTGTTTCCTCATGATTTGCCACTGTTGCCTACAGTTGTAAATACCTCAGGTAGATAAAAGGGTCATGGAGGCCCATTCCGATCTTTTCCTTCAACTTATATGAAATACGATTGTTGATAATCATCAGCCTTCGTTCGTGTTAAATTTCTGGTGTGACACAATTTGACTTGCTCATCTCATCATCACACTAATCAACAACCCAGCTCCCCAAAATACTTGTGTATGCCTGATCTTGCCCTATGTTGATTCATTTATTGATTAATAGCAGGACCACGGATACAAAGAATGTCTAGTATGGTTGAATCATTTTGCTTCCAATCGCCCTCGTTAATGATATGATCGCAGCTAGTGGTGACAATAAGAACGCGGCTTTACCGGACGCCTTAAAGGCTGTGCTCGACAATCTACCGGCAAAAATGGGCCAACTTGCACAAATAAAGGCACCTTTGGCTTATAGTTTGAGGATGCTCCAAGTTGAGGCATCGAAAGGGGAAGCGGAAGCAGGCAAGAATCCGAAGAAGTAGTGGATATCTAAGGATTTCTGGGAAATTTTAGTGACACGGATTGTTTTTGCCATTTCTACATCATGCCCATTCCTGTCCGCAGAAATCTATGATCTTGTTGTCCATCCAGCCAATATTTATCATGCAGTGAAAGCCGGAGCGCCACGCTGATGGTCATCACAGGAGGACTGATGACACCCACCTAAATGCGGAATTATGACTTTCACCGGCATCACGCACAACAAGAACAGAACCCTTCTCAATCTATTGGCAACATTCCCCTCGTTGGGGGTCGGATAGCGATGCGCCTTCCTCAGGCCCAGATATCCTATGGATAAGGGGTCCATCAGGCACTGGGAAGAGTGCGTTGGCGCAAAGGATTGGAGAAAGAGGATGCGCCACGGCATTTTTCTTCTCCGGGTCCATCAATAGTACTGATCCTTCACTCCTGTGGTCCAACCTTGCTGTGCAACTCGTGCAGACCGTCGGTTCCCCCTCCCCCTCCGTTCAACCCTTCTGGAAGCCGTACTTTGAGCACGGTCGATTTGCTTGGGCTCTTGGACAGGCCTGCCGAATTCGACCATTACGTTCGATTGCACCCAAACGAACGTGCCAGGGAATTGAGGTTTTGACGGCCTGGGCGAGTGTAATGGGGAAAGAGTGTAGTCCGGAATCGTCCAGTGCGTTTTTAACTCGGATCGTCTGCCGCACCGGATTGCGCCGGATGGTTACTGGTCGCCCAGAACCCCATCTCAGGTGAGCTTTTGAGGAACCTCGTTCCGAGGGCTTATGTTAGATGAAGGGGATCCGAAGCGACAGTCATGAGATCCATCACGACATTAAGGAATGCTTGGAAAGGGAGTTCAGTGGATTGCACAGGTATGCGACATCGCCATCAAAAAACAAAAGAGATGTTCAAGTCAGAAAGCTATGGACAAGATAGTCAAAGCGGTTGCTGGTCTATTCATTTACGCAGTCACGATAATCAAGTTCATACGTGACCCCACAGCAAAGGATCCCATTGCGCGTCAGAATGCTCAGCTACCTACACCAGAGCCCTTTGTAGCCCCTCAGCCCCATGTTTCCCTATACTTAATCAAGTAGGTAGTATAAATAGTGGCGAGCTCATGTAAATAGGTAATTCCTCCCTTGACCTCGAATACTATCTCGAGTCCCGCTCATTCTCTGGACGTTTCCCCTTTAGTGAGGTCGCCCACCGACGGCGCCCATTCACTACTCAACCTCTCAACCCATCCCCCCACACGTTAACACCAGTAACCATCCTTCGCTTCTATAATAGGACAAACTGGAGGCTGGCAAGTTTCTTTACCACATGCTCGTATATCGTAAAGTTACCGATGCACAGGACGTTGCAAGGCTAGCAGAACATGAAAATTGAGGGTGTACAAAGTCAATTTATCGTGGCGGGAGCATCATACAAGAGTTTATCGCACTGTACACGAGAACATGAACGTAGAAGTATTTAATCTCGGATTCTAATCAACTGTGCTATGCCCTTTCACCCCTAGCAGGCGCCCTTCCCGGCGTTGCGGCAGCAGCCCGCGAATTTCCTCCAGCTCGTCAGGGTTTTCCAATATTTGGTGCTCGGGCCGGATTGGTACCCGGACGCTCCTTGAGCTTGACCACATTCATAGGCTGGCCAAACGCCGGGCAGAACACAGCTGGCATTGGGCTCCTTGCACCAGAACATGCCATTGACGGCGAGGGCGGAAGACGCGCTCATAGCGAGCGTTGCAGCAATGATAAGGCGTTTGAATTACATTGTATAGCTGTTACTGGGATTAGGGGATGAGCACGGACGGCATATGAGAGTTTGAGAGGCTGTCAAGTACCTTTGAACGATGAGTGAGTAGGACTCTGGAGACAAACGATGTGGTTTGAGGTCTTTCATATGTTTTTGGCAGGCTGCTTTCTGACAAATACGAGTATTGTTAGGATGTCTTAATGCTGAGTGTGTCGTTTTCGATTGCTACCAAGAACGATAGCAATAAAACAACATGCCAGACGGACATGGGGTCCGCTTTGCGATGGTTATCAACTTACATAGATGGTTACTCCTACAGAGATGTTGGTGGGGAGTCTAGCATTCCGGGCGTTCCAATTTTCACCGAACCCCGTACCCTCCATGGGGTTAAGATACTCCTTCGAGAACGGGAAAAGTAGAACAAAACTAAGGCAGGAGGAACCCCAAGTAGAAGATAAAGAGTCATAGGGAATTTTAAGATGAATGCCTCAAAAGAGAACAGAGTATATGGAAAAACGGGGGTAGGGTGGGTGAGCGAGGAGATGGTTCAACAACGCGGGGGTTTCTTGACGGCCACTGATAATAAGCCCGTATTGCGACATGCCCGGAGTGCGGCACAAACATCGGAAGTATCAGATGAATACCAACAACTAGTGGCACTGGGCGTTTCGAGGTTTGGTGAGGGTGGCTGGGTTTTACAGTCTCCACATCGTGAAAACACCTAGCATGTGGTTGTGTGCCATGCACCCATGTCGTTAAATGACACTTAATATGGTTGACACTCAGTAAAAATGAAAAGCACCTCATGTCTTCTAAGGAGACATTCAGTGGCCACTGGATTGACTGTCTGGGTGGGGAAGTTGACCGTCTTTGTCTTGGTGCACGTACTAAGTCCGTGTGCCCGTCTGGTGGGATGTTGGGGCCGTTCGTGATTCTCTTCCATAACTCGATGGGTCAATCTTGCAGTATGAGACACTCCACCTCCATTGAAATTTTTGGCTTCCTCCTGAGTTTTCCGCCGCTAATTTGTTGTGATGTAAATAGGGTCGTGGACTTGAACAAGTAGTTCAGGTGGCAAATGATTTATGAAGACTTTCCAGTGCAATGGTCTTGCCTGTGCTGCAAACCTCCCATTATCCTGTTACTATTATTCATTGTAAATGGGGTAATTGAAAAATAGGTAGGGGTGGATAATATTGATCGGTTTTCTGATTCCAGTTGTGGGTGTTTAAACCAATGTTCGAATTTGGGGGGCCAGTGCCTCCTGCATGGTATAATTGGCCCAAGGCAAGTAATATCTGACTTGTGCATTCATCCCTGATCCTATTGTTAGAATATCGAGTGCTCCGCTGGCTCAGATACTCAGTTATTATTCTATTTCATTCCTGTTTCCAATTACTTTTATTGTTTTACTTCATTTCTAGAGTCTTATTATTACCAGGTGTATATAATAGGTACAAACAGAGACAAACCCCCACGCATTTGCAATGGGTCCCTGCTTTTCTCGCTGATTTCCTTAAATCCAACACCTATGTGTTTCAACAAATAGGAATATGAAAGAGAACTCCATCAGCTTGATATGAAAATCTCTTGGAAGTCTGGAGATGGCCTTGGTGCACTAGTATCACAGATGAATCAGGGAACTTTTTAACAGCCCCTATGAGACCTCTCTTGCATAACCTAGCTTGAATCACTAGGCATGTTATCATAAGAGCAACTTTGTGTGGGGCGGATCTGATTGTTGTCAGGAACAAGTAGGACAACTGTTGTGTTGGATGGGTCGACATTAAGGATGGACTGGGCCATTTGGGGAGAGGCCAATGATCACTGAGTCCCTGGCTGTGATTATGATGTATTGGTGGTCCTCCAGCTTGTTATTGTTTTACAAAATGTATGGTTTGGATCTGGCTGGCTCAAGTTAGGCTGGAATAGATGATGATTGGGTATTTGCGCAGACGTATATCTCGAGACACAATATATAGATTTGGATCACTGGGACCCAGTATAGAAAAACTATAAGCATGCATGAGGATACATCAAGGGTATGTACACACCTGGGACCCAGTATAGAAAAACTGGCATCCACAGGTGCTCAGACCACTACCTAAATACAACAAGAATGTGTACAATTATTTACTAAGTAATGTAACTTGATTGTTGTTGCTAGCAGGAATACATATGTATAAAAGAGTCCATAATGGAGTACCTATGGTGACCATGGGCAATATGAAATAGCCAAGAAAACAATAAGGGACATTGAGCTGGACGGCTCAGTACTTCGACACTCCCACTCAGTGAGATGTCAGTTAGGAGGCAACACACCAAGGCAAGCACGGAACTTGGCAAAGGCCTCCCGTGGGAGAGCCTTAGTAAAAATATCCATGAGCATATTGGTTGTAGACACATAGCGTAACTTGATCTCCTTGGTCTCTACACATTCGCGGATAAAATGGTGACATATGTTGATATGCTTGGTGCGAGAATGGGCAACCGGATTGGTGGAAAGTGCGATACACCCCTGGTTGTCTGCATGGATGATGGTAGCAACCATTTGTGGGAAATCCAACTCCTTGAGCAACATGCAAAGCCAGATTGCCTCCTTGGTGGCATTGGCAGCCACAACGTACTCAGCCTCAACAGATGAGGTGGCAACTGTGGGTTGTTTCTTCGAAGACCACAAAATAGAGCTACCAGTGACTTCAAAAACAAAGCCTCCAACAGACCTTCGGTCATCAGAATCCTGAGCCCAATCAGAATCCGTCCAACCAACCAAGTTGAAAGCATCCTGCCCATGTCTTCCCAAGACCAGACTGTAATCAGCTGTACCCTTGAGGTAATGGAGAATGTGCTTCGCAGCCTCTAAATGAGTGATGCCTGGGTTACCACCAAATTGGGCAATGAGGCCGACAGCAAACTGGATGTCAGGTTGCATCTGTGTAGCAAAGAGGAGTGAGCCAATGAGGGACAGGTAATGGATATCACCTGCATGTTCAACATAAGTGTGCTTTTCATCAGTGGTATCAGGGGAATGAGATTGGGTGAGGTTGTGTTTAATAGGAAGGGGGGTAGAAACCGGGTTTGCATCCTGCATGCCGAACCGGACAAGCATTTGGCAGATGTAGGCCATTTGGATGAGATATATGAGGTGATTTGCACAATCTTGTACAATGGCAATCCCAAGCATGTACTTGAGCTCCCCGAGATCAGTAATGTCGAACTCTCCACCTAGAGCTGACTTGAAGGACACAATCTTGCATCCTCCAGGACCTGCAATAGCCATATCATCAACATAAATGAGGACAATGAGTATAATCTTGCTGTCCTCCTTGCTGAAATACAAACAATCATCAGCAAAGGCATGCATGAAGCCAAGTCCGGTGAGGACTTCATGTAGCTTCTTCTTCCATTGTCTTCTGGACTAACGTAGGCTGTATATTGGTTTCCTCAACCTCCAATAGTGAGCACCTGACCCGTGCTTCTCCACACCCTCTGGAACCTCCATATAAATTTCTTCATCTAATTCCCCTTGAAGATAGGCTCCCACAATGTCCACCTGATGAATATCAAAATTGAGGTGAGCAGCATAAGCAAGGAAAACACAGAGAGTGGTGAATTTAGCGACGGAGGAGAACATTTTGGTGAAGTCTTCACCAGGGACCTGTGAGAAGCCCTTCACAACAATCCGGGACTTGTATTTGACCAGATTCCCACGCTCATCAGTTTTCACATGAAAAACAATCCAACTCCCAACAGCTTTCTTCCCCTCCAGTAATATATCCACCTCCTCAAACACACCTCGTGCCTTGAGCTGGTCAAACTCAGACTTGATTGAACTCTCCCACTGCTTCACAGCAGGGGACCATTGGACTTCACGGTATGTGCAAGGCTCATCGCATATAGCCACAAATGCAAAAGTAATGCCATTATCCAGAGACACTGCACTGTCAATGGCAAGGTTTCCAAACCACTCTGGGACTTGACGTTCATGCTGGGGAAGGGAGGCCCACTTGGAAGACTTTCGAGGGGCAGGAGGTGGCTCAATGCTCCCACTGGGGATAGGAGGAGGGAGTGTAGATGGGCGTCCTGGCTCAGTAGGAGATGTAGGAGACTGAACGGTAGGAACAACATCCAACTTGGCAGTAGTGGGACTGAGCTCAACTGAAGTGCTAGGCCTAGGAACAATGCCAACAGCATTATCCACCAACGTATCAACTTCTTCAGCAGAAGGCGTGGGATCACTAACTTCCATGATTGCTAACTTGCTGGGGGAGCTATCCTCATAGAAACAAACGTCCCTGGATGCAATTAACTTGCCATTCTCAAGATCTTCAAGGCGGTATCCCTTTGTCTCATCAGTCCACCACCCTAGTATGTGGTGATATGCCAATTTCACACCTATGCATGAATTCTGTACTCCGGAACAATTCTCTACATATGTCATATCCATGCCAACTCAGAGTCTAATCACTTAAACTTCGGCTTCTCAATTCCATGTGTGCTCCACACAACAACCCTCTGCCCTCCAACTTGGCCCTGACTTGCTCCGACCGCAACCCACTGCCCCGATCACGCAACCACCTCCACACGTGCCATGGTCACCTGATCCTCAGTGTCTCTAGTTCCAGTCTCCATTTCCCATCCGTAGTCAAGATATGTTATCAGTCTCCATACCTGTACTGGTTTCCATTCCATTTGTAATCCATTTGTAATCCATTTGTAACTATATTGGTCTCCACATGTAGTCAGTATGAGTCATAGTTTGTAAGGCCAGTAGTATATATACCATAGGTACTTGGCTTGTACTCTTCAGTCTGATAATTGAATTGAGCAGCGGACCAGCTCCCTGTTCCATATCCTCCTCTCTCTCTGCCTCGCTCCACTTCGGCCCCAACCTCCTGAAATACAGACTCGGACAGTAGGAGGGCACAGCACATAAGCTGAGGCCGCAAGTCCAATCCCCCGCCCGAAGTACTCCGCCTCAGTCCTGAAGTCTACGTACTGACTTTGCCCTGTCCCCCGGTTACCTTATACCAAGGATACCACCCCGACCCTCCGCTTCGGTCCCGACCCGCACCGGCTCTAACAACATAGAATCATTGGCTATATCATTAAAGAACTCTATAGAGGATTGGTACTATGTCCTGTAGTAGCCAGTTTGACCGAATTGAGGATATTCAAGCCTCGGAAGTGTTCAAACCAGTTCATTATCACTAAGCTTAGTGAACCAAGCTATCAGAACACTCTCTGGAGGGATTCAGGACTCTACATAGCCTATCAAGTATACTCCGGTCGCATCAAGGGACCTTACGAGCAGTTTTCTGATGAACTCGGATTCGTTTGAACCCAAAGAATGTACATAGGGGCTGTTGCAGGTGTACCACGCCTATAACAAGCCCAATAATGATGACTGGACCACAGAATGGAATGTCCAACATTTGGGAGGCAACACCTGATGCCCAAAACCCTAGAAATATCAAAGACTCATAATTAATGAGTGCTTTGTGGGTCCCAGCACCTTGGCATACTGCCTAACTGCTCTGGAACTCTAAACTCTGGACTCTGTTCTCTGGGTTGGTCGACGACCGAAGAAATCACACTTAACAACGCACACTAAATAGTCCTCTGAAACCGTTCTTGATCATGGCTCGCAGACTTGTATGTGGAAGTGGGGGTGAGACCTCTTGCTTCTCCACAAACAAGCGCAACCGTATTTATATTGTTTAGATACATACAAGAGATAGTAAATATGAAATAGAAAACAATAAGCTTAATTGTTACAGGTACTGCAGAATATTTTGGAAGGTTCAGCAGCATTTCTACCTTGCCCTGGGTTATGGGTTTTTCTCTGATTGACAAATGGCAATCCAGCCAGACGTGTTCTGTGCTCATCTGCATTATTCTGCGTCCATGTGAGCGCGTTAAGCCTCTGGATCAATTATGATCAGAATGTATGGCATATGGACAATCCCTTGATCCATTGTAATTAATCTCAGTCAGGCAATATGCCAAGGTGCCGGGACCCACAAAGCACTCGTTAATTATGAGTCTTTGATATGTCTAGGGTTTTGGGCATTGGGTGTCGCCTCCCGAATGTTGGACATTCCGTTCCGTGATCCAGTCATCATTATTGGGCTCGCTATGGGCGTAATACACCTGCAACAGCCACTATGTACATTCTTTAGGTTCCAACAAATCCGAGTTCATCAGAAAACTGCTCATAAGGTCCCTTGATGCGACCGGAGTATACTCGATAGGCTATGTAGAGTCCAGAATCCCTCCAGAGAGCGTTCTGATAGCTTGGTTCACTAAGCTTAGTGATAATGAGCTGGTTTGAACACTTCCAAGGCTCGAATATCCTCAGTTTGGTCGAACTGGCTACTACGGGACATAGTACCAATCCTCTATAGAGTTCTTTAATGATATAGCCAATGATTCTATGTAGAGAATTGTTCCGGAGTACGGAATTCATGTATAGGCGTGAAATTGGCGTATCATCTCCCCCTAACCAATTGCTGACTGTCCTCAGTCATTATCTCCTTCAAATTTGCAGTATCTGAGTCTCTCTGATGCGCTCTATGTTCTAGAATGTTCACCAGCTTCAAGAGTAGCATATTTTTGCTAAGCTTATTCCAAAATGATGTCATGTCACTGAGTTTAAATGTATAGATCAACTTCTTGTTGCTATAGCCTAATTTCTTATCTTGTTATTGGGTCTTTTAAAAGTCCCAAGGTCTCATTTCCTCTCTTTCGTTCTCCCTCTCACTTCTCACTCATCTATTTTCATCTCAACTTTCAGTCTTCTATGCCCACCCACAGCAACAATGGACAGAAACATGCGCAGCAACAAGAGAGCTCGTCATGATGAAGATTCAGATTCTTCCTCTAGTAAGCAACGTTCATTTTGCTGTTGTCCTTGTCTTGCTAACACTGTCTTCAGACTACACTGAACCAAGGAGCACCCTTATGGCTCCAGGAAACGTGTCTTCTCCTTCAATCGTGCAATGTAAGTTGCGTTTTTCCCCTGTTCTCATTGTCATCACTCATGTTTTCTCTGCTTTTAGGTCTCACCATTTGCCTACCAGCGTGTCACAACCTCCTGCCTCAATGGGAACCACCAGCACCGCATACTAGGAGGGCTAGAGGAGGGCGAGGAGCTCAAGGAGCTCATGGAAATTGTCAGGTGGGTGTGGCAAGGACCCCTCCTCCACCATACTCTCCGCCCCACGAACCAACTGCTCTGCCGGCCTCTCCCTTGGCCGCTCCAGTGCCAAGACGTGTGATTTCCATCGCATCATTGTGCAATCCAACCGACGAGCACTCTGCCAGATTTTCCACAGAACCCTTGTCAGGTATCCCCGTTGGCAGGCCCTCTGGTGGATTATCCACAGAGGCTTCATCCAGTTCAATGTTGCTGCCCCCTCTCGCTGTCTCTCTGCGCACCCTGGATGGGGAAGACTCGCTGGTGCTCCCTCCCCTGGGTATTGCATCAGGTTTGGAGGTGCTGGGCCCTGCAACAAACCGGCCTTCTTCCCCCGTACTCTCTTCTGCTACTTCAACACATAAGCTTAGTCGTTTTCATGATATATTTGTTCTTTCCACTGACTTCTGCTTTAGCGCGTATACCAGCTGCCCTTAAAGGCAAACAGAAGGCAAAATCATCGACGCCACCCCCTACCCCCTTATTCCTGGCGGGTTCTAACTTGTCATTGTGTTCTCCAGTCCCTGAGGTCTCTCAAGCCAACCTCTTTAAAATCTTTAGCTGGTCCTCTTCTCTGGATGGGCAACATGTGCTGGCTTTGCCTAGGTGCCCAACACCATCACCACCTCACTTGGCTGGCGCTCCAGTTGAGTCTCCCGCAAGCGCCGTGGAGATTTCACCCTCCCTAGACCTGGAACTTCTCCTGGAGCCATCTCCCATTCCACAGGAGCCAGTGTTCGTTTTTCAAGACTCGCTTCTGGCCTCACCATCTCCTGTCCCTTCTCGTTTGCCTAGCCCGGTGGTTCCGGAGATCCCTCAAGAGTCTCCTCATGCTGGCCCATCACATCAAAAATGTGTCCTTTCGTCCAAGAAGAGTTCCAACATGCGGACGAAGAAATACGTTCCCTGAGCTTGCATTCGATGCTCTGAGGCCGCCATTATTCAGGACCATGGATACTGCCACCCAGTCCCACTCTTTTGTGAGGACTTTTCTAGGCTGCTGGCAGCTAGCCAGCTTTTGGTACATTCTCCAAGTTTTCTCGTGTTTCCTTACTGAAGGTTTTGACATCTACTCCAGTACATGCCACCTCGGTCTCAGTGTCCTTCCTGCGCTGCTCGTAAGTTGGAGTGTGAGCCTCTGGGCAAGGGTAAGAAGTGTCGCAGCTGCAACCTCTATAATTACCCCTGCACCTTCGCAGACCATCCACGAGTCTCGGCTGGCATTGCGAACACCCTGGTCACGTCTTCACTGACCAGTGAATACCATAAGTTTCTCTGTTCACTATTTTTCTCTTCTCTTATTCTCTATATTTTCTAGATCTGGCCACTTTTGTGTGTGTTGTGTCCTCCAGCTTGGTCAGCCTGGAGGCGAACTGTGTTGCTTACGAGGCTTTGGCATTTCACCACCGTTGGGTGGTTTATCAGTTCGTCCAGGAAATGCAAGCTACCCAGACGGCCCTGGAAGGTAACGACGTGGCATTTGTCAAGATGGGGATGGCCAACTCCATTGAAGACGTTGAGGCATTCTTTGAGTTCGCCAACAACTTTCCGGGAGTCCCAACATATGAAGAATTCGAGGAGCTCAAATCACTTCTCTTCCTCGCTTTCCCAATGACTCAGGATCCGGAGTCTATCTTGGAGGACTTAAACTAGCCGCTCCCCTTTTATACCTTTATCTCTTGAATGTAACATCCTATTTTGTCCTGTAGATACATTCACAATTAAAGATTCTTGTCTCTTGGTATCTTTCTGAGTTAAGCTTGAGGCCCTTCTGAAGACCCTGAGCTAAGCTAAGGCTTCCAGCTGCTTATACGCTCATCAGATATTTCTCTGATACTTCTGCAATGTCTATTGACACCTCAACATGTAGTGACCCAGTCATCTGTCCTGGCTTTCTTACAAGCCCGAACCCGAACCAGCCTGTACACGGTGTTCGCGTGCCACAAAAAAAAAGCTTGCGTCAAACTGAAGCGCCACTTGGGGCCCATCTCCCCCTAACCACTGATTCTGACTTCCTCCCTCTTTAGGAGACCGTCAAAAAGTCCTCATCATCTAAAGGCACCGTCCATCTTCTTCCCTATTGTCAAGTTCCCAATATGAACACTAAACACTGCTGTTATGCCCAGGCTGAACAGGTTCTAGCCAAAGCCAATGCCAATACTGCCAAGCATGCCCATACCAAGTCTGTTTCCAATGAGTGCGCCTTTGCAGGCTTATCTGGTGGGCATTTTCTCACTTCTATTCGCTAAGCTTAACGATTCTGACACTTTTCCCAGCCAGCTCATTTGCTCCAGGAACTCCAAAATCTCCTGTCTCACTCTCGTGATGAGTACAAGTCCGAATCTTGCAGTGATGACACTCAGTCAGTCAAATGTGACCTTAATTTCCTCAGCTGGGACTTCATCGAGGCTATTCCCTCGCTCAAAGCCAACTTAAAGAGGTTCCAATTCCTCATTCAAGAGTGCATCCATCTCAAAAACCTTCTGCGCAACCTCTCCGACTTGGACAAGTCCTCCCCCACTTAAGCTTAACGCTTTGACGGTTCCTAGGATAGTTTTCCTTTGATAAGTAGATAGTTCTGTCCACAATATCAGGTTTTTTCTATCCTCCCAACTCTTCTGGCTCCCATCTGTCACTAGGCTCATCCGCAGTAGTCTCCTCCAGGGTCTTCAGTCCCTCTGGTGACAGGTCTATCAATTCTTGTAACTCCAGCGGTAACGGCATATGTTTTCTGGCTAAGTAGGGAATTACTCTGAACGCCGCCACTTTATTCTGCCATACAGAGCCATCCAACTCTGCCAGGATATAAGATCCTCCTTTTGATCTAGATATGACCACCATGGGTCCTAGATACCTGGGTTTCATCTTCCTGTCTGCTGAGCTCTCTATAGCCGTGTTTCTCACTAATACTAAATCTCCCAGGCCAAAGTGATAATCTCTTATCTTATGCGCTGCTTGTTGTTCCATCTCCCAAGCCTTGCTAAGCTTAGTGGCCGAAACATGCTGATGCATCTCCTCAACATGCCAAACATGTTTTGCCAAAGCCTGAGCTCAATATCCTATCAACTTGGCCATGGTTAAGTACTTATTCGGTAGTTGTACTAGCCAAGTGGCCTATTTGACATCCAGAGGTAGCGTTGGGTGCACTCCAGTTACCAGAAAGTACGGGGAACACCCCATTCCTTTTCTAATGGTTATCCAATCTGCCCACATAACGTGCGGTAGGTGCCAATACCACTTTTTGACATCTCCATCTGTAGCTTTGTACAACATTTGCTGCACATCCCAGTGGGGTCTCTCAATAATCCCGTTCACTTTGGAATTGTAAGGAGATATTGTTACTCCCTTTATCCCATATTTTTCTTCCAGCCATTGAACAGCTTTCTTAAATGGAGAACCGTTGTCCGTGACAATCTTCACTATACAGCCCCATCGGCAAATGATATCTTCAAATAACCACTGCGCAATCGAACTAGCATTCTCTTTTCTCAAAGCTTTTGCCTCCATCCAGGATGACAGTCCCCACCTTCCATGCACAATGTAACTACACCCATTAGAACTTGGTGTCATATGTAGTGTGTCCACATGTAGCACTTGGAATATTGATGGCATGGGCGTTACTATTGGCAGCGTCTCGATGATCACCTTTTGCCATTGCTGGCATAGATGGCACAATTGCACATACCAAGCTACGTCTCCTTCAACTTCCGGCCACCAGAACCTCTGCATTATAAGCTTAGTGGTTGCATATATTCCTCTGTGTCCTAGGAAGTTGTGGCTGGCTCGCAACATATACATATGCTGCTCCTTATCCACTACTAGCTGATGTTGACCGCTAGGACTCGTCCTATACAGTCTCCCCTCTTCATCCAAGAAGAAATGCTCCACCATATACTTAAGCTTATGCAGATCCGGCTCATCCAAGCCTTCAGCTGTGCTACTGCCCCCTGTTTTCAGGAATTCCCTGACTTTGGGTATTCTTCTGTCTTGTATTCATGCTGTATCTGTCCTACACGATTCATCATACACTTCCTCTATCTCGGTCGACTTTTCCTCTTCAAAATCTGGCACTAGCCTGACATCCATCATTAAGCTTAGTACTTGTTGGTGGTTTTCTGGGCATGCTGGGTCTTCTATAACCCTAAGCTTAGCCTATTGTTCATCCAAGTACTCTTCCTGAGCTTGATCCAGCTCATACTCAAAATCATACACATCACGTGCCAGACCCTGGTTGAAGCCAGAGCGACTGTCAATCTCATCACAGAAGGCTTCCGAGGGTAACAGATCTGCAGCCCCCAGATCTTCTTTGATCAACTCAAACTCCTCTCCCTCATCCTCGGATCCGTTGTCGAAACGACAGGCTGTCTCATCACCGGGATAGTAACGTCGTCTGGACAGTCCATCCAGCCCAAATGTCTTCCCTTCTTTGTGTACTAGCATGAAGTGGAACGATCTAATGAAGTCCACCCAACGGTTTACAGTAGCGTTCAGGAGTTTTCCTGGGTTGTTTAACATCCCAAAGAGAAACTTCACGTCTGTTTCCACCACTAGATTTCTTGATCCCCACAATAAATATTTCTCCTGTTCCAGCACCATTCTTAAGCCGCATAGCTCTCGCTTGGGCTGAGAATACCTCTGCTGTCTCTTGTCCAATAATATTGACCCAAACTTTGCATCATGTATAAGCTTAGCGTCTTCTATATCTCTCTGATATATATAGTATCCCACCGCCCTCCATGAGGTATCCACGGCTACTACTATGGGTTGTTTACTCGGAAATTTGGGGTTCCTGGTCGGGAAACAGCACTGAATCGCATCTTTCAGCTCCTGCTGCACTTTCCGTTCATTTTCTCCCCATTCAAACTCTTGTCCCTTCTTAAGCTTTTCGTATAGAGGTGCAGCAATGGCTATGAACTTCAGGATATGATTCCCGCAGCGCGTAGCTGTTCCTAGAAAACCCCTTAGCTCTGAGACATTCTCGCAATCCCCCCATCTTAAAATTTTTCTGATGGTGTCTGTGGTGGGCAACCATCCTTTATAGGAGCATTCAAAACCCACTATGGTGATTTCATCAGCACAGATAGTTGTCTTGGGCCCAGAGAAGGTTCCCCCTACGTATTTCATCCTCTGTAGAATCCTATTGACTGTCTGCATGTGTTCCCATACAAATTGTCAGATCCCTGGGTTCTTTTTCAACGTCTCTTCAGTGCCATCTGGCAACTCGTATCTGGTTTTCGGGCCTCTGATAGGTACATCATATATGTACGGCATCGTGTATTCTGGTATCTCACTGGCTAGGATCGCTGTTACATCCTCGTGAAATATAGGCACTGAATTGGTCCATCCCATAGGTAGTGTCACTAAGCGTAGCGCTCCAAAAGGCATCTGGAATGTTGTTAAGTCCCGAGATGACTCAGCTAACAATCACTTGTCATATCCAACATACAGATCCAGGATGCCTCCACAAGCCCTGCCTGCAAAGTGCATTGCCAAATCTTCCATTGCTTGTGGCAGCCCTGAATGCACTATTGTTACTCTGTTCAGCGGTTCCAAGCTGTGTACCAGTCTCAAACTTTTTCCATCTTTCTTTACCACACAGAACCATCTGGATCTATAGGATGAGTTTGACGGCTTGTATACACCAGCACTAATCTTTCTTTTTATAATGGCACAGACTTCATCATAGATTGCTGGTGGAATTGGAATGGGCTTTTCAACCCACGGAGTATGTTCTACCATCGGTATCTCGATTGGCGGGAAGAAATCTTCCCTAAAACATCCCTTTTCCTCATCTGTCCAGGCGAATGCCTTCTCTTGAAGCATCATGATGTGGTGCATCAGCTTTCTTTCTTCTGGCCACAAGAAATCCCCTGCATGGGCTTCATCCAGCTTAAGCTTACACTCCTCAGTATATCTGCCTGTCGGGACAAACTCTGGAGGATGCATGCTAAGCTCAGGCACTTCTGCCAGTGGGTCCCCTTTTATTTCTCATTTTATCCTGAATCTCTCCGGTAAATCACCCAACACTGGCCTCACTTTTAAGGCTACTGGTTTATATTTCTTCCCAGCCAGGCATTGTACTGTATCTTTGTCATCTTCTTCAGTTTTGAAGACAGTTATTCCCTGGTCCTCGGTGCCCTGCGCATTGGCTATGCATCCTAGGCACAATAACACCGTCACATTATCTTCTTGTGGACAGTCCTCATCGCGTATGACTCAGTCAATGAACATTAGCTGTAGCTCGGCCTCTGAGAAGCTTCCTTTCGCTAAGCTTAGTGTTTGTGCGATGACAGGGCCCTTCTCATCATCATAGTCTATTATACAAGCCACCCCTCCTTGTCCCTTAGTCAACTCATTGAGGTTTCTTGTAAATTTTGACTGTTTTCTCTAAGCTTAAGAGGATTACACTCTCCTCAAGCATAAGTTGGCAACACAGCCCTTTCTCTGGTAGTTGGGTCCGTAATAACCAAGGTTTGCTCGCCACTGGCACTATTCCTGACTTCGCTAGCAGTCATTACATCAAATGGTCATCCCAGCAGTACTTGATACGCAGGGTTGCGAACTATGTGAACTTGCAAATAGATTGTGACTCCCCTGCAGGTAAAGCCTACATTCTTTGCCAACCCACAAGTCTTTTCAACCTGCCCATTCACACTCTGCAAATTAATCGTAGTGTCTGGGTCCCAAGAAACTTGACATACAATTGCTGCTTCCTGACTCATGGATACGATCTGTGACCCACTATCTAGCAAGGCCTCTTCCTGCTGAATCCCATTTATCAGAGTCAGAACTACTCTCAACAGTTTGCATTCTTTAGCAATAAACACTTGCCATCCCCTGTCTCTTCTGGGAAGTGACTCCAAGTACTGCATGATTGGATCCTGAGCTACCCAGGCTTGGGTTGCCAAGCCTTCTCAGAGCACTGTATCATACTTCCGAGAGCCATCTGCCAACTCCATTATCATGACCTGTACCAGCCCACTATTAATTTCCATATCTTCTGTATCATCTTCCAAGGGTGTTAGAGCCGGTGCAGATTGGGACTGAAGCGGAGGGTCAGGGTGGTGTCCTTGGTATAAGGTAACCGGGGGACAGGGTGAAGTCAGTACGTAGACTTCGGGACTGAGGCGGAGTACTTCGGGCGGAGGGTTGGACTTGTGGCCTCAGCTTATGTGCTGTGCCCTCCTACTGTCCTAGTCCGTATTTCAGGAAGTCGGAGCCAAAGCGGAGCAAGGCAGAAGAGAGGAGAGGATATGGAACAGGGAGCTGGTCCGCTGCTCGATTCGATTATCAGACTGAAGAGTACAAGCCAAGTACCTACGGTATATATACTTCTGGTCCTACAAACTATGACTCGTACTGACTATGCGCGGAGCGAAGCGGAGACCCATATGGTTACAAACGGATTACAAACGAAATGGAGACCGGTACGGGTATGGAGACTGGTAACATATCTTGACTATGGACAGGAAATGGAGAACTGGGAAATGGAACTTCCGAGGGTCAGGTGACCACGGCACATGCGGAGGTGGTCGTGTGATCTGGGCGATGGGTTGCAGCCGGACCGAGTCGGGACCGAGTCGGAGGGCAGAGGGTTGTTGTGTGGAAATGCACGTGGAGTCGAGAAGCCGAAGTATAATGATTAGGCTCTGAGTTTAGCATGGATATGACAAAGGGCCCAACTCCTGCTATTAAGCTTTGATTTGTGGGTACCCGTTTTCTCATAATTTGCTCTCTATAAGCATTCCTGTATAAAGGTACTGGCTTGCTGAGGGCAAACCATCCGTCAAACCACTAAGCTTAGCCTGTATCTGGGCCAATTGCTCGGCCAAAGACTGTATCTCGACATTATCATCCTTTCTGGTCATAAGCTTAACCTTTGGGGCACTCCCAGCGTGGATGGCAGCTGTTTCCAACATTTCCATGCGCTGCTTCAGATGGCAGATTTCTTCTTCCGCTGGTGACCTTTGGTTTTCTGACCTCGGGAACGCTTTCTGTGCAAACACTGCTGCCACTGGCACTTGCGGTAGCTCAGGCTCAACCTCCGGCAGTTCTGGTATCTGAACAAAGAGTTGTCCCTTTGTCGCATAGTACTTCGTTACTTTCTCTTTAATAAGCCCTTCTCCTTGAGGGATACTTGAGCCGTCTCCCATATATATTTTGTTCCCTTCGACTCTAATTTGGCTGGCTTGTTTATCTGCCTCCATGTCCGGGCAGAATAACCAACTATGCCCCAATAACCAACAGTAGAAACACTTGCGATTGGAAAGCAACCCTGCTGGCCCACTTCCAGTATTCCTCTGAGCATGATTATAGCTGGCATGATTATGTCCGTCCTTTGCCAAACTCTCTAAGTATGATTTTAAAGTATGCCCCTGGATATTCATGAGGTCCTTAAGCTCAGCGAGACCACCTGCCATCTGCAAGACTTTGTCCTGAAATTTCTGCTTTAAGCTTTGTAGCTCTTGCTTTACTACAGGGTCATAAGTCCCTGTTCCGGATGTCACAGGTGGATGGCTCATCAATGCCGAGTTCACTGGCCTTGAAGCTGATGAAGGGATCGCATAAGTGTTTTGCCAATCGAAATTTTGATGGCTTTATCCACAATGATCCTCCAATCATAGGGGTCCTCTTCGCGTAAATCCTTCGCAGTTAGTGCTGACCCATCGCTCGCAGTTCTACGCGCCCTGGTGATCGCTAATCTCGCATTGAGTACATCCTGGAACACGGAGTCCAGTGCGCTCGTAAATAACTCGACTAGCTCTCGGTTTGAGACTACTGCCGGCGACTTCAGGCACTTCTCTGCTTCTAGAATGAATTGCCTTTTGAAGTCCAAGACTTTATGCTCCTCATTCATCGCAATGCCTCTACTCTCTGCACAGAGTTCCCTCAATCATTGCACTGAGCCCTGCTCAGCTGCCACAGTCTCAGGATACTCTTTCTTCAATCTCTCTACGAAGCCTGTCCAGCTTCCTGCTGGGAACTCCACAAAACTCATCCACTCTTCACGGATATCCTGGTCCACATATGACACTGCCCAATTTATCCTTTCTGCATCGTCTGTCATCTTTGTTACTGTTTTGGGGGGTCAACCTTCCTGAGACTGCTCTCGAAGGACATTTTGGGTGACTTTACGGTCTTTGCTTGAACCTTTTTCTGCTTCGCAGGTGAAAGGTGGGCCAGTGTCCAAGTCTTTTGGTGTTTGTCTCGTGAAATTCAACTGAAAACCCCCCTCGCGGTGGGCTCCAGATGAAAATGTGGAAATGTTCGTGGGTTTTAATATAGATAAAGGGCTTGTTCTCACTAAGCTTAGTCGAAATTCGATAAGCTTAAGTTAATACAAGTAGTATGAGATAGATAATGAACAGTTTCATCTTTTAGGGTGTTCTGGGGGTGCATTCTGACAGCGAAATTCAAGAGAATAGTGTTTTTAGAGGTTAATGAACAGCCGTTGAAGTTATCTTAGCCATACGGTGCAACAGTGAAAGGACAATCCCTGTCAATTCAAAGTGCAGGGTCTCTAGTCTCTGGTCTCTGGTCTCTGAACTCTGTTCTCTGTCTCTGTCTCTGTCTCTAGCACTCTGGAACTCTAAACTCTGGACTCTGTTCTCTGTCTCTGTCTCTGGGTTGGTTGACAACCGAAGAAATCACACTTAACGATGCACACTAAATAGTCCTCTGAAACCGTTCTTGATCATGGCTTGCAGACTTGCATGTGGAAGTGGGGGTGAGACCTCTTGCTTCTCCACAAACAAGCGCAACCATATTTATATTGTTTAGATACATACAAGAGATAGTAAATATGAAATAGAAAACAATAAGCTTAATTGTTCCAGGTACTGCAGAATATTTTGGAAGGTTCAGCAGCATTTCTACCTTGCCCTGGGTTATGGGTTTTTCTCTGATTGATGAATGGCAATCCAGCCAGACATGTTCTGTGCTCGTCTGCATTATTCTGCATCCATGCAAGCGCGTTAAGCCTCCGGATCAATTATGATCGGAATGTATGGCATATGGACAATCCCTTGATCCATTGTAATTAATCTCAGTCAGGCAATATGCCAAGGTGCTGGGACCCACAAAGCACTCGTTAATTATGAGTCTTTGATATGTCTAGGGTTTTGGGCATCGGGTGTCACCTCCCAAACGTTGGACGTTCTGTTCCGTGATCCGGTCATCATTATTGGGCTCGCTATGGGCGTAATACACCTGCAACAGCCGCTATGTACATTCTTTAGGTTCCAAAGAATCCGAGTTCATCAGAAAACTGCTCATAAGGTCCCTTGATGCAACCAGAGTATACTCAATAGGCTATGTAGAGTCCAGAATCCCTCCAGAGAGCATTCTGATAGCTTGGTTCACTAAGCTTAGTGATAATGAGCTGGTTTGAACCCTTCTGAGGCTCGAATATCCTCAGTTTGGTCAAACTGGCTACTATGGGACATAGTACCAATCCTCTATAGAGTTCTTTAATGATATAGCCAATGATTCTATGTAGAGAATTGTTCCAGAGTACGGAATTCATGTATAGGCATGAAATCAGCATATCAACATGCTCACGTGGATGCAGAATAATGCAGATGAGCACAGAACACGTCTGGCTGGATTGCCATTCATCAATCAGAGAAAAACCCATAACCCAGGACAAGGTAGAAATGCTGCCAAACCTTCCAAAATATTCTGCAGTACCTGTAACAATTAAGCTTATTGTTTTCTATTTCATATTTACTATCTCTCATATGTATCTAAACAGTATAAATATGGTCACGCTTGTTCATGGAGAAGCAAGAGGTCTCACCCCCGCTTCCACATGCAAGTCTGCGAGCCATGATCAAGAATGGTTTCAGAGGACTATTTAGTGTGCATAGTTAAGTGTGATTTCTTGGGTCATCAACCAACCCAGAGACAGAGACAGAGAACAGAGTCCAGAGTTTAGAGTTCCAGAGTGCTAGAGACAGAGACAGAGACAGAGACAGAGAACAGAGTTCAGAGACCAGAGACCAGAGACCCCGCGCTTTGAATTGACAGGGATTGTCCTTTCATTGTTGCACTGTACGGCTAAGATAACTTCAACAGCTGTTTGTTAACCTCTAAAACACTACTCTCTTGAATTTCACTGTCAGAACACACCCCCAGAACACCCCAAAAGACGAAACTATTCATTATCTATCTCATACCACTTGTATAAGCTTAAGCTTATCAAATTTCAGCTAAGCTTAGGGTCTGTTTGGTAACGAGAATACGTGCCCTACATACATACTTGATACTTCCCATCCCTCCCAAAAAGGCAAGGTACCTCAGCCGCAAATCATCCTTGAATTCTTCCGCAATAAGCCCACTGCTATGCACTCTATTTTGGTAGAATAACCTGTGGTACACATATCATATGCATCCTGGGCTTCTTCAAGAATATCTCGGGCTTTTTTTCATTTAAATTGACGGATTTTTGCAACATATTCAATCCAACAATTGTTCCATCCTCTCCTTGATCTAAATGTCAACCACACGTTGTCAGCAAGTCCTTCTGGCTTCGCTTGCATTTGGTGTACATACATGCTGCTAGCCTTGCCACTGCTCTCTATACATCTCCACATTACTGGAAGCAAGATTATCATACATCTAAGCTGACAGGAGCTGAATGGGTCCAAGAATTAATCTCTGGTCATCCAGATCATGTCTGGAGTAAGCTGGGGGTCCAGCTTCATGTATTTCTTGTTCTCAAGCATGAGCTCAGAACTACATGCATGTTTCAGGATGGAAGACATGTTGGCATCCAGGAGCAGCTTGCAATCTTCCTGTATATGTCTGTGACTGGACTCTGTCCAGCATGTAGGAGAAAGGTTTCAACAGTCAAATGAGACTGTTTCAAAGTGAGATATAGTTCATATTTCCTCCATGAAATGGTTGCTTATTTCTTCAGGTATTTTAAACGAGTTTTGATTGTATTTTCGTCACCCCCATTCTATTCCAAATATGTTCAGCTTCCAAGAGCTGATGCTCCCACTCCCAATGAGATTCAATCAGAGCCAAAGTTTGCATGATATTTTTCAGGTGCAATAGGTGCTATGGATGGTACTCATATCAACTGTTGTCCATCAGCTGCTGATCGTGCAGCAGCTCGTAATCGAAAGGGAGGAGTCTCCCAAAATTGTCTAGCATGTGTCTCTTTCTCAATGAAGTTCCTATATATTGTTTCTGGCTGGGATGGCTCAACAGCAGATGCAACCATGTACAGCCAGGCTCAAATGGTTGACATGTATATCCCTGATCAGAGGTATTACCTTGCTGATGCAGGATTTGGGGTCTGCAACTCATTGCTGGTTCCATATCGGGGAGTCCGATATCATCTTGCAGAATGGGGGCATGCTAACACTCGGTAGATATTTTTATCCATCATTTTTAATTAATCACTGATCTTTGATCTAAAGGCTAGAAAGCAAGGAAGAGCTTTTTAATCTACAACATGCTTCTGCATGCAACATAGATGAACGAGCCTTTGGTGTCCTCAAAAAGCGGTGGGGTATTCTCACAAGGGCTCTGCAGTTCCCACTTGATGTGCAGGTCAAGGTGCCATCAGCTCTTGCTGCAGTGCACAATCTAATCATGGATCATGACCCCTATGACACCGAACTCATGTTGATGGGTGATACAAATCATGATATTGATCCGAACCCTGGTCAGGTGGCAGATAGGGAAATAGATTTTGGAATCCTTTCCCAAAGTGCGGTCACACAAGCAGAGAAAATAGAAGCACTGTGTCAATGAGATCACATTGCGGGAATCATGTGGGATGACTATTTAGCCAAGAGATTACGGAGGGAAGATGTACAGTAAGGGAAAGTGAAACAAAGGAGGATATTAAGGAAAGTAGAGCGGTAATGAATGTAATATAGTAGAATAAAATGTCAACGGAAATGAAAGATCATGTAATTAAAGGTTGGAAAGCTGGCAACGAACCCAATCCTTGCAGATATGAGCATCATCAAGAGCAAGATATACATCAACCACAGTAGAGTGTTGCTGGAGAACCTCCACAAAAGCAACCTTCTTGATATCAGTGAGATAATTCTCATTCTTAATAACAAGTTGAATTGCTTGAGTGCGACGAACAGGTGTTGGGGGAATGGTAGGAGGAGGAGTGAGAGTGGCAGCAATTGAGTTACCAAAGGTAGTGAGTGATTTTGAGAAGCTCATAAAAGCATCACTTTGGGACATCCGCTTGCGTTTCACTGGAGTGATGGGTGAGTCTGGCTCACGAGTTTTTTGGGCTTCTTGGGGGTTTCCTGACAAATTTATCAGCACAAGAAATGATAGAGATATTGGTCCAACGTTACCTCATCAGTAGACTCAGATAATTCACCATCTACAATGGGTGATGGTGAGCGGCTGGATAGAGGTTGAGATAAAAGAGTGGAAGGGGCCATGACAGCTTGTGTAGGATAATAGACATGAGCACCAGTTGGCCAATTGGGCATAATTTGTGAAACACGCTCAAGAAAAACCCATCCCTTGTTGCGAAAGGGTTTAGCCTCTGGATGGGCCCAAATATAGTCATCCCAGCTGGAGGCAAGGTCAGGTGTGATACTAGCACCCGTTTCATTGTCCCAGGTCCAGCCAGACACCGCTTTAATGGCTTGGATGATTCAGAAAGTCTTACGCATCTGAGAGAAACCCAGCATCAGTAGTTTTTACCTTGACGAAAGAAAAATACTCACAGTGGTCCATTTGTTTTGCAATGTCTGCAAAGTCTTCTGTGCACCACTCTTGTAGTGGGCAGCAACAGAATCAAGTGCCTGCTGAAACGTAGGGGCCTTGAAGTTGCCTCCGTCACCTGCTGCTGATTTGTGATCAACAAGAAAGTCAATAAGAGCACTTTCTTCAGCAGGTGTCCAGACAGCGTAGGCCATGTTGGTGGCAAAAGGGAAGAAAGAAGTGATAGTTTGACTGAGGCATCCTCGCACACTCTTATACCCTCAAACACGCACTATAGTCATGTAAGGGACAACAGTCTCATCAAGATCAAGGATGATCAGCCACATTGATAAGAATTACTTAAGCAGTCTTCCTTTTCAGGAGGGGTGGGAAGTTTCAAGTATGTATGTAGGGCGTGTATTCTCGTTACTGAACAAACCCTTAGTGAAAACAAGCCCTCTATCTACATATATTAAAATCCACAAACTTTTACACCTTTTCAGCGGACCTTAATGGCCCTCAACTCCAGCTTCCCTTTGCATACCTGCTTGGGGACATGGGCCCACCCAAGAGACCTGAAAATGCAGAGGTGCAAAATGCTGGGCTTATGCCCAGTCCAAGCCTCATAGGGAACAATGCCTTTCAACCCAGAGGTGAGAGCGAGACTCCTGATGTGTACAGCGTACATAAAAGCTTCCCCCCAGTAGTACAGGTCGACTCCTGCAGTATATAACATGCAGTGGACCATTTCGAAGAAGACAGCGATTGCATGTTCTGCGACGCCATTTTGCTCAGGGAGGTAGGGGTTGGACATCTCATGAATGATACCATTGCGGCGGCAGAACTCATCCATGACAGAATTAACAAACTTGGTGCCATTGTCACTCTGGAAATGACGCATCTTGAGACCTGATTGGCATTCCAACATCGCAACCACATCCCATACAGCTGCTCCAGTCTCCTCTTTGTCCTTTAGCAACCCCCCGACTGGGTAATGACAGCTGACTTCAACAACAACAAGGGCATATAGGTGGCCATCCCAAGTGGGGATGGATATAGGGCTGGTGAGATCCATGACAACTAGCTCCATTTTGGCATACTGACTTGAGCTTGCAGTGGGCAAAGGTAGATGGTGAGACTTTCCATTCACACAACCGCTGCAAAGATGATCAAAATCACAAGGGGCTCAAATATCAAGACCCTTAACAGCATGTTGGTGAGACATAGCATCAATGGTAGAGGGGCTCAAGTGCCCCATACATCGATGCCAAAGATGTATGGAGGGGCCACCTGCGAGGTAAGCAACCTCACCCCTATTCTCTGCACAGTGAATATGGTATAGAGTACCAGCCAATCCAGTAAGAATGGCATGGAACAAATCCTCGCCACTTGCCAAAATCACCACCCATCTTTGCTACTCTGCACTGAGGCACCTTCACACTGCAGGACACCAAGACTGACTAGATTTGTGCCCAACTGTGGAACATGGAGAACATTGTGTAGGGTCACATTGAGGTATCCACCAGTCAATACAGCCCTGAACCTTACTGATCCATGACCTTTCATGGCAACTTTGTTATGCCCACCCACAGTAACATACTCGTTGGACACCTCTTGGTAGGAAACAAAATGCTCTCAGTCCATGAACATGTGAGTGGTTGCACTACAATCAAGGATAATTCCAATAGTGGTGGTAGAGTTCAAAGAGGCCATCAACATCTTTCCAACCTCACATTCCCCTAGGGATTTCAGATCATCAACAGCCAAGTTAGCAGATCCACCAGACTTGGTGGGTGCATCCTTGCCCTTCCATCTTGGCTCAGGGCAGTCAGGACTCCAATGTCCTTTTTTGTGGCAATTGTGACATTTGTCAGTGGGTTTAACCTTCCTCATCCACCTAGCTTTCCCTGTATCCTTATTATCTGAGTTTCCAGAACTGGTCGGCTGTGACTTGGCAACCAAGGCCAGCTGATCAGACTTGGCCTTCAAGGTATTGCCATTGGCATGCTCGTGTTGAAAAGGTGGAAACGTTTGTGGGTTTTAATATAGATAAATGGCTTGTTCTCACTAAGCTTAGTCAAAATTCGATAAGCTTAAGTTAATACAAGTAGTATGAGATAGATAATGAACAGTTTCATCTTTTAGGGTGTTCTGGGGGTGCGTTCTGACAGCGAAATTCAAGAGAATAGTGTTTTTAGAGGTTAACAAACAGCCATTGAAGTTATCTTAGCCGTACGGTGCAACAGTGAAAGGACAATCCCTGTCAATTCAAAGTGCGGGGTCTCTAGTCTCTGGTTTCTGGTCTCTGAACTCTGTTCTCTGTCTCTGTCTCTGGGTTGGTCGACAACTGAAGAAATCACACTTAACGACGCACACTAAGTAGTCCTCTGAAACTGTTCTTAATCACGGCTTGCAGACTTGCATGTGGAAGTGGGGGTGAGACCTCTTGCTTCTCCACAAACAAGCGCAACCGTATTTATATTGTTTAGATACATGCGAGAGATAGTAAATATGAAATAGAAAACAATAAGCTTAATTGTTACAGGTACTGCAGAATATTTTGGAAGGTTCAGCAGCATTTCTACCTTGCCCTGGGTTATGGGTTTTTCTCTGATTGATGAATGGCAATCCAGCCAGATGTGTTCTGTGCTCATCTGCATTATTCTGCGTCCATGTGAGTGTGTTAAGCCTCTGGATCAATTATGATCGGAATGTATGGCATATGGACAATCCCTTGATCCATTGTAATTAATCTCAGTCAGGCAATATGCCAAGGTGCCGGGACCCACAAAGCACTCGTTAATGATGAGTCTTTGATATGTCTAGGGTTTTGGGCATCAGGTGTCACCTCCCGAATGTTGGACATTCTGTTCCGTGATCCGGTCATCATTATTGGGCTTGCTATGGGCGTAATACACCTGCAACAGCCACTATGTACATTCTTTAGGTTCCAACAAATCCGAGTTCATCAGAAAACTGCTCATAAGGTCCCTTGATGCGACCGGAGTATACTCAATAGGCTATGTAGAGTCCGGAATCCCTCTGGAGAGCGTTTTGATAGCTTGGTTCACTAAGCTTAGTGATAATGAGCTGGTTTGAACACTTCCGAGGCTCGAATATCCTCAGTTCGGTCGAACTGGCTACTACGGGACATACATAGTACCAATCCTCTATAGGGTTCTTTAATGATATAGCCAATGATTCTATGTAGAGAATTGTTCCAGAGTATGGAATTCATGTATAGGCGTGAAATTGGCGTATCATCTCCCCCTAACCAATTGCTAACTGTCCTCAGTCATTATCTCCTTCAAATTTGCAGTATCCGAGTCTCTCTGATGCACTCTATGTTCTAGAACGTTCACCAGCTTCAAGAGTAGCATACTTTTGCTAAGCTTATTCCAAAATGATGTCATGTCACCAAGTTTAAATGTATAGATCAACTTCTTGTTGCTATAGCCTAAATTTTTATCTCGTTATTGGGTCTTTTAAATGTCCCAAGGTCTCGTTTCCTCTCTTTCATTCTCCCTCTCACTTCTTACTCATCTATCCTGCTCGCATATCACTCTTCAATGCCCACTTTTATCAGTAATGGACAGAACCATGCGCAGCAGCAAATGTGCTCGCTACAAGGAGGACTCGGACTCTTCTTCCAGTAAGTAGAGTTCGAGTTACAGTTTTCTCTGTTTTCTTAACACTGTTTTCAGGCTACGCTGGGCCGAGCAACGCCTCACCGGCTTCTCAAGGCACGCCTTCATCATTGATCGCACAACGTAAGTCGCATTTTTCCCCATTCTCGTTATCATCACTCATGTTTTCTCTGCTTTTAGGTCTCACTATTTGCCTACCAGCGCGTCGCAACCTCCTGCCTCAATGGGAACCACCAGCACCACGTACTAGGAGGGCTAGAGGAGGGCGAGGAGCTTGAGGAGCTCGCGGAAATTGTCAGGTAGGTGTGGCAAGGACCCCTCCTCCACCATACTCTCCGCCCCGCAAACCAACTCCTCCGCCAGCCTCTCCCTTGGCTGCTCCAGTGCCAAGACGCGTGATTTCCATCGCATCATTGTGCAATCCAACTGACGAGCACTCTGCCAGATTTTCCGCAGAACCCTCGTCAGGTATCCCCGTTGGCAGGCCCTCTGGTGGATTATCCACAGAGGCTTCGTCCAGTTCAATGTCGCTGCCCCCTCTCGCCGTCTCTCTGCGCACCCTGGATGAGGAAGACTCGCTGGTGCTCCCTCCCCTGGGTATTGCATCAGGTTTGGAGGTGCCGGGCCCTTCAACAAACCAGCCTTCTTCCCCCGTTGTTAGAGCCGGTGTGGGTCGGGACCGAAGCGGAGGGTCAGGGTGGTATCCTTGGTATAAGGTAACCAGGGGACAGGGCGAAGTCAGTATGTAGACTTCGGAACTGAGGCGGAGTACTTCGGGTGGGGGGTTGGACTTGTGGCCTCAGCTTATGTGCTGTGCCCTCCTACTGTCCGAGTCCGTATTTCAGGAGGTCAGGGCCGAAGCGGAGCGAGGCAGAGAGAGAGGAGAGGATATGGAACAGGGAGCTGGTCCACTGCTCGATTCAATTATCAGACTGAGGAGTACAAGCCAAGTACCTATGGTATATATACTTCTGGTCCTACAAACTATGACTTGTACTGACTATGGACCGAGTGAAGTGGAGACCCATATGGTTACAAACAGATTACAAACGAAATGGAGACCGGTACGGGTATGGAGACTGGTAATGTATCTTGACTATGGATGGGAAATGGAGAACTAGAAAATAGAACTTCCGAGGGTCAGGTGACCATGGCACGTGTGGAGGTGGTCGTGTGATCGGGGCGATGGGTTGCAGCCAGAGCGAGTCGGGGCCGAGTTGGAGGGCAGAGGGTTGTTATGTGGAGCGTACATGGAGTCGAGAAGCCAAAGTATAATGGTTAAGCTCTGGGTTTGGCATGGATATGACAGTGCCCCCCCTCTAGGGCCGAGCCTCGAGGCCCTAGGTGGTGGGTGATCAGTGAAACTCAGAGTGAATGGAGGGGGCCAGGCTTAGCGGGATAAGAGGAATGGAAAGCCTCTACTAGATCTGTAGCATGTTCAAGCTCGGTAGCCAGTAACCATGAAGACTCTTCTCCAGTGTCTTTGTAACCTAACCAGATGACTTTATAGAGGAGCTTGCATGCGCGGCACCGATCAATTTTTGAGTTGACAATGCGAGCAATCTTGTATTCTGGTTCTCCGTCAATAGAAACCGGCGCGGGCGGCGGGTCCGATTGGGCGGGTATGGTGTTAGGCGTGGACAGTTCAAGCATGGAAACATGGAAGACTGGGTGTACTCCACGCATGGAATCAGGAAGTCAGAGTGTGAAGGAGTGAGTCCCTGCTTGGGCAATGATCTCTTAAGGTCCAAGGAACTTTTCAGAGAGTTTTTTGGAAGGACAGGTAGTGTGGAAAAATTGGGCTTTCACGAATACCTTTTGTCCGACCTTGAAGTCCGGGGCGGGGAGTCGGCGGACATCAGCGGAGGTCTGATAGCGTTGCTGGGCTAGTGCTATTTCAGACTTCAAGGTGGTATGTAGGTCGTCGAGGTCAACAGCAAAATGGCAGGCCCAAGCGGAGGCGAGATCGCGTTCAGGATGAACTGTGATGTTCGGATGGTATCCTTTATTAGTGAAGAATGGGGAGATACCGGTGGTGGCACTAGGAGCATTGTTGTAAGCAAACTCAGCTAGTGGTAGTAATTCAGACCAATTGTCCTGTTGGTAGTTACAATAGACCTGGAGATATTGTTCCAGGGTCTGGTTGGTGCGTTCCGTCTGTCCGTCGCCTTCTGGGTGGTAGCCCGAAGTGAAGTGTAGTTTCATGTCGAGGGCTTGTCCCAATGAGCAGAAGAAGTGAGAGACGAATTCGGAGCTGCGGTCAGAGGTAACATGTTCGGGTACGCCATGCTTGGAGAAGACATGGAGGATGAATAGGCAGGCGAGGTCGGAGGAGGTGACGGTATTGTAGGTGGGGATGAATAAGGATTGCTTGGTGAGTCTGTCAACTATTACTAGGATGGCATCGTAGCTGGAGGAGGCGGGGAGTTTCTCAATGAAGTCCATGGAGATTGAATTCCAAGGGCGTTCAGGGATGGGGAGTTGCTTGAGGAGACCGTAGGGGTGGTGGCGCTGGGGTTTAGACCTCATACAGGTGACACAAGACTTACAGAAATCTTTGACGAAGGTGCGGACACTAGGCCAGGTGTATTCGCGCCGGATGAGTTCCAATGTTTTATTCTGACTGAAGTGGCCGGCTAGGACATGATCATGCTTGTACTGGAGGACCCAAAGTCGGAGATTGTCAGCGTCAGGGATGTAGATTCTGTCGTCTAGGAGGAGGAAACCTTTGTCGTTGACTGACCAATGGCCTTCTGGGCTAGCAAGATGGGCAGAGGTGGTTGGGTCCGCTCGTAGAGCGGCGAGGATATCGCAGTGTAGTTGGTCGAGATCCATGACTACAGCTGCATGAAGGGAAGGGGCGTAAAGAGTGGTGGCATGGACAGAGGCTGTGAGCTGTTCATTAGTGAACACAGGCCGGAAGTTGTGCGGGTTGACTGATGCATAGTCGCTATTCCCCCCTTTAGAGTAGACGTCCCATCATCTAGTTAGGGCGTCAGGCTTGGTACCGAGGCGGCCGGGTCAGAAACGGATGACGAGGTGGAATTGGGATAGGAACTCGGACCAACAAGCTTGGTGGCAAGTGAGGATTTTGGTGGTGCAGAAGTATTCGAGGTTTTTGTGGTCGGTGACTACATCAATAGTAAGGGGGGCACCCTCAAGGTAGTGCCGCCAGATACGAAAAGCCTCAAATATTGCCAGGAGTTCCTTGTCGTGGGTGTCATAATTAAGTTCGGCCATGTTAAAGGTGCAGGAATGGAATGCAACGGGGTGGACCTCCCCATCATCAGTGATGATAGAGAGGATAGCCACAAGGGCATAGTCAGAGGTGTCGGTTTTGACAATGATCTGAGCGTTGGGGGCCCAAGGAGTGAGGATGGGGGCAGAGATGAATGCTTCCTTCAGGGAGTTAAAGGCTTCGCGACATTCGTCAGTGAAATTCCATTTCACGTCTTTGCGGGTGAGGCGAGTGAGCGGAACGACGATGTCAGAGTAACTGTGAATGAAACAACGATAGAAATTGGCAAAACCTAAGAAGGATTGGATATCCTTGACTTTCTTAGGTTCAGGCCACTCCTGGATGGTCTTGACCTTAGATTGGTCCATTCGGAGACCGTTGGGGGAAAGAATGTAGCCGAGATATTCCACTGTGTCAGAGTGGAACTGGCATTTGTCAGGGCGGGCGTATAGACCATGTTGGCGGAACTGCTTGAGGACCTCCTTGACCTGGTCATGATGGATACTATGATTGTCGGAGTATATCAGAATGTCGTCAAGGTAGATAGTAACGCAGATGTCGAGCATGTCCTTGAATATATTGTTCATGAACCGCTGGAAGGTGGCGGGGGCGTTGGTGAGGCCGAAAGGCATGACCATCCATTCGAAGGAGCCGTAGCGGGTCCAAAAGGTGGTCTTCCATTCATCGCCGTCAGCAACGCAGACTAGATGGTAAGCATGACGGAGGTCGATTTTGGTATATACGCAGGCTTTGCGAGGGGAGTCTAAGAGGTCGGAGATGAGCGGAAGGGGGTAGCGATCCTTCTTGGTAATACGGTTGAGACCTCTAAAATCAACACATAAGCGGAGGGAGCCGTCCTTTTTCTTGACGAAGAGGACTGGGGCTCCATGAGGAGAAGTGGAAGGGCAAATGAAACCAATGGACAAATGTTCGTCAATAAAATCACATAGAGCTCCAAGCTCTGATTGTGAAAGGGAATAAATGGTACCGACTGGAGGCTGACCGCCGTCCTCTAGGTTAATCTGGAGATTGTAAGGGCGGTGTGGAGCGAGTGTGTCAGCACGCGATTTACTGAAAACGTCAGCGAACTCGTGGTATTCCTCGGGGATGGACGAGAGGTCAGCTGGGTCATCGGAGACAGAAGAAGACGCGGCCGATGCAGAGGCGGTGGAGAGGTTGATTTGGAATTGTTGGGAGCCAGGGAGCTTGGCAGCGCGGATAAAGGCAGGGGCGTTTATCAGGGAGATGTGCGGTTTCACGATGGGGACAGATTGGGACGAGGTCCCGGACAGGGGTGGTGAACCTACAGTGACCCACAAAACCGTTCCAATGTTTTGTACTTTTGACTTAAAGTAGTAATAGCTCAGTAAATAAAATAGCCATATTTGTGAATATATTTATAAACATAGCCAAATATGTCATATCTGACTCTGCAAAGTTGCGTCATGTAATACTTCCAAATTAGGCAATTATGAATTTTGTAATCATTTTAAGTCATTGGAACGGTTTTGTCAATGACATATTATACTAGGCTATCCTATTATTTCTAGTACTTAGAGTAGCCCCCCCTGGCTTTGAGTACAGCTGCTACTCTTCTAGGCATACTTTCAATTAACTTCTGACACTCAGAAGCTGGAATAGCATCCCACTCCTTTTCTACCCTCTGCCACAACTCCTCCATACCCTTGGGAGGAGATTCATACTCTCCCAACTTTCTCTTCACATATTCCCATAAGTGTTCAATGGGATTGAGGTCAGGTGACTGTGCTGGCCAGGTTAGGAGCCTAAAATGATTTTTTTGAAACCATTCTTTGGCCAGTGTACTCTTGTGTTTGGGGTCATTATCTTGCTGAAAGATAATATCTCGGGGTTTAAGCTTGTACCACCGGAGACTCTTCTTCAAATCTTCCTCCAAAATTTGCACAAACAACTCTGCATCCATCCTTCCATCAATCCTCACTGCATAGCCTGGGCCATCCCACAGCATACAGCCCCAAACCATCACTGATCCTCCTCCATACTTCAGAGTTCCCTTGACCAATCTTTCACTAAGCCCCTCTCCCTTCTTTTTCCATCCCCACTTCCTCCCATCTGACCCCAAATGATTAATTTTGGTCTCATCAGACCATACAACCAGCTTCCAGTCCTCCATAGTCCAATGCTGGTGTGTCAGAGCAAAATCCAGCCTAGCCCTCCTATGCTTGTCAGAGAGTAAAGGCTTTTTTTGCTTGACTACAGCCTTCATTCCTGCCTGTTTGAGATGCCTTGCTACAGTCTGTGAAGAGACTGATGTCCCAATGATGGGAGCAAGAGATTTGGCTATATCTACAGCAATTTCAGCCTTGCCAGCAGAGATAAGATGGATAGCATGCTGAATATTAGTGGTAGAGAGTTTTGAAGGACATCCTCCAAGTGATTTAGTAAGGCTGGAACAATTTTTAGAGGCTAGCCTGGATATGGTACTGCGCCCAACACCAGTAATTGCCTCAATTTTAGTATAGGAATGATGAGAATTTAGCAAAGAGAGGATGGTTTGCTTTAGAGTAGAAGATAATGGCTTCATGGTAGGTAGGGGGGTTGAGAATGATGGGACATGGCTGTCAGCACATCTATTTATATGTCAAAGACACGTGGTCACATGATCTTGTTGATTCACAATCAACGGAGTCATGTGATTGCTTGGATTAGTATTAAAAATTACTATTGACAAAACCATTCCAATGACTTAAAATGATTACAAAATTCATAATTGCCTCATTTAGAAGTATTACATAACGCGACTTTGCAGGGTCAGATATGACATATTTGGCTATGTTTATAAATATATTCACAAATTTAGCTATTTTATTTACTGAGCTATTACTACTTTAAGTCAAAAGTACAAAACATTGGAACAGTTTTGTGGGTCACTGTAGGTCAGGAGTGTCAGGGGTGGCCATAGGCGGGGCCGATGCGGGTGCGATGCAGGAAGAGACGGAAGCAGGATTCTTGAGTAGGGATGGCCGGAAAGTGATACTGCCCAAAGCCCAGTCAATCAACGGATTGTAGCGGGTGAGCCAGTTATGTCCTAAGACAACAGAACAGGAAGAGTCGAGCCGGGTGACATAAGTGTCCAAAATGATAGATTCACCGGAGGGGAAGGATACAGGCAGTTGCGCAAGCTCTGTAATGTAGGCATTTGAGGTCCCATCAAATAACCGAAGTTCAATAGCCGGAATGGACGAGGTTGGAATACTATGAGAACGAACAAAAGATGAGTCCACAAAACAGTGAGTAGAACCACTATCAACAAGAGCTTTGAAAGGAGGAAAAGACAAAAAATCAGAACTAACTACATTGTCCGTTGTAGAAAGCGGGTCTGAAGCAGAGAGTACAGGAGCGGAAACAGAAGATACAGAAGTTACTAAAGGAGAAGTTAATGTAATGTGAAAAGAGTTTGGGTCGGAAAGAGCGGATGCATTGAGACGGAAACTCTCTGGAGCACAGCAGAGTTCAATGTGATCCTCAGTCTGTGCAGAGGCCTGAGGACCGCCGACTATTTTTCCGAGCTCGGGAGAGTCGGCGTGTCTGTCTTGGGAAGCTGAGCCTGTCAGCCTTTAGCCTTGGCATCAGGGAATTTTTTCTTGTCGCAATTGGCAGCCCTGTGATTGGGATCTGCGCAGACAAGGCAGAGGTTATTGTCGAAACGTCATTGATGTTCCTCGGGGGTTAATTTACCGTCCTTACCAAGTTTACTAGTAAGGTCGGATTTGGGCGGGGCCGATTTCTGACCGGTGGATGGGTTGGGTGGAGTACCCTTGAAGTTGTTGTTGTTGGGGGTGCTGCCTTTGTTGTTACTGTTGGCAGGCTTGGCGGCAGGTTGTGTGTTGGTCGAGGTGGAAGGGGATGGATTGCCTCCAGGTTTCCTAGAGGTGGTCGGGTCCGAAGCGGATTTGGCGCGGGCCTTCTCGCGTTGGCGCTCCCAGTAGTGAGCGTCAATCTTCATCGCTGCTGCTCGCATTTCGATGAAGGTGTTGGGCTTGCCATCGGGCCGATTGGACAGAATGTCCTGGATGCGGTCAGGGAGGCCTTTGTAGTAGCAGTGACAAAATACTTTGTCACCCCAGCAGAGTTGGCCAGCTAGATGGAGAAAGTCGACATTGTAGACGGCGATCTTCTCATCGTAGCGCATTCGGAGGGAGTCGAGCTGCTCAGCAGCTTCTCTGGTCGGATCCGCGGGACCGAAATTGGTCTGCAGTTCCAGTGCGAACTGGTCCCAGTCCTCGATCCAGTCGTGTATTATTTCGTGGTTGTTGGCCTCGTCGAGGCCGATTTCGAAGTGTTGCTGTGCCACACCTGTGAGGTATGTCAACGCAAAGTTGACCTTGGTGGCAGGGATAGCGAACTGGGCCGGGTTAGTACGGAAATAGAGCCAACATTGGAAGAGGAAGGGTTTGAGTTTGGCGGGGTTGGAACCTGTAAAGATGTCAGGTTTGCAAGCTTTGGTACGGGGAGTTCAAGGAGGCTGTGGGGCTTGAGAGTTCCCACGGCCATCCATTTGATCGGCTATGCGCTGGAAAACTTGGAGTATGAGTCTATCATGGTCGTCTCGGGTGTTGCCAGGTGGGATGTTGTTGTTGTTGTCACCGTTGTCTGATGGTTCATCGTCGCCCGGGGGCCCGTCCCCATTGTCAGGGTAGTCGTCGGGATCACCAGGGTTGCTGGGATCAGGATTGGGGTTGGGGCCTTCATCGGGGCCGTCAGGGGTCTGGAATAGTGAGGGTTGTATATCTTTGGAAAACTGGTCTGGAGTCGAGGGTGTGACTGGTTGTCGGCGAGAGCAAGAAGCCCTCGGGGGGTTGGGTTGCAGTTCCTCAGAAGGAGATTGTCGAATGATGCGTTTGCTACAGCGAGCGGCTGGAGTTACCAGAGTGCGAGTACGGGTAACTGTTCGAGAGACCATGGTTAGAAAAATTCAGAGTGTGGTGGACAGGAGGAGTTTGAGTCTGATAATACTGTTAGAGCCGGTGCAGGTCGGGACCGAAGCGGAGGGTTGGGGTGGTATCCTTGGTATAAGGTAACCGGGGGACAGGGCAAAGTCAGTACGTAGACTTCGGAACCGAGGCGGAGTACTTTGGGTGGGGGGTTGGACTTGCGGCCTCAGCTTATGTGCTGTGCCCTCCTACTGTCCGAGTCCGTATTTCAGGAGGTTGGAGCCGAAGCGGAGTGAGGCAGAGAGAGAGGAGAGGATATGGAACAGGGAGCTGGTCCACTGCTCGATTCAATTATCAGACTGAGGAGTACAAGCCAAGTACCTATGGTATATATACTTCTGGTCCTACGAACTATGACTCGTACTGACTATGGATGGAGCGAAGTGGAGACCCATATGGTTACAAACGGATTACAAACGAAATGGAGACCGGTACGGGTATGGAGACTGGTAATGTATCTTGACTACGGACAGGAAATGGAGAACTAGAAAATAGAACTTCCGAGGGTCAGGTGACCACGGCATGTGCGGAGGTGGTTGTGTGATCTGGGCGATGGGTTGCAGCCGGAGCGAGTTAGGGCTGAGTCGGAGGGCAGAGGGTTGTTATGTGGAGCGTACGTGGAGTCGAGAAGCCGAAGTATAATGGTTAAGCTCTGGGTTTGGCATGGATATGACACCCGTACTCTCTTCTGCTACTTCAACACATAAGCTTAGTCGTTTTCACGATATATTTGTTCTTTCCGCTGACTTCTGCTTTAGCACGTATACCAGCTGCCTTTATAGGCAAACAGAGGGCGAAATCATCGATGCCACCTCCTCTCCCCTTATTCCTGGTGGGTTCTAACTCGTCATCGCATTCTCCAGTACCTGAGGTCTCTCAAGCCGACCTCTTTAAAATCTTTAGCTGGTCCTCTTCTCTGGATGGGCAACATGTGCTGGCTTTGCCTAGGTGCCCAACACCATCACCACCTCACTTAGCTGGCGCTCCAGTCGAGTCTCCCGCAAGCGCCGTGGAGATTTCACCTTCTCCAAATTTGGAACTTCTCCTGGAGCCATCTCCTGTTCCACAGGAGCTGGTGTTTGTTTTTCAAGACTCACTTCTGGCCTCACCGCCTCCTGTCCCTTCTCGTTTGCCTAGCCCAGTGGTTCCAGAGATCCCTCAAGAGTCTCCTCATGCTGGCCCGTTGTGTCAAAAACGCGTCCTTTCGTCCAAGAAGAGTTCCAACACGCAGACAAAGAAATACGTTCCCCGAGCTCACTTTTGACACTCTGAGGCTGCCATTATTCGGGACCATGGATACCACCACCCAGTCCCGCTCTTTTGTGAGGACTTTCCTAGGCTGCTGGCAGCTAGCCAGCTTTCAGTACATTCTCCAAGTTTTCTCATGTTTCCTTACTGAAGGGTTTTGACATCTACCCCAGTACATGCCACCTCGGTCTTGATGTCCTTCCTGCGCTGCTCGTAAGTTGGAGTGCGAGCCTCTGGGCAAGGGTAAGAAGTGTCGCAGCTGTGACCTCTATAATTACCCCTGCACCTTTGCAGACCATCCACGAGTCTCGGCTGGTGTTGCGAATGCCCTAGTCACGTCTTCACTGACCAGTGAATACCGTAAGTTTCTCTGTTCACTATTTTTCTCTTTTCTTATTCTCTTTATTTTCTAGATCTGGCCGCTTTTGCGCGTGTTGTGTCCTCCAGCTTGGTCAGCCTGGAGGCGAACCACATCGCTTACGAGGCTTCGGCATTTTACCACTGTCAGGTGGTTTATCAGTTTGTCCAGGAAATGCAAGCTACCCAGACGGCCCTGGAAGGTAACGACGTGGTGTTCGTCGAGATGGGGATGGCCGACTCCATTGAAGACGTTGAGGCGTTCTTTGAGTTCGCCAACAACTTTCCGGGAGTCCCAACATATGAAGAATTCGAGGAGCTCAAATCACTTCTCTTCCTCGCTTTCCCAATGACTCAGGATCCGGAGTCTATCTTGGAGGACTTAAACTAGCCGCTCCCCTTTTATACCTTTATCTCTTGAATGTAACATCCTATTTTGTCCTGTAGATACATTCCCCATTAAAGATTCTTGTCTCTTGGTATCTTTCTGAGTTAAGCTTGAGGCCCTTCTGAAGACCCTGAGCTAAGCTAAGGCTTCCAGCTGCTTATACGCTCATCAGATATTTCTCTGATACTTCTGCAATGCCTATTGACCCCTCAACGTGCCGTGATCTGCAACACGTAGCGACCCAGCTCATCTGCTCCGGTTTACTTACAAGCCTGAACCAGCCTGTCCACGATGTTCGAAAAAGCTCTTCACAAAAAAGCTCACGTCAAACTGTCATCAAACGAAAAAGCTTGCGTCAAACTGTCATCAAACTGAAGCACCCCTTGGGACCCATCTCCCCCTAGCCAAATTGAAATTGGTGCCCTCACCGTTCCATCAGAATCCCTGTGCACACTGATAACTGTGAGACCCTGGCAACATGTTACCTAATAAGGCAACTGTGGTTCAGCAAGTCTGTCAAAGGCTGGCTACTCAAGATTACAGGTTTCCTAGGCCTCTCAGGTCATAAGCTTAGGGTGGAGGGTGCTCTTCATCCACTCATTATGATTCGTCATCACTGCCAATGGCCTTTTCTTATAAAAGCGAGGGAGCGACATCTCATTCTAGCAGACACCCTTCGCAAGAAAATGGCTTCTTCTATCCCCCATCTCCAAGTCAAGCTCGACGATCTCATCAGCAATGCCAAAGGTCATCTTCAGCACCTGCAAAACGGCCAAGTTGCTCATCCCCTTGTCAAGAAGGCTCTCCTTGCGTTCGATGCCCCTGGGGTATGTCTACTCTTTCCATGCTTCTCTTGCCGTTTCTAAATCATTTCTAGTCTGCTTATATTGAAGTGTTATCGGAGGATAATGAGGCTATCAAGCTTCATGTCAACCAGGACTACATCTTCCGTATCCGCAAGCTCTACAAAATTTACCAAAACAACTACCATTCGTCTTATGAGATGCCCGCGATCTATAAGGCACTCTCTGAATGCTGTAGCCACATTAATCGCGTTCGTTCTGAAGAATCCCACAAATCCAGGACCGAAGAGGCTCAGAACCCATTGTCCACGACTGGCTCTACTTCCTCCAACGTTGCCGAAGGCTCTGCTGTCCCCAAACGCGTAAGCTTAGCGTTCTTTTGGCTCCAATCGTCCTCTCATGTATAAGCTTAGCCTCGCAAAGGTTGCAAGGCCCCTGTCTCTGCTGCTGTTGTGGTAGACACTGATACCGAGCTTGCTGAGAGTATGACCAGTGCTTCCAACTCCCAAGCAACTGGTGCTGACATGGTAATCTAGCTGCTTCTCAACCTATTACATTGGCTGAGATAATTGCTCGCCTTCAGGACATGATGGTCGATGAGGAGGTCTCTCAAGCTATCGTCAAAGAGGTTTGTGTAGTCTCGCCTTATCGCAAGTGTCGTTTGTCTACCTCCGACATGGTGCACCAGCTCTACTCCCCCTAACCACTGATTCTGACTTCATCCTTCACTAGGAGGCTGTCAAAAAGTCCTCCTCATCTAAAGGCACTGTCCGTCTTCTTCCCTATTGTCAAGTTCCCAATATGAACACTAAACACTGCTGTTATGCCCGGGCTGAACAGGTTCTAGCCAAAGCCAACGCCAATACTGCCAAGCGTGCCCGTACTGAGTTTACTTCCGATGAGCGCACCTTTGCAGGCTTATCTGGTGGGCAATTTCTCACTTCTATTCACTAAGCTTAACGGTTCTGACACTTCTCCCAGGCAGCTCATTTGCTCCAGGAACTCCAAAACCTCCTGTCTCACTCTCACGACAAGTATGAGTCCGAATCTTGCGGTGACAACACTTGGTCAGTCAAATGCGACCTCAATTCGCTCAGCCGGGACTTCATCGATGCCATTCCCTCGCTCGAAGCCAACTTAAAGAGGTTCCAATTCCTCATTCAAGAGCGCATCTGTCTCAAAGGCCTTTTGCACAACCTCTCCAACTTGGACAAGTCCTCCCCCGCTTAAGCTTAACGCTTTTACAGTCCCCAGGATAGTTTTCCTTCGATAAGTAGATAGTTCTGTCCACAATATCAGGTTTTTTCTATCCTCCCAACTCTTCTGGCTCCCATCTGTCACTAGGCTCATCCTCAGTAGTCTCCTCCAGGGTCTTCAGTCCCTCTGGCAACAGATCTAACAACTCTTGTAACTCCAGCAGCAACGGCATATGTTTTCTGGCTAAGTAGGGAATTACTCTGAACACCGCCACTTTATTCTGCCATACAGAACCATCCAACTCTGCCAGGATATATGATCCTCCCTTTGATCTAGATATGACCACCATGGGTCCTAGATACCTGGGTTTCATCTTCCTGTCTGCTGAGCTCTCTATTGCTGTGTTTCTCACTAATACTAAATCTCCCAGGCCAAAGCGATAATCTTTTATCTTATGCGCTGCTTGTCGTTCCATCTCCCAAGCCTTGCTACATAAGCTTAGTGTCAGAAACATGCTGACGCACCTCCTCAACATGCCGAACATGTTTTGCCAAAGCCTGAGCTCGGTATCCTATCAACTCAGCCATGGTTAAGTACTTATTTGGTAGTTGTACTAGCCAAGTGGCCTCTTTGACATCCAGAGGTAGTGTCGGGTGTGCTCCGGTTACCAGAAAGTACGGGGAACACCCCATTCCTTTTCTAATGGTTATCCAATCTGCCCACATAACGTGCGGTAGGTGCCAATACCACTTTTTGACATCTCCATCTGTAGCTTTGTACAACATTTGCCGCACATCCCAGTGGGCTCTCTCAATAATCCCGTTCACTTTGGAATTGTAAGGAGATATCATTACTCCTTTTATCCCATATTTTTCTTCCAGCCATCGAACAGCTTTCTTAAATGGAGAACCGTTGTCCGTGACAATCTTCACTATACAGCCCCATCGGCAAATGATATCTTCAAATAACCACTGCGCAATCGAACTAGCATTCTCTTTTCTCAAAGCTTTTGCCTCCATCCAGGATGACAGTCCCCACCTTCCATGCACAATGTAACTACACCCATTAGAACTTGGTGTCATATGTAGTGTGTCCACATGTAGCACTTGGAATATTGATGGCGTGGGCGTTACTATTGGCGGCGTCTCGATGATTGCTTTTTGCCGTTGCTGGCATAGATGGTACGATTGCACATACCAAGCTGTATGTCTCCTTCAACTTCCGGCCACCAGAACCTCTGCATTATAAGCTTAGTGGTTGCGTATATTCCTCTGTGTCCTAGGAAGTTGTGGCTGGCTTGCAACATATACATATGCTGCTCCTTATCCACTACTAGCTGATGTTGACCGCTAGGACTTGTCCTATACAGTCTCCCCTCTTCATCCAAGAAGAAATGCTCCACCATATACTTAAGCTTATGCAGATCCAGCTCATCCAAGCCTTCAGCTGCGCTACTGCCCCCTGTTTTCAGGAATTCCCTGACTTTGGGTATTCTTCCATCATGTATTCGCACTGTATGTATCTGTCCTACGCGATTCATCATACGCTTCCTCTATCTCGGTCAACTTTTCCTCTTCAAAATCTGGCACTAGCCTGACATCTGTCATTAAGCTTAGTACTTGTCGGTGCTTTTCTGGGCACGCTGGGTCTTCTATAACCCTAAGCTTAGCCTGTTGTTCATCCAAGTACTCTTCCCGAGCTTGATCCAGCTCATACTCAAAATCATACACATCACGTGTCAGACCCTGGTTGAAGCCAGAGCAACTGTCGATCTCATCACAGAAGGCTTCCGAGGGTAACAGATCTGCAGCCCCCAGATCTTCTTTGATCAACTCAAACTCCTCTCCCTCGTCCTCGGATCCGTTGTCGAAACGACAGGCTGTCTCATCACCGGGATAGTAACGTCGTCTGGACAGTCCATCCAGCCCAAATGTCTTCCCTTCTTTGTGTACTAGCATGAAGTGGAACGATCTAATGAAGTCCACCCAACGGTTTACAGTAGCGTTCAGGAGTTTTCCTGGGTTGTTTAACATCCCAAAGAGAAACTTCACATCTGTTTCCACCACTAGATTTCTCGATCCCCACAATAAATATTTCTCCTGTTCCAGCACCATTCTTAAGCCGCATAGCTCTCGCTTGGGCTGAGAATACCTCTGCTGTCTCTTGTCCAATAATATTGACCCAAACTTTGCATCATGTATAAGCTTAGCGTCTTCTACATCTCTCTGATATATATAGTATCTGTTAGAGCCAGTGCGGGTTGGGACCGAAGTGGAGGGTCGGGGTGGTATCCTTGATATAAGGTAACCGGGGACGGGGCAAAGTCAGTACGTAGACTTCGGAACTGAGGCGGAGTACGTCGGGCGTGTTACCCGGGTTAGGGGTTCGCTCTTGAGTAGCACGGCGTTCGTGGCAAGATGTCTATACAGACTTGGTCTTGTCCTACTAGGCGTGACTTAGAGACGACGGAGCACTATAGTCCAGCCGGTTTAAGGGCAAAGAGGTATAGGAGGCAAGAACTGTATAACACTAAGATAAGGATACAAGGTATTGTACTGTATCCTTATATACTTCTAAGTGTGGCTGTACTCCTACTATAATAATCCAGACCGGGGTAACTATGAGTCAGAGATAAGAGAACATGAGGCGTATACTAAGAATAGTCCTTCTGATGTACACTACTGATAGTTTCATAGTGACATGGGAATGTGAACTAAAAATAACTGTCCTTCTGATGTGGTTTCTGATAACATTAGGTCCGTTTCTAGAGTTGTTTTCCATACAACTCGTTAGTTTCCTTCTTCCGGGTATTCGGCTAAGTAATTCGGTTTGTAGTAGTCGATCTGGGGTAGGTCAGTGGAGTCTGGTCTGGGGGGAATGACGGGGGAGAAGGTAGGAGTGGGAGTTCTGTGAAGATCGAGTATGGTGGCGGTTTCTGGGGATGGGGGTTGTCCTGGATAAAAGATATCATAGAGAAGGCGTCTGAAATGGGGACTTTCGATTCTTTCTTCTGGTGGGGTGAGTTGGTTTGTTTCAGAAGGAACCGCATGGTTCTCCTGTGATGTTTGATTCGGCCACGTCGTCGTAGCATTCCTCGTAATAATCGTCGTGGGTGAGATCGATGTATCAATGGTGAGTTGTGGGAACGGTCGAGGGACGGGTTGTAGGATTTCTGGAGTAGGGGGCGTGTCGAGTCTTTCGACTTGGGCATTCGGTCCGTTTATGGCGCGGTTGAAAGACGGCGCAGTGAGGACATCTGTATTTGATGCAATCGTATGAGTAGTGTCCTGGGGCATATTGCTTGCATCCGAGGCAAGCAAATTGGGGGCAATCCATGGCCCAGTGTCCTGTGTGTCTGCATTGGATGCAGACCGATCTGTCGGTGGTTCGGGGGTCGGTTCGCTGGTGAATGGGGTTGGGGGAGTTCCGAACCGGGATGTTGTTATTGGTGACGGTGTGGGTGGTGTCCTTGGTGGGGGTGAGAAGTCTGAAGGGATTTCTGATACTGGCGGGCTTTCTTCCCTTACTGGGGGCGGTGGTGATAATAGCGGCAGTGGTCGTCGTGGTAGTGGTGGGGATGGTTGTGGTGGGGGGCTGCGAGGTATGTACCTCATTTCGTTTGGGTAGGTTCTTTGACACCTTGGACATGAGGCCCGATCTTGAGCGGAGAAGTCGCTCGAGTGATTCTGCCCAGGCACGTTGCGTATTGTATGCAGTAGCGAGAGCCTTAGTCTGTCGTACGTGGTGGGTATAGTCGTACCAGAGTTGTCGGTCGTATTCTGAAATTGGAGTGTGTTCCAATTTAATCGTAAAGGCTCCGTCGGTGGCAGCCTCGCGCAGATCTCCGTCAGAAGGGTGATCTGGTCCATATGATCGTACTCCAGCTGTATGGTATCTAAGGGAGGCAGCTGGGGCGGCTGTTGGTTCTGGGGTGTCATTGGGGTCGGGGGTCTTGTCCCTAGGGGAGGCGTATGTTGCGGCGAAGGTGTGAGAGGGGGTGTAGGGAGACGGGGCCGGAACGGGAGTTGTTTGAAGTGTTGTATGTTCGACGCTTGCATTGTTTATGATAACGACGGAGGATGATGAGGAGGTTGGTGAAGGTGTTGTTGAAAAGGGGGGAGTGGTTTGGGGGCGAGTGAGGTCGAGGTTCATGGGCATCTTTTAAGTACGTTTGTTGTGGGAGCGAAGTTGTCTTTGGCTGGTTCTGGTGGGTTCCTGTTCTTTCTGGGGAATTCCATGAGCTTCTTTATACTCGGTCAAGTATTCTTTGGCGTTTTCATGAAGCGTTTCGTCGGTGATCCATTCGTTCTCCGTGTGGGAGTATCCTTTCCATTTGACGTAGTATTGGAGTTTTCCACGATGTTGTCGGTGGTTTAGAATGGCTTCTATTTCGTATTCTTCTTCTTCATTGATGATGTCTGGTGGTGGTGGGGTCGGATGAGATCCGTATGCTTCTGTTTCGGTATATGGGGTTAGAAGATTTCTGTGGAATATTGGATGTATCTTCCATTTGATCGGAAGTTTTAGTTTGTAGGTGAGTGGTGATAGGACTTCTGTGATAAGGAAGGGTCCTAATCGTTTTGGGGATATTTTGTTGGAGATGAAGGGAAGTTTGAGGTTCTTGGCTTCTAGCCATACTTTTTGACGTGTTTCAAGGGGTTTGACAGTTCTTCTGGTTCTTTGTTTCATAATGTCGGCGGAGAGTTGATGTGCCGCGTGTGCTTCTTTTCTGGCATCATCAAGGAGTCTGATGCGTTTGTCTACTGATGGAAAGTTCGATGTTTCCATTACCGTGGGTATCGGTGGGGGGTTGTATCCCATGATTAATTCAAATGGGGATTTTTGCCTCGAGGCATGTATTTTGGAGTTATGTGCGAATTCGGCAATAGGGAGGGTTTCTGACCAGTCAAGGGGATTCCTGGTACAGTATATGGCGAGATAGGTTTCGATTTCTTGATTGTATCGTTCTGTGGAACCATCTGTTTGGGGATGGTATGCGGTTGAAAATGCCTGTTGGATGTTAAGGCGTTTGGCTAGTTGTCGGAGGGAGTTGGCGGCAAATCTGGGGTCTCGATCAGATATGATCTTGTCGGGTAGTCCGAATCTGGTGAAGACTTTTTCTATTAATAGTCGTCCGATGTCATCGGCGTTTGATCGATCTGAGGTTGGGATGAAAATTACCCCCTTCGTAAGGCCGTGGTCCACCACGGACAATATCGCATTATGGCCGGCGCTAGGTGGTAGACCGGTGATAAGATCCCATGAGATCTGGGCAAATGGGCGTTTAGAGGATGGCGGAGGGATCGGTTGAGTCGGCGCGCGATCCGGTCTGCGTATGATTTTGTGTTGCTGACACTCTGGACAGCCTTTGACGTAGTTCTTTATGAATGTCGACATTCCTGGCCAATATACTTCTTTCTTGGCGAGGCGGTATGTTTCCTGTTCTCCAGGGTGACCACGTGTAGGATGGTCGTGGTATCTTGCGATGACATCGCGTCTGAGTTGGAGGTCTTCTGGAATGATGACACGTTCTTGGAACGTGAGAAGTGAACCGTTCGGGGTTGGAACTGTTCCGAAGTCCTTATCGGCGGCGTTAGGGTGGGCTTCTTTTAGGAGTTTGAACGCTTCGGTGGTTCTAGCGTCGTATTTTGGTGATTCTGTGATTCTTTCTTGGAGTTCCATATCGATGGTGGCGATAAAGAGGTGTTCTGGGAATATTGTGATCAGGTTTTGATCTTCTATGTCGGCGGTGGCGACAAAGAGGTTCTTTGGAAGTATGGTGACATCTTCGTTATCGTTATCCTCATCAGGGATGTGGTCTGGACGTCTTGACAGTGCGTCTGGTGCGGGGATCTTTGATCCTGGAACGTGTTCTAGTTTGAAGTTGTAATCCGCGAGGGTCTGTACCCATCGTGCTTGTCGGCGGTTGATTTTCTGGGGTTTACGCCAGTAGGTTAGATTTTGGTGATCCGTTCTGATACGGACCGTATGGGGGCTGCCAAGGAGGTAGTGGCGCCATTCTTCGAGGGCTCGGATAATAGCAAGGAGTTCTCTGTCGTAGATGTCGTAATTGCGTTCCGCTGGTCCGAACGTCTTTGAGTAGAATGATACGGGTTTCCGTATTCCGTTGATGTCGTATTGATATAGGACAGCTCCTGATGCGAATTTAGAAGCATCGGCTTCTATTTCGAAGGGTTTTGTGGAGTCGGGCATGAGGAGTACCGGTTCCTTTAGGAATTCGTTTTTGAGTGTTTCGAATGCTTTCTGTTGTTCTTCTTTCCATTCGAATTTGTTTGATTTGGAAAGGAGTTGGTTCAGGGGTTTGGTATGGTGGGAGTAGTTGCGGATGAACTTCCGGTAGAAGTTACAAAATCCGATGAATTTCCGAATATGTCGGACAGTTTTTGGTATTGGCCAGTCTTCTATTCCTTTGAGCTTTCCGGGATCCATTTTGATCTCGTCTGGCGTGATGATCATGCCGAGGTATTCGAGTCGTTGTTTGTTGAACTCGCATTTCTCCGTTTTGAGGTAGAGGTCGTTTTCCTGCAGGATTTGCAGTACTTTCTCCGTAAGTCTGTCGGTTTCTTCCTTGGTTTTACCATAGATTAAAATATCATCCATGTAGATGATGATTCCTCCTTTCTCCATTATTTCGGAGAATAATGTGTCCATCATATGTTGGAACGTCGCGGGACTGTTGCAAAGCCCGAAAAACATGACAGTCGGTTCGAAAAGACCCATGGGAGTCTTGAACGCTGCTTTCCATTGGTCGCCATCTTTGATTCTGACGTTATTGTATCCTAGGCGGACGTCGAGCTTAGTGAAATACTTAGCTCCTTTGAGTTTGTCCATGATAGAGGAAATCATGGGGATTGGGTAAGCGTTTTTGACGGTGTGATCGTTTAGATAACGATAGTCTTGGCAGGGTCGGAGGTCTCCTCCTTTCTTGGCAACAAAGAAAAAGGGTGATGCCATAGGGGATTTTGAGGGTCGGATGTACCCTTTTCGGAGGTTTTCATCTATGAATTCTTTTAATGCTTTTTCTTCGGCAGGTGCCACCTGATAAGGTTTCATCGATTTTGCTTCGAATGTCGGTTTTAGTTCGATTTCGTGATCAAACGTTCTTGATGGTGGGAATCGTTCGGAGGCTTTCTTGTTGAATATTTTGGACCATCGGGCGAATCTCCGAGGGATCTCGGGTGTTTCCTTGTTTGATTCCGGTTGTTTTCCTTTTTGGTTTGCTGATCTTGTCGGATTATGTTGCTCATTGTGGAGCGTTGTGGCGTGTGTAGCTTTGGCGTTTACTTCTAATGGGGTTAGAAGCATGGGGTTCATTTCTCTTTCTAGAGAGAAGGTGTCGAGGTCAACATTTGACAGGTTGACGTATTCCTCGGGGTTTTCCTCGGGTTGAGAGGTTTTTCCAGCCATTATATCCATGGCGATGGAGTTGAGTTCGATAGGTCGTCGTAGGGTTCTGAGGAGTTTCGAGAAATCCTGATGGTCAATTTGTGGTTTCCAAGAGAATGTCTTGGTCTTCCAGTTGATGTCGGGGTTATATTGTTCCAACCAGGGAAATCCGATGATGAGGTCCTTCTCACCAGTGTTTGTGACGTACGCTTCTAGCGTGCAATCTCTTCAATCAATGATGGTTCTGATTTTGATGTATTCATGGATCTTGCCATGTTGATTATCAGTTCCGTCAACGTTACTGAGTGGAATTGGTTGGTCCAGCCGTTTGGTTTGATAACCATGTCGTTCAACGACTTTGTGGGAGATAAAGTTCCCTTGGGCTCCTGAGTCTATCAGGGCGGTGATGGCCACGGGTTTTGATGTCCGTTCACTCCAAATCTCGATGGGTAGAAAAAGGGATCGTTTATTCGGGGATAGTCGTAATTGTACAGAGTTTATCGAGAAAATGTCCTTCTGGGAGTGAGAGTACGAAATGTCCTTCTGAGTTCTGGAACGTGCAGGGGCACATCTGTCGACAGCGTTCCTTTTTAAAAATCCTGGAATGGACGCATCTCCGGATCCTCGGCTAGCGCGGAGTGGAGTTCTTGTTGGAGTTCTGGGTCGAGGTCATCGACCATTTGGCGCATCTGGGATGCAACTTCTGCGACGGCAAGGGAGTATTTGCGTTGCGGTGATTGCTGGGCGTTCCGGTTTGGGAATCCGGGACGAGTGTTTTGTTGTCCAGGGAAGGGACGGTTGGGGTTTCTCGCGGGACGAGGGGGATTAGTGCGCATTCCTGGGAAGCGTCTAGCTGGCGGTGGTTGGGGGCATTTACTGACCCAATGATCTTTGGCTCCGCATCGGAAGCATTCCTGGTTTTGGTATGATTTCATTTGTTGTCCGGTAACAACGGCATCTAACTCCAATGGTTCTTGTGCGGAGTTTTCTTCGGTGTATTCCGGTTGCGGTATTTCGGGATAAGGATCTTCGAATCCTTCTTCTATAGTGGCATGGTCTACTTCCATGGCATGTGGGTCACGTGGGGTAAACCGTGGAGCGTTGCTCCTTTGGTAGAATTGTGCGTAGGGCACATTGTTGTTTGGACGGCTCGGTCCGCGATTGGGTTGGTATTGGTTTCTTTGGGGAAACGTATTTCTGGGAGTGCCATAGAGGGCGTTGATTCGGCGGAAATTGTCATCGAGTTTGTTTGCTTGGGTGTACCAAGCGGTGATAGTTGTCGGAGGGTTTTCCGATTCGTCGATCTTCATGGCGATGCGGCGATCGATTGCTTTGCGGTATAGATCGATTAGAGTGCGATCTTCGTTTAATCCGGATTGTCGGACGAGTTCTTTGAACTGAGCGTTGAACTCAGTCATTGGTTTACCTGCTTGATGCAGGGTTTGGAGTCTGGTGTGTGCGTACGCATGTTCGTCCGCTGGGGTGAAGTCGGCCCTAAGTCGGGCAGTGAAATTGTCCCATGACTCCATGACTATGGTTTGTCCTGGTGGAGTTTGGGCGTTTCTCTCGTGGAGGTATTGTCTAGCCCAGGCTCGGGCATCTCCTGATTGCATTGTCGAAAGGACGAATAGAGTCCTAGCGAGGTCGGTGTTGTAAGTGGTCGCATTGGCGAGCACGTAAACTTCACATTGGAAGATCCAATCTTCGAATAGTCTTCTAGTTCCATCGAAGGCGATGGGTTTGAGGAGTCCTAACTCCTTTGGGGTGGCTGCGGTGGCCATTATTTGTAATTGTCCTGGTGGCGGTGGCGGTGGCGATGGAGGTTGTGTTGGTCGGAACGGTGGAGCCGGTAGGGCTAAGGGTACGGTTGGTGCAGGTAATGCGGGTGGTTGTGGATCGGGATTTGATTGGTTGTCGTCTGTGATGTAGATGTCTGAGTCGTTGTCTTCTTGGGGTTTTCCTTGATTTACGGCGTATTCGTGGCGTGAGAGTAAATTTTCCTCTGATGTGGAAAGTCCTCTAGGTTGTTTGAGGGCGTTTTTGAGTCTTTGGAGTTTGTAGTCGTTTAATGGGTCTACTTTAGCACGGTATTCGTTGGCTTGTTTGCGTTTTTCTTCTTCTCGTTCGTAATGTTCTTGTAGTTCTTTTTCGTGTTGTAGTCTTTGTCGTTCTGCTAGTTCGTCAGCAAAACTTGTTCTTGTACGTGTTGATGTACTTGGAGCGGGTGAGTCGAATGGGGATGGAGGATAGAACAGGGATGGTGTCTGAGTGGGGATAGGGTTTCTTCTGGGATCCGGGTTCTGGGTTCCTGATCCTGAGATTCTATTTCTCGATTTGGGAGGAGGGGGTGATGGGGATTCTCGGGCCGAGAATTTCTTTGGAGGCGTGGTGATATTTGTCTAGCGATCGATTATCGCTAGAAGTATGAAGAATTGGGTGGCGATTATGGATATCCCTGAGTATAGATTCCACGATCTGACGACACAGCAGTGGCAGGGGCACGTGATGCGTTCGAGTTCTAGGGTGATGATTCGATAGGCGATGAGGGTGGCGGTAGAGGTGAAGACGAAAATGAGTAGGTAAGCCAGGTCTTCTGGCGGGGAGAGGTTGAGGGACGTAGCGATGGCTACACAGAGAGGCGGTTTTCTTTCGTACGTCGTTTTGAACGACCAAGGTACCTCGACGCGTTTAGTACGTCGGTAAAGCAGAGCAGAGTAGAGGGCGAGCAAGAGATAAGCAGCAGAGTATCTTAGTGTTTTGTTACCCGGGTTAGGGGTTCGCTCTTGAGTAGCACGGCGTTCGTGGCAAGATGTCTATACAGACTTGGTCTTGTCCTACTAGGCGTGACTTAGAGACAACGGAGCACTATAGTCCAGCCGGTGTAAGGGCAAAGAGGTATAGGAGGCAAGAACTGTATAACACTAAGATAAGGATACAAGGTATTGTACTGTATCCTTATATACTTCTAAGTGTGGCTGTACTCCTACTATAATAATCCAGACCGGGGTAACTATGAGTCAGAGATAAGAGAACATGAGGCGTATACTAAGAATAGTCCTTCTGATGTACACTACTGATAGTTTCATAGTGACATGGGAATGTGAACTAAAAATAACTGTCCTTCTGATGTGGTTTCTGATAACAGGGCGGGGGGTTGGACTTGCGGCCTCAGCTTATGTGCTGTGCCCTCCTACTGTCCTAGTCCATATTTCAGGAAGTCGGAGCCGAAGCGGAGCGAGGCAGAAGAGAGGAGAGGATAGGGAACAGGGAGCTGGTCCGCTGCTCGATTCGATTATCAGACTGAAGAGTACAAGCCAAGTACCTACAGTATATATACTTCTGGTCCTATGAACTATGACTCATACTGACTGTGCGGAGCAAAGCGGAGACCCATATGGTTACAAACGGATTACAAACAAAATGGAGACCGGTACGGGTATGGAGACTGGTAACGTATCTTGGCTACGGACGGGAAATGGAGACTGGGAAATAGAGACAGCAAGGGTCAGGTGACCATGGCACGTGTGGAGGTGGTCGCGTGATCGGGGCAGTGGGTTGCAGTCGGAGTGAGTCGGGGCCGAGTCGGAGGGCAGAGGGTTGTTGTGTGGAACGTACGTGGAGTCGAGAAGCCGAAGTATAATGGTTAAGCTCTGGGTTTGGCATGGATATGACAGTGCCCCCCCTTTAGGGCCAAGCCTCGAGGCCCTAGGTGGTGGGTGATCAGTGAAACTCAGAGTGAATGGAGGGGGCCAGGCTTAGCGGGGTAAGAGGAATGGAAAGCCTCTACTAGATCTGTAGCATGTTCAAGCTCGGTAGCCGGTAACCATGAAGACTCTTCTTCGGTGTCTTTGTACCCTAACCAGATGACTTTATAGAGGAGCTTGCATGCGCGGCACCGATCAATTTTTGAGTCGACAATGCGAGCAATCTCGTATTCTGGTTCTCCGTCAATAGAAACCGGCGCAGGCGGGTATGGTGTTAGGCATGGACGGTTCGAGCATGGAAACATGGAAGACTGGGTGTACTCCACGCATGGAATCAGGAAGTCGGAGTGTAAAGGAGTGGGTACCTGCTTGGGCAATGATCTCGTAGGGTCCAAGGAACTTTTCGGAGAGTTTTTTGGAAGGACGGGTGGTGCGGAAGAATTGGGCTTTCATGAATACCTTTTGTCCAACCTTGAAGTCCAGGGTGGGGAGTTGGCGGATGTCGGCGGAGGTCTGATAGCGTTGCTGGGCTAGCGCTATTTCAGACTTCAAGGTGGTATGTAGGTCGTCGAGGTCAACAGCAAAATGGCAGGCCCGAGCGGAGGCAAGATCGCGTTCAGGATGAACTGTGATGTTCGGATGGTATCCTTTATTAGTGAAGAATGGGGAGATACCGGTGGTGGCACTAGGAGCATTGTTGTAAGCAAACTCAGCTAGTGGTAGTAATTCAGACCAATTGTCCTGTTGGTAGTTACAATAGACCTGGAGATATTGTTCCAGGGTCTGGTTGGTGCGTTCCGTCTGTCCGTCGCCTTCTGGGTGGTAGCCCGAAGTGAAGTGTAGTTTCATGTCGAGGGCTTGTCCCAATGAGCAGAAGAAGTGAGAGACGAATTCGGAGCTGCGGTCAGAGGTAACATGTTCGGGTACGCCATGCTTGGAGAAGACATGGAGGATGAATAGGCAGGCGAGGTCGGAGGAGGTGACGGTATTGTAGGTGGGGATGAATAAGGATTGCTTGGTGAGTCTGTCAACTATTACTAGGATGGCATCGTAGCTGGAGGAGGCGGGGAGTTTCTCAATGAAGTCCATGGAGATTGAATTCCAAGGGCGTTCAGGGATGGGGAGTTGCTTGAGGAGACCGTAGGGGTGGTGGCGCTGGGGTTTAGACCTCATACAGGTGACACAAGACTTACAGAAATCTTTGACGAAGGTGCGGACACTAGGCCAGGTGTATTCGCGCCGGATGAGTTCCAATGTTTTATTCTGACTGAAGTGGCCGGCTAGGACATGATCATGCTTGTACTGGAGGACCCAAAGTCGGAGATTGTCAGCGTCAGGGACGTAGATTCTGTCGTCTAGGAGGAGGAAACCTTTGTCGTTGACTGACCAACGGCCTTCTGGGCTAGCAAGATGGGCGGAGGCGGTCGGGTCCGCTGGTAGAGCGGCGAGGATATCGCGGTGTAGTTGGTCGAGATCCATGACTACAGCAGCGCGAAGGGAAGGGGCGTAAAGAGTGGTGGCACGGACGGAGGCCGCGAGCTGTTCGTGGGTGAACACAGGCCAGAAGTTGTGTGGGTTGACTGATGCATAGTCGCTATTCCCCCCTTTAGGGTAGACGTCCCATCGTCTAGTTAGGGCATCAGGCTTGGTGCCGAGGCGGCCGGGTTGGAACCGGATGACGAGGTGGAATTGGGATAGGAACTCGGACCAACGAGCTTGGCGGCAAGTGAGGATTTTGGTGGTGCAGAAGTATTCGAGGTTTTTGTGGTCGGTGACTACATCAATAGTAAGAGGGGCACCCTCAAGATAGTGCCACCAGATACGAAAAGCTTCGAATATTGCCAGGAGTTCCTTGTTGTGGGTGTCATAATTAAGTTCGGCCGTGTTAAAGGTGCGGGAATGCAATGGGGTGAACCTCCCCATCATCAGCGATGATAGAGAGGATAGCCGCAAGGGCGTAGTCGGAGGCATCGGTCTCGACAATGATCTGAGCATCGGGGGCCCAAGGAGTGAGGACGGGGGCGGATATGAATGCTTCCTTCAGGGAGTTAAAGGCTTCGCAGCATTTGTCGGTGAAATTCCATTTCACGTCTTTGCGGGTGAGGCGAGTGAGCGGAACGACAATGTCGGAGTAACCGTGAATGAAGCGACGGTAGAAGTTGGCGAAACCTAAGAAGGACTGGATGTCCTTGACTTTCTTGGGTTCCGGCCACTCCTGGATGGTCTTGACCTTAGATTGGTCCATTCGGAGACCGTCGGGGGAAAGGATGTAGCCGAGATATTCCACTGTGTCAGAGTGGAACTGGCATTTGTCGGGGCGGGCGTATAGACCGTGTTGTCGGAGCCGCTTGAGGACCTCCTTGACTTGGTCACGATGGATACTATGATTGTCGGAGTATATCAGAATGTCGTCAAGGTAGATAGTAACGCAGATGTCGAGCATGTCCTTGAATATATTGTTCATGAACCGCTGGAAGGTGGCGGGGGCGTTGGTGAGGCCGAAAGGCATGACCATCCATTCGAAGGAGCCGTAGCGGGTCCGAAAGGCGGTCTTCCATTCATCGCCGTCAGCAACGTGGACTAGATGGTAAGTGTGACGGAGGTCAATTTTGGTATATATGCGGGCTTTGCGAGGGGAGTCTAAGAGGTCGGAGATGAGCGGAAGGGGGTAGCGATCCTTCTTGGTAATACAGTTGAGACCTCTAAAATCAACACATAAACGGAGGGAGCCGTCCTTTTTCTTTACGAAGAGGACCGGGGCTCCATGAGGAGAAGTGGAGGGGCGAATGAAGCCAATAGATAAATGTTCGTCAATGAAGTCACGTAGAGCTCCAAGCTCTGATTGTGAAAGGGAGTAAATGGTACCGACCGGAGGCTGACCGCCGTCCTCTAGGTTAATCTGGAGGTCGTAAGGGCGGTGTGGAGTGAGTGTGTCAGCACGCGATTTACTGAAAACTTCAGCGAACTCGTGGTATTCCTCGGGGATGGACGACTGTCTCGGGGAGCTGAGCCTGTCGGCCTTTAGCCTTGGCATCAGGGAATTTTTTCTTGTCACAGTTGGCAGCCCTGTGATTGGGATCTGTGCAGACAAGGCAGAGGTTATTGTCGAAACGTCATTGACGTTCCTCAGGGGTTAATTTACCGTCCTTACCAAGTTTACTAGTAAGGTCAGATTTGGGCGGGGCCGATTTCGGACCGGCGGGCGGATTGGGCGGATTGCCCTTGAAGTTGTTGGGGGTGCTGCCTTTGTTATTATTGGCAGGCTTGGCGGCGGGTTGCGGGTTGGTCAAGGTGGAAGGGGATGGGTTACCTCCAGGTTTCCTAGAGGTGGTCAGGTCCGAAGCGGCTTTGGCGCGGGCCTTCTCGCGTTGGCATTCCCAATAGCGGGCGTCGATCTTCATTGCTGCTGCCTGCATTTCAATGAAGGTGTCAGGTTTGCCGTCGGGCCGATTGGACAGAATGTCCTGGATGCGGTCGGGGAGGCCCTTGTAGTAGCGGTGACAAAATACTTCGTCACCCCAGTGGAGTTGGCCAGCTAGGCGGAGAAAGTCGACATTGTAGACGGCGATCTTCTCGTCGTAGCGCATTTGGAGGGAGTCGAGCTGCTCAGCAGCTTCTCCGGTCGGATCCGCAGGACCGAAATTGGTCTGCAGTTCCAGGGTGAACTGGTCCCAGTCCTCGATCCAGTCGTATTATTCCGTGGTTGTCGGCCTTGTCGAGGCCGATTTCGAAGTGTTGCTGTGCCACGCCTGTGAGGTACGTCAACGCAAAGTTGACCTTGGTGGCGGGGATAGCGAACTGGGCCGGGTTAGTACGGAAGTAGAGCCGACATTGGAAGAGGAAGGGTTTGAGTTTGGCAGGGTCGGAACCTGTAAAGATGTCAGGTTCGCGAGCTTTGGTACGGGGAGTTCGAGGAGGCTGTGGGGCTTGAGAGTTCCCATGGCCGTCCATTTGATCGGCTATGCATTGGAAAACTCGGAGTATGAGTCTATCATGGTCGTCTCAGGTGTTGCCAGGTGGAATGTTGTTGTTGTTGTCGCCGTTGTCTGATGGTTCGTCATCACCCGGGGGCCCGTCCCCGTTGTCAGGATAGTCATTGGGATCACCAGGGTCGCTGGGATCAGGATTGGGGTCGGGGCCTTCGTCAGGGCCATCAGGAGTCCGAAATAACGAAGGTTGGACATCTTCAGAGAAGCAGTCGGGAGTCGACGGTGCGACCAATTGTAGACAAGAGCGAGGAGCCCTCGGGGAATCAGGTTGCAGTTCTTCAGAAAGGGGTTGTCGAGCGACACGTCTACTACGGCGAACAGCCGGGGACACGAGAGTGCGGGTACGGGTGACTGTTCGAGAGACCATGGTTAGAAGGGATCAGAAAATGTGATGGACAGGAGGAGTGTCAGTCTGATAATACTGTTAGAGCCAGTGCGGGTCGGGACCGAAGCGGAGGGTCGGGGTGGTATCCTTGATATAAGGTAACCCGGGATGGGGCAAAGTCAGTACGTAGACTTTGGAACCGAGGTGGAGTATGTTGGGCAGGGGGTTGGACTTGTGGCCTCAGCTTATGTGCTGTGCCCTCCTACTGTCCTAGTCCGTATTTCAGGAAGTCGGAGCCGAAGCGGAGCGAGGCAGAAGAGAGGAGAGGATAGGGAACAGGGAGCTGGTCCACTGCTCGATTTGATTATCAGACTGAAGAGTACAAGCCAAGTACCTACGGTATATATACTTCTGGTCCTACGAACTATGACTCGTACTGACTGTGCGGAGCGAAGCGGAGACCCATATGGTTACAAACGGATTACAAACAAAATGGAGACCGGTACGGGTATGGAGACTGGTAACGTATCTTGGCTACGGACAGGAAATGGAGACTGGGAAATAGAGACAGCGAGGGTCAGGTGACCATGGCACGTATGGAGGTGGTCGCGTGATCGGGGCAGTAGGTTGTGGTCGGAGTGAGTCGGGGCCGAGTCGGAGGGCAGAGGGTTGTTGTGTGGAACGTACGTGGAGTCGAGAAGCCGAAGTATAATGGTTAAGCTCTGGGTTTGGCATGGATATGACAGTATCCCACCACCCTCCATGAGGTATCCACAGCTACTACTATGGGTTGTTTACTCAGAAATTTGGGGTTCCTGGTCGGGAAACAGCGCTGAATCGCATCTTTCAGCTCCTGCTGCGCTTTCCGTTCATTTTCTCCCCATTCAAACTCTTGTCCCTTCTTAAGCTTTTCGTATAGAGGTGCAGCAATGGCTATGAACTTCAGGATATGATTCCTGCAGCGCGTAGCTGTTCCTAGAAAACCCCTTAGCTCTGAGACATTCTCGCAATCCCCCCATCTTAAAATTTTTCCGATGGTGTCTGTGGCAGGCAACCGTCCTTTATAGGAGCATTCAAAACCCACTACAGTGATTTCATCAGCGCAGATAGTCGTCTTGGGCCCAGAGAAGGTTCCCCCTATGTATTTCATCCTCTGTAGAATCCTATTGACTGTCTGCATGTGTTCCCATACAAATTGTCGGATCTCTGGGTTCTTTTTCAACGTCTCTTCAGTGCCATCTGGCAACTCGTATCTGGTTTTCGGGCCTCTGATAGGTACATCATATATGTACGGCATCATGTATTCTGGTATCTCACTGGCTAGGATCGCTGTTACATCCTCATGAAATATAGGCACTGAATTGGTCCATCCCATAGGTAGCGTCACTAAGTGTAGCACTCCAAAAGGCGTCTGGAACGTTGTTAAGTCCTGAGACGACTCAGCTAACAATCACTCGTCATATCCAACATACAGATCCAGGATGCCTCCACAAGCCCTTCCTGCAAAGTGCATCACCAAATCTTCCGTTGCTGGTGGCAGCCCTGAATGCACTATTGTTACTCTGTTCAGCGGTTCCAAGCTGTGTACCAGTCTCAAACTTTTTCCATCTTTCTTTACCACACAGAACCATCTGGATCTATAGGATGAGTTCGACGGCTCGTATACACCAGCACTAATCTTTCTTTTTATAATGGCACAGACTTCATCATAGATTGCTGGTGGAATTGGAATGGGCTTTTCAACCCATGGAGTATGTTCTACCATCGGTATCTTGATTGGTGGGAAGAAATCTTCCCTAAAACATCCCTTTTCCTCATCTGTCCAGGCGAATGCCTTCTCTTGAAGCATCATGATGTGGTGCATCAGCTTTCTTTCTTCTGGCCACAAGAAATCCCCTGCATGGGCTTCATCCAGCTTAAGCTTATGCTCCTCAGTATATCTGCCTGTCGGGACAAACTCTGGAGGATGCATGCTAAGCTCAGGCATTTCTGCCAGTGGGTCCCCTTTTATTTCTCATTTTATCCTGAATCTCTCCGGTAAATCACCCAACACTGGCCTCACTTTTAAGGCTACTGGTTTATATTTCTTCCCAGCCAGGCATTGTACCGTATCTTCGTCATCTTCTTCTGTTTCAAAGACAGTTATTCCCTGGTCCTCTGTGCCCTGCGCGTTGGCTATGCGTCCTAGGCACAATAACGCCGTCGCTTTATCTTCTTGTGGACAGTCCTCATCGCGTATGACTCGGTCAATGAACATTAGCTGTAGCTCGGCCTCTGAGAAGCTTCCTTTCACTAAACTTAGTGTTTGTGCGATGACAGGGCCCTTCTCATCATCATAGTCTATTATACAAGCCACCTCTCCTTGTCCCTTAGTCAACTCATTGAGGTTTCTTGTAAATTTTGACTGTTTTCTCTAAGCTTAAGAGGATTACACTCTCCTCGAGCATAAGTTGGCAACACAGCCCTTTCTCTGGTATTTGGGTCTGTAATAACCAAGGTTTGCTCACCACTGGCGCTATTCCTGACTTTGCTAGCAGTCATTACATCAAATGGTCGTCCCAGCAGTACTCGATACACGGGGTTGCAAACTATGTGAACTTGCAAATAGATTGTGACTCCCCTGCAGGTAAAGCCTACATTCTTTGCCAACCCACAAGTCTTTTCAACCTGCCCATTCACACTCTGCAAATTAATCGTAGTGTCTGGGTCCCAAGAAACTTGACATGCAATCGCTGCTTCCTGACTCATGGATACAATCTGTGACCCACTATCTAGCAAGGCCTCTTCCTGCCAAATCCCATTTATCAGCGTCGGAACTACTCTCAACGGTTCGCATTCTTTAGCAATAAACACTTGCCGTCCCCTGTCTCTTCTGGGAAGTGACTCCAAGTACTGCATGATTGGATCCTGAGCTACCCAGGCTTGGGTTGCCGAGCCTTCTCGGAGCACTGTATCATACTTCCGAGAGCCGTCTGCCAACTCCGTTATCATGACCTGTACCAGCCCACTATTAATTTCCATATCTTCTGTATCATCTTCCAAGGGCCCAACTCCTGCTATTAAGCTTTGATTTGTGGGTACCCGTTTTCTCATAATTCACTCTCTATAAGCGTTCCTGTATAAAGGTGACAATGCCAAGAGTTCTCCATGTGATACTGAGGCTTCTCGCTTCAATACCCTGCTGAGTACTTCCTCAACATCGACATTCCTCTCTATAGGGGCCTGGTGCTTATACGCAGGCTCCTTCTTGGATGATTCCATCCTTCTGACAGGCAGCGGTGGTACCTCAACGACCAGGCGCAGTGGTTTCACATTCCTATATATGGTAATTCCCCTGCTGCTGCACACGGTGGTTTCTCCGTTGTCTGCCCTATTTCCTCATTTTCTGATTCTTCTGATCGCTCAGAATCTGACACATCCTCAGCAGTCTGTCCTCTGGCGAAGGCGACCTTCTTCTTCAGAGCCAGCTCCTTCCTCGAACCCCTTAGAAACCCAACTCCGAGTTCCAAGTCTTCACGCCACTCCTGGTGTCCAAATACTGGCTTGCTGAGGGCGTACCATCCATCAAACCACTAAGCTTAGCCTGTATCTGGGCCAATTGCTCAGCCAAAGACTGTATCTCAACATTATCATCCTTTCTGGTCATAAGCTTAACCTTTGGGGCACTCCCAGCGTGGATGGCAGCTGTTTCCAACATTTCCATGCGCTGCTTCAGACGGCAGATTTCTTCTTCCGCTGGTAACCTTTGGTTTTCTGACCTTGGGAACGCTTTCTGTGCAAACACTGCTGCCGCTGGCACTTGTGGTAACTCAGGCTCAACCTCCGGCAGTTCTGGTACCTGAACGAAGAGTTGTCCCTTTGTTGCATAGTACTTCACTACTTTCTCTTTAATAGGCCCTTCTCCTCGAGGGATACTCAAGCCGTCTCCCATATATATTTTGTTCCCTTCGACTCTAATTCGGCCGGCTTGTTTATCCGCCTCCATGTCCGGGCAGAATAACCAACTATGCCCCAATAACCAACAGTAGAAACACTTGCGATCAGAAAGTGACCCTGCCGGCCCACTTCCAGTATTCCTCTGAGCGTGATTATAGCCAGCATGATTATGTCCGTCCTTCACCAAACTCTCTAAGTATGATTTTAAAGTATGCCCCTGGATATTCATGAGGTCCTTAAGCTCAGCAAGACCACCTGCCATCTGCAAGACTTCATCCTGAAACTTCTGCTTTAAGCTTTGCAGCTCTCACTTTACTACAGGGTCATAAGTCCCTGTTCCGGATGTCGCAGGTGGATGGCTCATCAATGCCGAGTTCACCAGCCTTGAATCCTGATGAAGGGATTGCATAAGTGTTTTGCCAATCAAAATTTTGACAGCTTTATCCACGACAATCCTCCAATCATAGGGGTCCTCTTCACGTAAATCCTTTGCAGTTAGTGCCGACCCATCGCTCACGGTTCTACATGCCCTGGTGATTGCTAATCTTACATTGAGTATGTCCTGGAACACAGAGTCCAGTGCGCTTGTAAATAACTCGACTAGCTCTCAGTTCGAGACTACCGCCGGCGACTTTAGGCACTTCTCTGCTTCTAGAATGAATTGCCTTTTGAAGTCCAAGACTCTATGCTCCTCATTCATTGCAATGCCTCTACTCTCTGTGCAGAGTTCCCTCAATCGTCGCACTGAGCCCTGCTCGGCTGCCACAGTCTCGGGATACTCTTTCTTCAATCTCTCTACGAAGCCTGTCCAGCTTCCTGCTGGGAACTCCGCAAAACTCATCCACTCTTCACGGATATCCTGGTCCACATATGACACTGCCCAATTTATCCTTTCTGCATCATCCGTCATCTTCGTTATCGTGAAGAGCCGTTCAAGCATCCAGAGATAATTTCTCAATGTCTGCAGTTTTGATGCATCCCATCTGGGAGCATTATTGCTAAAGGGAATTGGCATACGCTTGTGTCCCATTTTACTAGCTGTAGTTGTCGTAGATGGCGTAGTTTGGTTTGTCTGTACAGTCGGAGTTGACTGTGATATCTGTGGTACCGTAGAGGCACCAGGAGGGTTCGTATGAAACGAGTTTTGGTTTGTAAATGCTAAGCTTAGTGTAGGAACGGTCTGACCATCCTGGCTTTTGGTGTGCAGAATATGTGCTATATTGCGAGCTGAGGCTGGAAGCCTTATAGTAATTCTGGGCACAGTAGAGATCGGCGGTACAACTTCTCTCGATACTGCAACTGCTAAACCGCTTGCTGTGCTCGCAGTTATAGAACTAGTAGGATCTTTTCGCTTTTGAGAGGTACTAGCGGTGATGAGGCCTTCAGAACCTTCTGGATGATTGAAATTCTAGGTAGTTCTCTGTTTTGGGGGGTTGACCTTCCTGAGACTGCTCTCGAAGGACGTTTTGGGTGACTTTACGGTCTTTGCTTGAACCTTTTTCTGCTTTGCAGGTGAAAGGTGGGCCAGTGTCCAAGTCTTTTGGTGTTTGTCTCGTGAAATTCAACTGAAAACCCCCCTCATGGTGGGCTCCAGATGAAAAGGTGGAAACGTTCGTGGGTTTTAATATAGATAAATGGCTTGTTCTCACTAAGCTTAGTCGACATTTGATAAGCTTAAGTTAATACAAGTAGTATGAGATAGATAATGAACAGTTTCGTCTTTTAGGGTGTTCTGGGGGTGCATTCTGACAGCGAAATTCAAGAGAATAGTGTTTTTAGAGGTTAACAAACAGCCATTGAAGTTATCTTAGCCATACAGTGCAACAGTGAAAGGACAATCCCTGTCAATTCAAAGCGCGGGGTCTCTGGTCTCTGGTCTCTGGTCTCTGAACTCTGTTCTCTGTCTCTGTCTCTGTCTCTAGCACTCTGGAACTCTAAACTCTGGACTCTGTTCTCTGTCTCTGTGTCTGGGTTGGTCGACAACCAAAGAAATCACACTTAACGATGCACACTAAGTAGTCCTCTGAAACCGTTCTTAACCACGGCTCGCAGACTTGCATGTGGAAGTGGGGGTGAGACCTCTTGCTTCTCCACAAACAAGCGCAACCGTATTTATATTGTTTAGATACATGCGAGAGATAGTAAATATGAAATAGAAAACAATAAGCTTAATTGTTATAGGTACTGCAGAATATTTTGGAAGGTTCGGCAGCATTTCTACCTTGCCCTGGGTTATGGGTTTTTCTCTGATTGATGAATGGCAATCCAGCCAGACGTGTTCCGTGCTCATCTGCATTATTCTGCATCCACGCGAGCGCATTAAGCCTTCGGATCAATTATGATCGGAATGTATGGCGTATGGACAATCCCTTGATCCGTTGTAATTAATCTCAGTCAGGCAATATGCCGAGGTGCCGGGACCCACAAAGCACTCATTAATTATGAGTCTTTGATATGTCTAGGGTTTTGGGCATCGGGCGTCGCCTCCCGAATGTTGGACGTTCCATTCCATGGTCCGGTCATCATTATTGGGCTCGCTATGGGCATAATACACCTGCGACAGCCGCTATGTACATTCTTTAGGTTCCAACAAATCCGAGTTCATCAGAAAACTGCTCGTAAGGTCCCTGGATGCGACCGGAGTATACTCAATAGGCTATGTAGAGTCCGGAATCCCTCCGGAGAGCATTCTGATAGCTTGGTTCACTAAGCTTAGTGATAATGAGCTGGTTTGAACCCTTCTGAGGCTCGAATATCCTCAGTTTGGTCAAACTGGCTACTATGGGACATAGTACCAATCCTCTATAGGGTTCTTTAATGATATAGCCAATGATTCTATGTAGAGAATCGTTCCAGAGTACGGAATTCATGTATAGGCGTGAAATCGGCGTATCAGCGTTTGATTCAATGGTGTGTCATAATCAACTCAGCCTTCACCTTGTCAAGGGTAAGGCTCTTTCCTTGGCTGAGGAGGGATTGTTTGATGACATCCCAGACACTGGAAGAGGGGAGGGAAAGGAGTATATTGTGGATGAGAATGGTGTCTTCGAGCCTCTTGCCAGCTTTAACAATGCGACAGCGACAGCTCAAGAAGGCGCCAATATGTTCGGTCATGGAGGTACGTTCATCCCACTTCATAGTAAAGAGTTCTTGGTAGGAATAATGAATGCTGACATCGCAGCATTGGTCCACATAGAATGTACAAAGTTTGTCCCACATCTCCTTGGACAACAGGACTTCGCCAATGTGTTCTTGCTTGCTGAACTTGATAGCACCTCTTATCAACCCCATCGCAGAAGCATCAAGCTTCTTCCAGGTAAGATAATCCTTCTTCACCTGCAACCATTCCTTGTAGATGGGTGAGTATGTCGTTAACAGCTTTGATTCATCACCAGTAGGAGGATCAGCAGGTGGCTTTGGGGGACAGTCCTCCAGTCCCTCAACATGGAACCAGAGTTGGCATGCTTGGAGCGCAGCTTTCATATTGTCTGACCATGCATAGTAGTTTTTGCCATCCAACTTGGCAAAGTGGACAGATGTCTCGGAAACGGAATCACTAGTGGGGCCCATAACCTGATGATTGGGTATTTGCACAGATGTATATCTCAAGACACAATATATAGATTTGGATCACTGGGACCCAGTATAGAAAAACTATAAGCACACGTGAGGATACATCAAGGGTATGTACGCACCTGGGACCCAGTATAGAAAAACTGGCATCCACAGGTGCTCGGACCACTACCTAAATATGACGAGAATGTGTACAATTATTTACTAAGTAATGTAACTCGATCGTCGTTGCTAGCAGGAATATAAAAGAGTCCATAATGGAGTACCTACGGTGACCATGGGCAATATGAAATAGCCAAGAAAACAATAAGGGACATTGAGCTGGACGGCTCGGTACTTCGACAATAGAGAGCGCCTTTTGTACCAAGACAAGATCCGAGGCTTTGCTCGCTTGTCAAACCTTAAACCCGTGTGCCGTTGCGACGCCGGTGACAGATGGCTGGCTGCCGAGACATCCTTCGGCCAAGAGGCAAAACATAAGAATTTCCAGGAGTTCATTTGCTGACGTATTCTTCTTTCTAACCCAGGCGGAAACCCAAATTTCGAAGCTGGCTAACTCCTTGTGACACTCTGGCATAGGCTTACTTTTACTTTCAGCCTCAACTCGGAGACCGTGGCGTATCGATTTACGCTGTGATTATACTTGCAAGACCGCTTGTAACCCCCAACACAGGCTTCACGCATGATGATTGTAAGTCGAATCTCGGGCGATTTTACTCAATAGGGTCGTTATTGGCGAGGGATACCAAATGTACCTCTCACTGTTCCCTCCCCCAGCTTCGAACTCTGTATGTTTCCCACTGGTATCGTAGCTAGCAGAATGCTAAACACCCTCATACCCTTGAAAATAGGCGCGTGTAGAACACTATTGGGTGGGAGTTTGAACTATGACGGAGTGGTGTATAGGAACGACGCAATCTGGCCGTTGTTCTTGTTATGTATGAACCTGAGGATGATGACATGGTCGGAAAGCAAGGGAATGATCAGAGCGAGTATAATATATACACACGGATTGTCATATACACGGATAGGAGCTACGGTCCTTAGAAGTTTGTCGGACTGTCGCTGCATCATGTGCTTCCAACTTGAAGCAACGTGACGTTCATACTGTAAGCTCATGCCTGGACATGCGAAAGATATACTCCTCTACGCCCGCAACTGTTACTACGCGGGTTAGCTCAGCGCGGAAACGATAGGTGCAACATTCACCAACGGCCCAAATGGCGGAGTTATAGACGGCTTGAGGGCTATCGGCGGCTGAATGAATATACGTTAGCAGTGAGCCTGATATTCTGGATGTCCACATCAGGTAGGCCAATGACCAAAAAGGGAGCGTGGGAAGAGCACCAGATTTTGTTGAAAACCCAGCGTTGTGAATATTTAAACACCGCAACTTATGCTGCGCTGGGCCTTGGCTCTCCGCACGCAGAGCACACTCGCCTCCAGAAGACGGCCAGATCCCTTTGCCCTCCTCGCACCCCAGCTCGCCTCGCTACGCACAGACCTCCTCGGACTCGTCGGCTCAGGGCACCCAGCCCTCACTGAACTCACTCAGTACTACTTCCACCATCCCTCCAAGCAGGTCAGACCCCTCCTTGTCCTCCTGCTCTCCCACGCAACAAATGGCCTCGGCTCGAACTGGGACCTCAAACTCTGGGAATCGACACAACCCGGCGCAGGTGGTCGTCAGGACGAACTTGACGTCACACTCGCGCCACCTGATGTCCTCAACGACTTCAACCCCTACCTCCCTCACCACACCCGTACATTTCGTGAGCCGTATATCATGAGACCAGAGCGTTCTCATCGGACACCCTACCCCCACCAACCAAAACAACTCCCGACAAAGCCACCACCTGCACTACACATCCCCACCACAATCCTCCCCACCCAGCTCCGCCTTGCCCAAATTGTAGAAATGATACATACAGCATCACTATTACACGATGATGTTATAGACGTCTCTGCCCTTCGACGTGGCGCTCCCTCTGCGCTCTCCCTCTTCGACAACAAACTCTCCGTTCTTGGCGGAAATTTCGTTTTAGGACGCGCATCGGCGGCGCTGGCGCGTCTGGGTGATCAGGAAGTGACACAATTGATTGCGAGTGTCATTTCAAATTTGGTCGAGGGCGAGATTTTGCAGATGAAGGATGTTGTAGGTTTGGATGATGTCAAGAAAAAAGCAGAGGGGGAAAGTAACAGTGGTAAACACCAGGACGCATGGAATATCTACCTACAAAAGACATACCTCAAAACGGCATCATTGATGGCCAAGGGGGCGCGGTCTGCTGTTGTGTTGGGTGGATGTGTGCAAGGTGAAATCTGGAAAGAGGTTGCTTATGCCTATGGGAGAAATCTCGGTCTTGCTTTCCAAGTGCGTCATAACTCTGTTTCCCCCCGCATCCCCCCCTCCGAGACTCTGATTCTGTCTGCGATATCCCACGTAGCTGGTTGATGATGTGCTAGATTATGAATCCGCCTCTGCCACACTCGGTAAACCTGGAGGCGCGGATCTCCAACTAGGACTCGCGACCGCACCTGCCCTGTATGCGTGGGAGGAGTATCCAGAAATGGGTGAACTCATATCCCGGAAATTTGAGTCACCCGGAGACGTTGAAAAGGTATGTGATCCCCCCCCCCCCCCATTTTCCGATTATTGCATTTTTCTGACTTTTTTGTTTTTGTGGTGTAGGCCCGGGATCCTCGTACACAAGTCATCTGCCATACCGCGTACAAAACAACTGGCACTCGCATATTCCAATGAAGCCAAGGAGGTGCTGAAGGAACTCCCTGAGAGCGAAGCTAGGGATGCTTTGGAGGTGTTGGCGGAGCGGGTGGTTGGGCGGAAGTCCTAGATAATTTTATAATTAAACTATCGGGTGATTAACATTAAACCGCAGAGTCTACCAATTTATGGCTCTTGGAATAAAACTTCCTGAAGCGTGTTAGGGGCTTGCCCAAACAACGGGTACGCTCCGGCTTTTGCTACTTACCACCTGATGGAAAATGCGTCGCGTTCTTGCAACCTAATGCGCCACACAAGAGAGTACAACCATCAAGCCTAAAGCGTTGATCGAGCCGACCCTAGATCTGTTCGGCGAGGAGGGAAAGTCAGGAATCAAACATCAATTTGGACTGGCCGAATCTGTATGTACCACGATGTTTGGATCTGTGTCCTGTTTTCCCGAAATCAAAGATGCCGAATCTTGTGCCGTCGCCCTTCTTCCGGAGGGGGAGGGGGGGGGACTACGCTGTATTCACTGTCGAAATTTGGTGCGGTATGGTCCAAACAATCGTTTTTGATTTCGAGGCAATAACAAGGCTGCTTCATCACCTCTCAGAATCCCGACTGTGCCGTACGATCCAACACTCAAAGGATTCCATATGAAGAGTTAATCTGTTTATGCAGTGATTAATCAGGAGACGGCCGGTGCATGGTATAAGGATTATGAGATGGGAGGGAGAGCAGGCTTACATCGCTGGTCATTATGGAGCGGTGAGGGCCAGAATGGCTGGATCGTTTTAGCGAAGTGATGAAGATGGTTACTCATCTAGGATTTCTGTCTGGAGGGTGAGCTCTTCTCGCTACGTCCGATATATGAGCTCATCGATCTTGCAGTCGCCATTGCTACTAGTAGGTTGCTGTTGAATATGAATGGAAACCCAGCGAGGCGAACACTTGATAACTAGTACCGAGCATCCAGAAGACCGGTGTCGCACAGAGCTGGACATCCTGCAGAAACATGTGAATTCGGATTTATATATGTCAACCCGAGGGCATGGCAGCGAGCGGCTCATTGCTGCATCCGAACAGAGGGAGACACGACGTTGACGGACTGTAAAGGGAGGGAGTTTCTGGAGTTTACCACCACCCCGGAGGTGAGAGGAGGGGGAAAAGTGACCCCCGAGTACATACATTGAAGTGCTTGCGAGGAACCAGCAGGAAATAGTTGATATCAACCAAGGTTGTCTCCACGACACGAAGGGGACGATACACAGATGATTTTCATTTATGCTGATGACTACACCCGTCGTAGTAATGTGAATTGGGGACTCATAGGATGTTGAGGAGGTCGTAGGGTAGAACCCGAGACACGTGTATATACGTACTCGGGGGGCGAACCCGTAGACGGGAATAAATTGAACTCCAATTAGCTCCCACGACTGTTTTTCTCCTTCGATGAGCCATGGACTCGCCATTTGCACAGGCAGAAGAACCACTCGCAAAGAACCAGAACCACAAAGCGACATACAAGAAGGAAAAGAAACAGGAAAATAAAGGGATTGTCTCCCAATCTATGGCGAAACACGCCTCTGCATTAATCTCCTTGGTCAACAGCGACGCGAGCAGGGGTCTAACGGAACTCGGCGGGGGGCTATCACAACAACAACAAAGTGCGCAGAATGTACAGGCCAAGGCACTTGTGGGTAGTGATGGATACAGGGCAGATTGAAGCTGGCGAGCCGGAGCGGACGTTGAAGGAGGAGATTGCGAAGGTCGCGGGGCGGAAGGGGTTCACGGGTCGTGGAACGATTACACTGGATGGATGTATGTATGAGGTGATTTTTCATAAACAATCAAAAAAGTATGTCATATTAATGCCTTGGGAGATCGAGCCCCGTCCTAATCATGATTTTTGTTTAATGCCCTCCCCCTTAACTCCTCTCCGTCTGATCCATGGATTCCTCTGCATTGCAACGAACATAATCAAGGAAAAGGAAACGCAAAAATAGCGGTTGGATAATCCAGCCTGCTGATGAATTGACAGACATGTGGACCTATGAGGAGGTAGTGATACAAACGCGACTTGGCCCAGTGACAACAAGGGTTGAAGTACCACTGCGTCAAAAAACGGAACCCCCCAGGGATATATTGTTAAATGGAGGTAGTGGATACCCGGAACAAGAACCTGGATGCTCCAAAGGTCCGCGGAAAAGGCGAAGGAAGTAGTTCGAGTCGTGAGGGAGGAAGCGCTGCCTACACGCACACTCCCTCCTCGCCGTTGTTCCGCCTCCCTGCCAATGCGCCCACATGCCCCGCAAGATCTGAAAGGCTGTCCTCACGCCTCCCACCCACACAATGCTCATCTGCTTGTTTTTTTCGCTATTCGTTAGCTATCATATTCGTCTCCCTTCGTGACATACTGTCGACCTTCCTAAATAATTGTTCGGTACATCGTAGTATAAATCGGATGCAAAAGCACTTGGACAGACTAGTCCCTGGATACCCCACGCTCGTTAGTCATTACCCTTCCTCTCTCCTTTAATCTCCCTGTCCCTACCCACACTTTCTCAATTGTATCCTCCCTTTCTCTTCTAGATCCCATAAAAGATAAGATCTGTGCCGTCATTCTGCCAACTGTGTTCAGGTTCTTCTGTTACTTTCATTGGCACTGTAACCAACAATTCCTCATATTACTGCCTGAGAATAAAGCCGCGAGTTGGATACGCATTAGAACTTGGAAATGGGCGATTTGCACGAGCGTCTTAAAGATTGCATGGTAAACAAACTTGTACAGAATGCTGTGCAATAAGATTCATATCATTATAAATAACCGCCAGTCATCTTTCTGTTGACTGGGAACAAATCCAATCAGACATGTTCGCTCACCATCACCTATGAAAAACATATCTTCTAACTGAGGACTCTCTTTATTATCCTGGTCGAATCTCATGCCCTGATGCAAGGAAATGGGCACAACACTCCAAGCCTGGAGATGATTTAATGCCTTAAACATGAAAACAGGTAATTCACATACATCTTTGTCACCAAGAGGAAACACCGCTGGCCGCATAGGCCGCCCATATTTCCCCAGAAGGTCATGATCTGTCTTGCAATTTGGCACAAGCCTGATTAATCCACCGTCCTACCCAACGTAGCACCCGTCATGCATAGATACATCGGAAAAGTGTGACATGACTTACTCGTGAATAGAGCCAATTCACAAAATGTGAAAATATAAATGCTGGCACAAAACCCAGATGGCAGAAATGAAGCTGGCGAAGCTCAGCAACGAGGTTTGCTGTATGCCCATCATGTTGCTGAATCCAACACAAAAACCAGCCAATCTGGTTCATGCAGCTGCCAAAGATATCAAAGATTACATTGTCATTCTCTGGGTTCCCTGTGCTCCATTGCAGCTCTGGGGATGAAGCGCAGCACGCGTTCCTATCTAGCAGAATATTCCCTTCAATGCTGGCTCACAGAAACGAAGAATATGCGCCGCGCCCACCTTCTAATTCACAATGACGTTCAATGATGCGATTATACCACCGAATCAAACATATTGAAATATCATAGCGGACTCGGTCCATGTCCAAGGCAAATTGTCCAGAACGGGCAGGATTTTTGAGAAAGTCTCCAAACGAGGCATGGTGAAATTTCAAGTATTGATCTCGAGCTTGAGAAGGAGGAGGAATTTCAGTTACCGAGTGTAGCCTTCTGAGACAACTGTAGAATTCACTCTGGCTCAGCCCAAAAAAGTTCGAGACACTGTGGGCTCTCATAGGGTGGATGGGGAAGAACACTATGAACCCAAGGATGAACTTGGTGGTAGAGAGTGTGTCTGTAGGAATATCGGAAAGGATTCGGTGGTAGAGATGATCCAGTGCACCCAGGGGATTAGATACTCCAACCCGCCGGGAGCGGCTGATAACTTGCAGGCACTCCGCAAGTTGTGCATTAGGATCGCCACGATCCTCATCACCAATGAATTTCGAAATAGTCGAGGCAAAGATGAACAATCCGGATGCTGTTTTCGCAAGCAGGCGGAACTGATCCTCTGATGGCCAGGGTTTATCATCCTCAGTACCAATGGCATCCCAATATTGCCGTCGTATATTTCGAAACTCGTGCCGGAGAAAACAGCGGACATCCTCTTGAGCGTCGGGATCGTCGACGAGCAGTTCCTCACGTCCGCAACTGATCGTGAAATCGGACCTTTTAAGTAGAGCTTTCAGATGCCACTCTGGCCGACTGCAAATCAGCCACAGCAGGGGTGACTTGTTCGCCAGCCGTGAATGATCGTTGATAAGCTTGATGAACTCGCGCTGTGCGTCCTGGCCCTTGCATTCGTCAAGCCCATCCAAGATAATCAACGGTGGTTGCTTCACGCTAAATGACCGCCCCGACTTGAGTGCTGTTAAAGGTTCGATTATGAGCTGCATGAATTGAGAGCGCAAATCCTTCTCTAGAATAGTCGAATCGTTTGCAAGTATCTGTGCAATCAGGCGCTTGTATTCGGGGAATTTGACGGTAAGTTGGTAAGCGATGGTAGGGACGACGCGGAGAGGATCGTTACAGATGTTGGGTCCGGAGAAGAAGAAAGCGGCGCCGAGGCGATCAAGGTCTCTGGAATGCTCGGCAATGGATTGCGCGATTGCTGACTTTCCAGTGCCGGCGGGACCCACGAGCCAGAGCATGTGCCAGCGACGATTCTCGTCAGTGAGCCAGGTGGTGATCCTTCTCCTGAGCTCCCTGCGAGTACCAGGATGGCACCTTGGTGGTGGATATCGAGCGGAGGAGTCTACCTCTGCACCAGGAATTCTTCTCTTTTCAAGAAGTTCAATGGCTAGAACCAGGAGGTCAGAGATTTAAGAGCTGTGAAGTGGATTTGCCCACCAATCCTGCTATTCTCAAGGAGGTGCTCGGTCATGGTGGAATTGTTGATGACGACGTGGTGAGCGCCCGCCAGAAACCCATGGTTCTGCGGGTCTACGAGACACAGTGAGCGGGGCTTCTGATAGTCTGCTCGAGTGCATACGGGTGGGATTTGTGCTACTCTGCTCTTCAGGACTACGCCCGTCATCGTCTTCCAGCTTGGCTCCAGTGTTGGCGCTGGGCGCTAAAGCTTGCCCTTTCTTCCTACGCCTAGATGCGACATGCTTTTTGGAACGTTTCATGTTCTAATCCTCAGGGGGGCAGGGCGCGAGACGATGCAGGTGCCAGGGACGTGCGTGAGACCGGTGCTTGGATAGTGCTGTGGTGTCATCAGCGGCGGTGCATCCTCAATCACACCATCATGGACGACTCACGAGTAGTATATATATAAGACAGAGGCCCAGGCATCTCGGTGCATCGGTCAGCTCCGGCACTGGGAAAAGATGGATAGGAGGCTCAGGAAGCCTCCAAGATGTTAGAATTCCAATATCCTTTGTAGATATTTCACAGAAGCCAAATCAGTGTTCTCACTTTTTTGGACCTCTAACTACATTTTCACTTCGAAGCATTTCTCTCAAACTCAGATAGCAAGGCTTTGGTTCTAATGTAAGCATACGCGACTATCTTCACACCCCAGGCGACGCGATTTACCAGTAGTACCTTGTGTGTTTACCTCCCTACCACCCTCTTGTCACCTCATCATTGTCTCTCAAGAATACACGCCCTTGTCGCTGTCCACATTCTTGAGCTGATTTCAACAGGTAAGACCAGGGAAATCCTTCAGGAGGTGCTCGGAGATGAGCTAGAATGGTATTAGAGGTGTCAATGAAGTCCACAAAAGTGTTAGAGGGCTAAGGATTCATAAGACAATAAGCTTGGGGAATACCGGGGACAGCAACCAAATTTATTCTAGGCCCTTTAGCCGAATACCCGAATCGTTTGGCGCTGCTTTCAGTTTCGCCTGCCATGGCTTGGATGCCCATCGATTTCTGCTACTACTGTTTGCCTTTTATATTGCGGTAAACTCTCAGCCTCATAAAATTGTTACAAGAACTGGGCTTTTTTGTGTACCGGCACTGGTGTTGTGGAAAGTCTAACATATATTCAAAGTCTCTCTTCGAGGTCGACGCCTAGTTGTATCATGAGTGGCGCGGCATCCGGCGGTGCCTTTACCCTTGGCGTGAAAGTGGGAGTTGTGTCGGAAGAGGGAGATGCATTGGCTTCCTGGTTTATCTCGGAGATGGAGGAACCAAGAACTAGATGTGTTGGGGAGCTCGAATCTCTGAGCAGGATGAATTGCCTGATGGGCATAATCGGGTAGGTCAAACAGAGATAAGAGTCACAGGCCCTGAAAGAACGGACAGAAACAACCCGGGGAAGGACAATGGAGTGGACTGTTCATGCAGAAAAGAGATGATTTGTGGCGGAGGTGAGTCGTGAGTAGAACATTTAGTGGGTGATGGTTGGCGGCGTATGTTATGTTTTGCCACTGATTCTTATGTGATGATCCAAAGGTGCTTTTCTCCTCTTTGACTTGGAGTCAATAAAGTATCGGGTTCTTCATCACCCCGGAAAACCTTATGCCCGCCACATCATACAACCTAACGTTTCACGGTACGTATACAGAGCCGCCCCCGAAAACGGACAGGCCAAGGTTCGCGACAGTTCCCCCACTCGCTCTTGACAACAATCGGATCCGTCCCACATAAAGTTGTTCCGACGATAACGCGCCTAATTATTCCAGGCTAAATTTTGCCCGGGAGGTCGCATAGGGGCCATTCAAGGGTTTCCTGATTCATCTATGATGTTGGCGCACCATGATCGTCTCCAAACTTCCAAAAGATTGTCATATCAAGCTGATGGAGTAATCCTCCATATATTCCCATTTGTCGAAACACATAGGTTCGAGGATAAACACACTGGTCTGATATTACTTGCCTTGGGCTATTTCTACTACCCAGGAGGCACCGGCCCCTCAAATTCGAACATTGGTTTAAACATCTATAACAGGGACAAATCAACATTATCCACCTCTATTCATTTTTCAATTACCCCACTTCATATCATCAAATAAATAACTGTAACAGGATGATAGAGGGTTTATGACATAGGTAAGACTATTGCACCGACAAGTGTTCATAAAATCGTTCGCCACCTGAACAACTTATCCAAGTCCACAAGCGTATTTACATCACGGCAACTTGGCAGCGGAAAGCTCAGATGGAAGCCAAAGATTTTGACGGAGGTTATGGAGAGTGAAACATAAGAAGCTAGGGAATTGCAGCGTCTCATGCTGCGAGATTGACACTTATAATCACGGATTGAGTCATGGGTGGCGCGCAATGCGAGAACCACGAACGGCGCCGACGCCCCACCAGACGGGCGCACGGATTAGTACGTACCCCAAAGCAACGGCACTGAAGGTCCCCACTCAGACAATCAATCCAGTCAAATTTTCGCTAAAAAGCGTCAGATGCAGTGCCATCACCGACATCGGAACACATGTCATCCAGGATAAATGACATTTAATGACATGGGAGTATGGCACACAACCACATGCCGGGTTTTTTCATGATTTGGAGACTTGTACGATCCGGACGCCCTCAAACGAGTGCCCAGGGCCCCGTTGATATTCATCTGACAGCTCCGATTTTTGTGCCGCATTCCGAGTATGTCGCAAAACGAGCGTATTATCGTTAGCCGCCAAGAAATCCCCGCATTATTTGGCCGTCTTTTCGCTTATTTACTTATCTCCGTTTTTCCGTCTATTCCACTCTCTTTCGGGGCATTTATCTTAAAAATGTCCGACGACTCTTTATCCTCTACTTGGGGTTCCTCCATATCACACAGTGTATGTCACCATAACTTCATTCTATAAACCCCTTTCTCTGTGGAAAGCTTTATACAGAACTCCATTTTTCCCGTTCCCGAAGCAGTAACTTAACCCCGTGGAGAGTGGGGGACTCGGTGAAATTGGGACGCCTGGAATGCTAGGCTCCCCACCAACATCTCTGTGGGAGTAACGATCTGAGTTGATAACCATCACAAAGCAGATGTCATGTCCTTCTGGAGTGCTGGTAGCAATCGAAAATGACATATTCAGCGGTAAACCATCCTGAAAATACGAGTATTTGTCAGAGGTCAAGTCTGTCAAAAACATATAAAAGACCTCATACCACATCATGTGTCTCCAGAGTCCTACTCACTCATCGCTCAAAGGTACTTCGCAGCCTCTCAAACTCTCATATATCGCCCTTGCTCATCCCCTAATTCCAGTAACCACTACACAATGCAATTCAAAGGCCTTATTGTCGCTGCAACACTCGCCATGAGCGCATCTTCTGCCCTTGCCGTTGATGGCATTTTCTGGTGCAATGCCGTCAAGGGACCCACTGCCGACTGTGTTCTGCCTGGCGTTGGACCTACCTATGAATGTGGTCACGCTCAAGGAGCGTCCGGGTACCAATCCAGCTCTAGCAAGAAGTATTGGGAAACTTTGACGAGCTGGGGTAGATTTTCTGATTGCTGCCACAATGCTGGGAAGGGCGCTTGCCAGGGGTAAAAGAGCATAGCACAGTCGACTGGAACGTGAGATGAAATGATTTCATGTTCATGCTCTCGCGTGCAGTATGATAAATTCTTATATTATGTTCCCACCACGATAAATTGATTTTGTACACCCTCAATTTTCATGTTCTGTTGGCCTTGCAGCGTCCTGCGTACCGATCATCTCACGATATGCGATTACTATGTATATGGTAGAGAGACTCGCCAAGGGTCGTTGACAGCCTTTGGGCAGGGACACGTATATTCTCAACCACCGTGCAAGCCTATTATGTTTTCAACGCGCCTCAACGTATCCGTTCGGCTGTCTGACACCTTGTGGGCCGTCTGAGCTGCAGATCCGGGTTACAACACATGCCTCTGTCTACCTGCAGGTTGAAATCAAAAAGCCTACTCCACGGGAGTGAAGGCCATCCCCCACTTTCCAACTGACGGTAACGCTCAATGGCGTGGTTGTAGCGCTTGAATCAAGGATGTGGGGACGGCTCTCTGGTTACGCTCGGATACCTTGGCTCCTGAAGAGGATGACCCCACCGGGGAAGCTCGTCTCGTCTCGAATTATTATATTATGTTTTGTTCCACGCACACGCGCATACGCACACTCTCTCCGAGAGGTCAAGAAGACGAGCCCAACGGCTGATGGACGCAGTCATACTCGCACTCAAGCCATCCCATCATCATTTCAAGAAGATCACGATGTCACGGCGAATTTTTCGCTTCATCCAAGGCATCCGGAGCGGTTTGAGATCCCTAATAAGCTCGCTGAAGGAGGCATGAAAGCATTGTAAGCGCACGTGATGTGTTCGGTTGAGGGGAGGAATCTCCATTACAACATGTAGCCTTCGGAAACAACTATATAAAATATATTTTGCCTGAGATGGAAGAAATTCGAGACATATTGAGCGGAGAGGCCATGATCTGGTAAGAGGATGCATAGGCGGGGAATACGCATGGTAGTCGGAAGTGTGTCATTTGGAACATCAGAAAGGATTTGTCGGTGAAGGAGATCTAGCGCATACAGGAGGCTAACGGCTCCAAACATCCTCGACCCATAAACCGAAACGAAGACACATTTCAGATTGTGCTTTCTGTTGCTGCGTAGAAGCGAAAATGAAGAGTCCGGATGAGGCTGATGCACGACCTAAAAGTTGGATCAACTGGGTACCAGGTGGCCATGGCTCGTCTTAGGCTTTTGAGATGCCACCCCGGTTGACTGCAGGTCATCCGCAATAAAGAGGATTCACCGGCCAGTCGGGTGTACGCTGCATGGGGACTGGAGATATTGGGGCCCTGTGCTTCAAAGGTTACAAGAGAAGAGAAGCGAGACGATGATCAGCAAATGGGATATATAATGTAAAGACTCATAAAATTGTAAGCATTAATGGGGTAGTGGTAACCTGGGTCGTTGCCATTCTCGAGCGTGAGCTCGACCCGCCGGGGGTTCGATTCCCTCTTAATGCAGCTTCAGTTTTTGTTTTCTCTCAGTGGGTGTTTTGTCCTCCAAATGACCTTTACCCCTTTTGGGTAATTTCGCAAGACTCTGACTGGGATAGCTACCGGTGTGTGGCTTCTTGCTGCAGCTAGGATTATGAAACCCACTTCAACATTCCAACTCACTAACCAGCTGTCAGTAAATAAGTGTTGGTTGTAATGATGGAAAAATTTCCAGTGGGTGACGATTAACAACGTATAATCAGCGCTGGGTCGCTGTTCTCCAGCAGGCGTTATCCAGGCGCATGATAGATGGGTGTGGAGCCAGCTATAGCCGCGGCGGTAGAGGGAACATCGTACTAAGCTTCACATACTTTACACGTGGAGGGTTGAAATTAGCCACACCGCGGCAAAAGTGGCTTATCAGGTCATCTCTCACCGTATTGGGTAGCAGGTACAGTAAGGCACAGGGCTGGGCTGGCGTGTTCCGTCGCTTCTATTAGGAAGGCCGATTAATGAAGTCTGCTTTGGAAGTCAAGGTAGATGTTGATGCCATCTCAAGAGCTAAGAGAAAGTGGCCACTGGGCACGCTTCGGTAACATTCTCGATGCCCATAAATTTCTCAACCTGAGCTGATTGTCGACTCAATGAGGAGTCGCAGCATGCTAGTTGGTTCAATACTGGTTTAGAAGTGTGCAACGTCTGTCGCGCTGAGAATGACGGGAGTCGTGCCTCGCCGGAAGTAAGCAGGGTCATGAGCGCTCGAGCCTTACAAGCTTCAGGCTTCGCTTTTCTAGAGTTCCATTTCATAACGCCAAGCCGCATCATAATCATCGGAATGGTGGGTTGCCACATGTGTGCCGGGCTACTGGTGATCAGCGTGGTGCGTCCGGAGAGGAGGCACTGTTGCGTCTCACAAAAGATTCGAGCTTTCCATTGTTTCGAGGGCTGGAAGAAGGATGTTCTGTCAAAGTAGCAACAGGGATCGAAGGTAGGCTTTAGTGTAAAAGCATAGAACAAGATGACTAATGCAGCAGATCACCAAGGGAACGGCTTGTGACAGAAGGGGTAAGGCCGGCCGGAACCCTGGGAGATAACCGGCGATATAAATACCGGCATCAGAGTTTGTTGGATTTTCTCAGATCCCCCGCGACGTTTGCTCTCTCACCGACTCTTGTCCTCCCCCCCTCATCTGCAACAGCAGCGAACAGCCGTTCTTTAGTCACACTCGTTCTTTTATTTCACAGACCAAGCAGCAATGTTCACCGTAAAGACATTCGCTATTGTTTTCGCCGCGTCCTTTGTCCACTGTGTGTCCAAGTCTTTTGTTTAGGCGCTCGAACCATTGACTCTGACGTGTTATACCTTCAGCTGCTCCTCGCTCATGCGTGCACGAGGAAGTACACTGTGAAGGAGGGAGATATCTGCGACAGCATTTCCGCAGCTAACCAAGTCTCGACGTGAGTGTGCCCATTGTTCTCAAAGTACAATGGAACTGGGCGAGCTGACAGCTTACTAACAAAAAAAAACAGGTACCAACTTGCCGTCGTCAACCGCGACCGCATTGACTCCACATGCAGCAACCTCTTGCCTGGAGATGAGCTTTGTCTTGGTCAAGAGGGTGAAGATTGCTCCACCACCTACGTAGTTCAGCCCAACGACACCTGTGATGGTGTCACCCAAGCGCACGGCCTCAATTCGACTATCCTCTCCCTCAACAACCCTCAGATCAGTGACTCTTGTGAAAACCTCTACGTAGGAGAGGTAAGTGTTGGTGATTCCTAGCGTAGCTTCATTTCCGCCCCTGGCGCCTAATATCTTCAACCATGAGACTTTCTGCTAATCATCGTTGATTTTCACAGGTTCTGTGTGTTGCCCAGACTGTTCAAGTCCCTGAGACGCCTGCGGGCGAGCTCCCGGCAACCACTATCCCCGTTACTGCGACTCCTGCCAACCCATCGGCTACACCCGTGGCTGCCGATCCCTCTCCCGCCCCTGCACCTGAGCCGACACCCGCTCCTGAGCCCGAGCCAACACCTGCTCCAGGCCCATCCGATAACAAGAGCGACAACAAGGGCGACAACAAGGGCTACAACCACGACGATGCCGATGAGGACTGCGATGACGACGAAGATGACAATGACAATGAGGACATTGACGATGAGGATCTCCCCTACTGTGATGAGATCTAAACGACCCTTACCCCTCTCCATCAACACGCTTTCTCCATACCTGCGCCTTTCTCATTACATACACCCTTTTTTCTCTCTGCGTCACGTTTTACCACCCCCTTTACGTCCCCCCTCTCTGACACAATACCCGCGCTCCGTCTATTTCTTGAGCCTACCTTCGGTTCTGGTTTATTGTTAAATTCCTGTCCATAAGTATATATACCGCATAACTCTGGTGTATCGCTTTTTTCCTCTCTTTATCTCCCCCTTTTTCCCCTCCTTCCCGCGATCCGCTTTCGTCCTCGCTTATCCCCCCCCCCCCCCCTGAGTGGGAAGCGGGCTGGCAACGTTAGTGCTCGGCAGTCTCTGCTTGAAGCGAGATACCCCCTCCCCCTTTGTGTTAGCTACACCGGTTTTTGTAGTTTTTGGTAGCGATCTCTGCTTCATGCTGTTTTTGCCTAGTGCAGAATAGTATTAATGTATACCCTCGATTGGGTCTTGAGCGTCTATTGGAAGCAAGGAAGTGGGGATGAAATGAATGGGAAGAGTGGAGTACATATATGTAGGAGGCGAGATTGGTGATTCTCTTTTGTACGAATCGGGATGAACATTGTAAGTCGCCCCTCGACAAAGAAAGCGCCAATAACTGTTTTCATTAAATCGCACTCCTTTCAGTACTAAACAAAGCATGCGCGACCAACATCCCCCCCCCCGCTGTCCATCCCTCTCCTGAAATGCATTTATTATCTAGGGGACGAGAAATATCGCTAACTATTCCGCGCGCGTTTGCGAGACGTATTCTTGGCCCGCACGGCTGTTGACATTGGAACCCTGCGGCAGGGTCTCGAGAACTCTCAACTGTAAGGTTATACAAATGCAGTTCCGCAAACGAACGTCTAGAAACCGCAACGAAGAGACAGTATTAGGATTATTTTCACTATTTAGAAAAGTGAGCTCTCTCGCTCCATCAGTTCCCAAGCTCATATCCTCACAAGCACAGCCATATAAAGAATCTGGAGGACGGCCTCGAAGAACAGAAAAGTGATTCTCCTTCGGCGCTGAGCAGGATTAACCGTTGCCGTCGTCGTTGGATTCGGGTTTGTTGAGATGGATATTGAAGGGTCGGGAAGGACAACCGAACGTAATGATCGGAGCTGCGAGAGTGGGTAGTTGAGCGGCAGGTAACTTTCATAAAGCTACGGTAAGCTTACGAGGAAAAAGGCGTTGGCGAGGAAAGAATAGACGAAAACGAGGGTCCGTAGAGGGGCGGAAAACCGTAGGAACCCTGCCGCGATTGTAACAATTACGCTAAAAGCCGCAGTCAGGATCGAACAAATAGATTAACTTTGCAAGCGGCACCCACCCAACAAACTTGTAGCCTCCGTAAGCGATCAAATCGACAAACTGACTCGAACCCTGAATGTTGAGGAAATAGCACCCGAGTTTTACAAAGATAAAGTCTAAAAGGACCACTGCAATTGCCCGCGAAGCAGTTTCTCCTAAAATCTTGGGGGATAGCATAAGCTCTCAGAACAGGTGTGTATACGAGAGTGATGACCGACCTTGGGATCAAAGTTTTTCTCCAAGCCTTTGTGAATGGCAGTCAACAGGATATAGGTGACGATTGCCATGACTGTATTGCTCTATCTCAACAGTTGCATGGTATCGAAATAAGTGGGTTTGCCTACCAGGGATATAGAGATCCGGGCTGTTAATATCCTCTCGTGGGGATTGCCATTCGCTCTGGCCGTTTTCTGCCCTCTTCACTTGACGGGCCCAAGGCTTGTGGGTCCAAGGGAATAGAACAAGCCTGAGCTTGTGCATGACATAGGAATTAGACACATTGAAATGATGCTTTATGTAGGTAGACGGGAAGAGTGTGCCAAACTATAAAAAGTGATCCGTAAGCGCCTGCCGGAGACATACAATGGATAGATCAAATGCGCAGAACCAATCACTCACATTCTTTTGCATATACTCCTGACCTGCAGCGACGGCACTAGAACCGAGCTGCATCCCCAATTGCGCCGTTGTACCGTCAAGCCCCCAGGCACCAAAGTCCGGCGACCCGCCAGTCCCGCCGCTCGCTTGGGCCATATTCCCCGTCGGTGGCTGAGCTTGGTATCCATGTAGATGCTGTGGTTGTGGCTGTGGCTGTGAATGCGCAAAGGGACTCGTGTATGCCTGTACATTTGCTGGAAGATGGGAGTACCCCTGCATGTGTGGAACTGCCGAGTGTTGTTGTGGTCCCGGGGACGAAGAGAAGCGCTGGTAACCGTGTGGAGAGACAGGAGTTGAGGGTGGTTCTGGAATGTATGCTGGGTGGGTTGGTACTGGGTGACGAAGGGGAGGAGGAGACTGCGACTGGAACTGCGACATGGACTCAGTATACTCAAGCAGACGTGGGTGCGTGTGTGCAAACAACAAAAACACGTCAGGTGTCACACTGTCACGTCTACTACTTCGACAAGCGACTCAAATCATCAAGCCGTAACGAACAAGTGACCTTAGTATGCTTGCAATCTATGTCGTCTACACCTCATCTGTTTACCTCCCTCTTCTTTTCCCCCCTGAATATACATTTTGTTCACCTTAGAGTGATTTCAACAAGCCAAGCTCATCATACAATAAACGTGACCTTGGGGCTATAGAATGGAACAAGATGTGAACCGCTGTGTTTGCAGGTAGCAGAGCGGCAGCCCACCGGGTATATTTCATTTTAAAAGGCAAATCGGACTGGAAATTGGACTCGCTTTCGTCTACCAGTCCCGCCCTGTTGATGACTGGAAAAATGTGACAATGTGAAGCCCCTTTCCATGTAGCGTGGTAGTGACGATTGCTTACGCTGTGTTGCGAGCAAGAGGGCTAGGGCCAGCGAGAGGGCTATCACCAGCAAGGGGACTCTCTCCAGCGAGGGGACTAGGGCCGGCAAGGGGGCTCTCGCCATCAAGGGGACAAGGGCCGGCAAGAGGACTCTCTCCGGCAAGAGAATTGTCACCAGCAAGAGGACTCTCGCCATCAAGGGGACAAGGGCCGGCAAGAGGACTCGGGCCAGCAAGAGGACTCTCTCCAGCAAGAGGATTGTCACCAGCAAGAGGACTCTCGCCGGCAAGGGGACAAGGGCCGGCAAGGGGACTTTCGCCAGCAAGGGGACTTTCGCCAGCAAGAGGACTCTCGCCGGCAAGGGGACAAGGGCCAGCAAGGGGACTTTCGCCAGCAAGAGGACTCTCGCCGGCAAGAGGGCTGGGGCCAGCGAGGGGACTAGGACCGGCAAGAGGGTCATCGTCATTTGTTGACAGCCAGTGGTGTCTCGATACAACTTCAGGCTCTACCGTTGTCGACATGAGTGTGGATAAACGTCTCGGTTCGAGTTTATGCCGTGGGCTTCTGTGGAGGACATTCATGATGAGAAGACAGTATAAGCAGTCGATTTAGGGGCGGAGAGTGGGGTAGAAACCTATTTGCAAAAAAACTTGCATGTACGAGGACTCCAGCCCCACTTGTGGAGTTGGCTCCAAGGCTCCATATGAGCTGGATGCCGTGGTCATATGTTCATGTTCAGTATTTCAAGCCTCGGTCGAACTGTATCGCATGTGGTGAATCGTGGCCGTGCTCAACTCCAGTATACCCATCATGTAGGTTGTTTATCATCCTTTTAACTCGGTTCATGGACTACGCAATCATTCCTCAACGCAAGCTAGAAATGGAGTGGCTGTCAAGGCGCATGATTGTTGTATGAGCTGGAGCGGGAGCATTAGACGGTTAGTCGTTGCGGAGGGAGAGAATCAAGTTGAGAGTGCGCTTTTGTAAATATTTATAGCTGCCCCATTATCTCCCCCTTAATGCTTAAATTCGCACGTAGCCTCTCTTCTTCCTGAAGCCACCACGGGAGCTCGATTCTCCACCCCTCGATCACAATCCCACCCACACTCACGCAAAGTCGGGATGAGAGGGCGGAAAATGGGATATATGCCCACGACATTTCTGGCAGTGTGGCAACAACATCATGCTTTCCCTCATAAAGGCACCGGCGCAAAGCTTGACAGTTGTCTTGCTGCTACTAGTGAGTGCCGTCAATGGGGCCATTTACTCCAAGTTCGAGGACGTGCCATAGTCCGCAGGTTTCGGCTTTATTATCGTTGGAGGTAGGCTTCTCTCCGTTACGCACGGGACACTCAGTAATGGGAACTAGGCGGGACCGCTGGAAACACACTTGCAAACAGACTTACCGAAAATCCCAACTTCTCCGTTCTAATAATCGAAGCCGTCTGCAAAGCTTTCTAGTGCTTACCACCTAAAATGATGACGTCTGTGGATGGACATTGGAGAGACATTGACAACAAATGAAGGTGCATATGCCTGTATCTACCGGATCAACGCTCAGCTATGGGTGATTTCTTTTACTCTCAGCTAACGATAGCTTGGCTCATCCTCTGTTTAAGCTTGACCCATTACGTTACACGATGCATACCACCAAAATACTTTCAGGTGGAGGCACATTTGTAAGATTGTCGTGCGACGACCGAGAACTGGGTCTAGGGAATCCAAGATAGGTACTGTATTTGGAGCCCGCACGGCTGGGGCTCACCATGCTGAAACAACACAGTTCATCCTTTTTCACCAGAGTCTGCTTCGTCCCCCGGTCCCGCGCTACCGGTGACTCGTCGGTGAAGTGTGACGTGGTGACGTCTTTGGGTGAATGCTTACGGCGGGCGAGAATTGCGGTCAGGGCGAGGGCTATTGCCAGCAAGAGGGTCACGATCATCAAGCAGACTAGGGCCAGCGAGAGGACTATCGCCAGCAAGGGGACTTTCGCCAGCAAGAGGACTTTCACCAGCGAGGGGATCATCGCCAGCAAGAGGACTATCACCAGCCAGGGGGCTAGGGCCAGCGAGAGGGCTGTCACCGGCCAGGGGGCTAGGACCGGCGAGAGGACCATCGCCGGCAAGCGCGCTATCACCAGCGGGTGGATTATCACCAGCAGGAGAGCGCTTGGGTTCCCCCATTTGGGTTTGGATCCCCGACGGTGGCGACTGGCGCTGCGACGTGACCTTGCGTTTGGGTTTGTGCTGTGGGTTTCTGTCCTGGTGGGGGTTGTGCATGGTGGAAAGGTGGTAGTGCTGGTTGAGGTGGAGTGTATGTGCAGCTGGACATCCACTACACCAATGACATCAATTATATAATATGATCTCACTGACAATGGTAGTAACTGTTGTAAGCTATTTTGTCGTTGCTCTTGGTGAGAAATTATGACCATCCCGACTGTGTGTGTGTGCTGAGACGTGAAGACTCGATGAGCTTACTTGTTGAGCTCGCAAGCTCATGTCGAGCCGTTTTCCATGACATACCGCTCCAGGACATTCTTCTGGTTTCCTTTTATAGACTGCTCTGGCCCACAAAAGAAGCCTACAATGCCCTCCTTAGCGGTTATCCAGTGCATACCGGTCGACCTGCCACCCACTCGACATTGTCAGGTCAGAGAGAGGTCAAGTACCTGAGCTATGTGTATACTGAAACGTGGTTCCGCGACCAGGCGTCACTAAGAGGTTGAGGTAATAGAGCAGTGAGAGGAGCCGAAGATTTGGGGTTTGGGAAACCGAGGGATATGCAGCCAACCGGTATCATTCAAACTTGTCTCATGACACAACATTATTTACTGTATTGCCGCCATACAATTGATAGTCTACAAACAAAGCAGACGGTTCAGCCTCACTGTCCTGCCTACAATTTAACAGATTATTTGAAGAATAAAGAAATACTAACGAGAACATCGCACCATTCACAACCCCAAGCCTAAAGCTTCGCCCGGGTGTGTAGCTGTGCAAAAAGCTATCCACCCAGTCAATCATCTCTGGATGATGAAGCAAAATAAGCTACGAACCATCGCAAGCTATAAAGAGCTCTTCAGGACACGGCTTTGTGCAATCAAAGCCCAAGACTGGAGGCGTTGAGCCCCCAGCAGCGGCGCCATCGGCAGGTGGGCTGGTCTGTGGGGCAGGTATGGCCATTACGCTGGCAGAGAAGAGTGTGAACGAAAGAGTAGCAACTTGAGTGAGCTTCATTAGCTGATGAGGACTGAAGTTCTTAGGTATGCCGTGTGAGCATCTCTGGGAGTTTGAACCTCTTAAATATCAATCCATCCAAAAGTTTCACCCCGAGATAAATTCAGGCTGGTATTTCTCCCCCGCTCAATATCCGTCATTTCACTCCGGAAAATCAACTACTCGCAATGTGATTCGATCTTTGTAATCGATTACGGCCATCTTATCTCGCACTATGATGTGTGAGGTCTTCCAACTGATACACATGGGAGCCGCATCGAGTACAGCTCGCAAGCAGGAAGTTCAGCTAGTAATCTCTTTACAAATTCCAAATCCAGCCTGGAACTTCTAGCGAACCGTCAGGTCGATTGCTTCACAGCTCCATCTGACCTAATGTAGTTGGCTGTATAGTAAAATACCGCCCTTCTCATTTACAATTGCTCCTTTGTTCAACGGAGATGAATATATGCCGTGAAATAAACTTCACCACTATCCCTGCTCCAGAGTGTTTATCCATTCGAGATCGCTACCAAAGACGACTAGGTAGCTTCTTCCTAGAAATAGATGCCTGGCGTTCTTTGCTTAGACCTAGTCAGGTACTCCAATCTAGAACTCGTAATTGTTCCGGTTTTGTGAACCATCGATTGGCGTACAAATAAAGGGGTTCGATTATGCCCGAGCCTCGACGGGCGAGGCGCCGGGTGCTCTAGAGTTCCGATAGACGCGCGCCTTTAGGAGAACTTTTCGGGACCCGACCTAAATACTGATCACCTATTGGAGGGAGTTGCAATATGGACTATCGTCTGTTGTGAAATCCTTCGTGCAGAGAACCAATCTACCGGTCCTTCACTTTCGTCCAAGCCTCACCAATTCAGGCCAATCCAAAGAATACTATTGAATCATGCGGGTCGGGGCTGGGCTTCACTGGTGACTGCGTGAGATTTAACTCAATTCCTCCCGACCATCTCAATTGCTAGTACATAGGACACCCACAACTTACGAGTGCTCTTGGAAATCGTATTCTTATTACTTGACTGATTCTTCTCGATTTCAGGTAGAGCCACATGCATATTTATTCACTTGTGTAAATACATGTCTTGTTAGCCCTATCAACAGCTTCCACATTATAATTGGTGAAGCATAAACCGGGTAGCGGCCATCAATGCATCGTGTCTAATGTTTTCTATTTATCCCTCTTTACCCAGTCTCGTCTTGGCGAACCCGTAGATGTCATGAGCCCGGGGATGCCACCTACTTTCCCAATCATGGTGCGGCTCCCAACACCTTCCCTTGAATTATCACAATGGATCATATCACATGTATCTCTTTTCGAAGCCACAATCAGGTTCTAGTCGTTCGGGGGTAACAGAGATCACCAAATAGCCAGATTTAATCCAACGACCTGGACCATTGAATGAGAGCGTTACTGGGGGTGGGAACGCAGCATGGAGATCACACGCACAAAGCCGACAGCAGTATTAGCTAGCTTTCCTCAGAAGAATACGAAGTTCCTACCCCAAGGCATAGTAATTGCGGTACGGGACACCGTCGGAGAGGTGTTACCTCCGTTATTAAACCACTGATTATGTTCTTCCTCAAAGGATCTCAACGCCGGAATACCTGAAGTTGACAGTTCAATTCTGATGGTGCCCAGTGTTCACGCACTAGAAGCCAATTAATCCTCAAGTTCATGATCACAGGTTATGCCCTCTGAAGCGATTTTATTATTACAAGTCCGACTTGAGCGTCGTTCACCTATTCGAGGGAGCCTTCGAATATTCTACGCACTCCATCTTGCATCGTGGCATTTCCGTGTTGCAGGCGCGGCGAATGTGCGCCAAAGCACGGTCCTTCATTTCGCGATCGGCTGCATTAGGCCACTACAGCTCCAGGGCCAAGCTGGATCCAATTCAGCTAATCCGCTTATCCCCTTAGGAGGCGAAAGTAGTAGGATCGCAGAATTAATCCCTCATCGAACGGAACGAATACTGGATTTTGAGCGGGGTAGAACTGCCAACCTCGACTCGTATTTGCTGTTTGAGAACCGAAGTGGAACATGGGTATTTAAGAGGTCAAGCTTGTGGGATGCTCATGTGCTACTAGCTTGTATTTTCGCCGGGTGATGAAGCTCACTCAAATTGTTACTGTTTTGTTCACCCTCCTCTCTACTACCGCCATCGCTAGGCCTACACCAGATGAATTACGCTTGTGCTCCGTCTGTTACGAGGTAGGGGCCACCACGGGCCCCGTTTGCTCAGGTTTGTGTCTTTATCGGGGTCTTGTGAGACGGATGACTGACCCGTATCAATAGGGTGCAAGAAAACTCCCAAGAAGCCATGTCCGTAAATCATGAATTGAAACGTGAATATAACCTAATCTGTGAGACAGAACTCCCATTTGCAGTGGATGTAATAACCAGTAGTCGAAACAAACGTGTCCTGAAATAAATGTACATTAACGAATGTCTCCATGATACAATGCATTTCTGGGTCCCTGCGCCCCTGAATTTTGCAACTTGAAGTCGCCGCTGCTACACGCACCAAATTTCCCAGTGAACTCCAGGCACTCAGGCTGCTGGCTCGAGTCTATTGTTCGGCCATCACCGAATTTCCCAATGTCCTCCATCTTTCTGGGTGTGTGGGTGTAGATTCCGGTGGATATCGCTGTAGGATGTTCTCGGCTTCCTGGGACAAGATTATCGTGGAACGAAGTAGTTGGGTGGATGCTGACAGCGCTAGCAAGAACTTCTTGACCGAGAAGCCCGATCCAAGGTGGTGAGCGCAGTTTTATAGTTTCCGCCACAACGGCCTGACCCTATACAACTACATACGACGGCGACCGGGATATATCACCAGCTAGTTAGAGTGTGCTAGCCTACATAACGCCGGTTAGAACACAGACCCCAATATTATATGTTGAAACTCAACCTTTGGAGTCTCGCCTTGACCTCACAGCCAAGACCATCTGCAAAGATACATACGATCAGCAATTCTTCACAGAGGGACAACATGACATGTGCCACTGTTCGACAGTGAAGATGTGAATCAATTCAAAGCTACATTCTCCGGAAGAATTCCTAGGCTGCTCTACACCCCAGAGTTAAAGCCCGAACTTAATGCATTAGCCAACAGGCGTGATATGTAGGCGAGGGTTAGAAATCACCTGGCGATAGTAGCCCTTGAATCTGCTGTCAAATACGTCAAGGAGGCCGTGAAGAGCAACCAGACGTTTTTCTCATATGTAGTCAACGTATTTTTGCCCCCCTTGAATTACAGCACGATAGAGAACAATGGAGGAACAAGCATGTATACAAAGTTACAGGGTTATCAGGTCATTTCACATTTGTTATCCGAGCCCAAATCTGTTTTATAAGTACATCGTTTACTTCAACATACATTTGCTCATTGCATTCACTGATAAAGCCAAGAACGAATGCCCTGGCCGTACGGGTCAACATGGACTTGAGAATCAATAAATGTCGATAAATTACGGGTTGAGTATGTCATGTTCAACACGGGCACCACCGCGCTGTAAGAGGTCAGTTGACTGTCTCGCACAGAACCGGTTACAGATTACGAACGGCAGTTTCGGCACCGACAGGTGGCGCATCTAGCCAACTGGTCTGGCGCAGGGCCAGGCATAGCGACGGCGGTAGTAGAGAAGAGCGTAAACAAAATAATGACGATTTGGGTGAGCTTCATTATCTGACGAGGATCGACGTGCTGAGGTATAAGCATCCCCGCAGACTTGGGCACCTTAAATACCAATCATAACCATAGGACTTATCCCCGTTTTACACGGGCTGGAGACCACAAAAGTCGGAACAAGGTCGTTTCCAAATAACGTAGGGTTGGATAGGGTAATCGAAATAGCGCTCAGTGGCTGGTAAGGCAGGCGTCCAGCTACACACCCCCGTTCTACACCTCAAGTAACAATGTCAGCCGACGCTGGTAAGTAGTTCTGCCCCGCTTAAAGGCCGGTATTCATTCCCGTCGAGAAAGATCAATCCTACCTCCAACGACACATCCAGCTAGCTTCCAAGGTGATCTGAACTTTGTAGGCGAGTATGGTTAATCTATCTGTATTGTACGATATTGGTTCGCCTAAGCGCTTATGCAGTGGAAGCCACAATCGCGTATCTCGCAATCACTACTTTGGTACATACATAAATAGTGATCTACCATCTGTTTATCTTGAATCCCGGCTGGCATTCCTGGAGGTTTCACATCCTCGTTGAGCTGTATTGGGAATTCTTCGCACCCAACTCAATGAAAGAAGAGGTTGAAGGGCGAGAACGGGGAGGAATAGGAATTCAATAGTTGTTAAGAGATACGTAGTGCCGGTGGTGGTTTCAGCCGTCGGGATGCATAAAGATTTTGCATGAAACTCGAGATGTTTCTTTCAGAGCTATCTTATTTCGGCCTTACACAGAGTCCATATCTTTGATGCCTATGTAATGCTTTGATATAAAATCAAGAAATGAACGGAAGATAAGAGAGAAGATCAAGTGTCGATAAAGTAGGAAACATACTACTGCGATGGGTCTAACCCAACACTACACACATTGACCGGCCTCGAGAATACTGTGAAGCAAACTTGGTATAGAATACGGGACTTGATCATACGTGGCCAATGAACGTAGCCCATTCAATGTTGGCATACGCCTCTCGCGGGAGGTCACGCAATGTGCTAAATGCAACAACAAGAATGATGAGGCGGGCGACAGGGTAAAATAGCATGCCTAATTGAAGTAGTGTGTCTAGCAAGGTATGCACACATGCAGTAAGGCGGTTTTGATAGCGGTCATCGATCTTGAGGGCTAGAGCCATCAGGGCGCCCTCTGCGGGCACAGCAGTGATTAAAAGAGCGGAAGAGCGCCAGAGCCAGCGTTCCGCAGTTGACGGGAAGTAGGAAGTCCATGGAATTAGGTGAAGACTACCGAAGAAGACACAGAGAGCCACAAGGGGAGTTACTGTCTCACCCTCGCTCCGCTCCGCGTGAAACATCGGCACTCGGAGAGTGTTGAAGGGAGCCCTTATGTTGGAACGAGCCAACCATTTTGTCGAGAGGTCGCAGGAAGCCAGTGTGAAGAATTTGTGGTAACTCGACGAGCCATCCATACCATCCACCGTTCGATGCCTCCTTGACCCACGTCTTCAACCACCGCTCCTTCTCATCTCCACCTCTCAATATCTCCCCTGCTTTCCCGTCCGTTGCTCCTCCGATATGACTATGGTCCTGAAGAGGCCGATTATCCGAGCGGTGCCTTATCTCCTTCTCTCCATCTCCCGGTATTCCTCGCTCATCCCAAACCACTTCTTCGATATCGCTATGACATTGATGAAGTTGGCTATTCGGGCTGCGCTTCATCTCTTCCCCATCCCCATCTCCTGGTGTTTCTCGCGCCCCGCCGTCCGTTGCTCCCCCACTAAAATTATGACCTTGACGAGGCCGATTATCCAAGCCGGGCTTTGCCTCCCTCTCTCCCACTATTTCTCGCACTTCCCCGACTGCTGCTCCTTCAGTTTTGTCATGCCCTTCATGTGTCTGGCCATCCGATCCACGCCTTAACTGCACACGGACAGCAACGGCGGCATTTTGCGGTTTGTACCACCACATTCCATATGTGAAAACGTTGAGCACGGCAAACGCAAGGGTAACAACCTCGAGTTCGGTTACTTGGAGATGAAGTGCCCAACGAGCGAAGCATTGGAAGGCGAACCACGACGTCTGGAGGGTGGCGAAGAGCTTGGTAAGAAAATCCCCTTTGCTCTTATCGTTTATTTCCCCCTCTGTAATCCTTAGGCACATCCACATGTCCTTCTCTGATCAACTCCATCAACTCACTGAACGCGAGTACGCGAACAGGCGTATTTCCGTCGTAAAGGATGAAGCCACCCATTTGAACGAAAAATCCGTGCACGGTGGTCCACTCCTCGCGGTGAACCCTCGGTGGGCCTAGCCACCATTCTACGATCGCGGCCCCAATAAGCCCCCAAATGCGCCTGAAAAAGTCTCTAATAGCCAGGTGCCACGCGACTTCTGGAGGTGGATCGCTTAGAGTGTCTAAGCCTCCACAGTGAGTAACACCACCTGATTAACTTATTGTGCGGTGCTAACCTTTATGCTTATCCCTGTCATTGAACTCTTGCGCAATCCTTTCCGCTGCAACTGATTGTCGCAGTGCCCACACGATTGTGCATTCTGGTGCTACCGTCGCACAGATCATTGTCAAGACTCTGCGCTTGAGCTGCGCCCAGCCAGAATCCCATGGTCCCGGCATATTCGGATGAACTGCTACCCAAGTACACGCGAAGATGGTGGCGAGACAACCCCAGACGATGTCTTGCATCTCCCGTTGGTTGGCGATGCTCATGTTTTCTGGCAGTTCACGTCCAAAGAGCACAATCGGGATGCGGTCCCCTTGGGAGCCAGTTATAGGTGCACTTGATGATAAGTTGAGAACAGAGAAGAGGAGGAGGAAGGTCAACATTGTGTCGACAGCAGGGAATTGCGGTGAACCAGGCTTTAGACGTTGTTGAGCATGAGGCTTACATGCAGTATGACGGCGTTCGTCAGTGATTCATTCAGGCCCCATTCAACCGCCTCAGCTGAACAAGCACACACCACCTTACGATGAGTTCGCCGAGTGGACGGTGACCTAGATATTTCGTCTATCACCACTAGAGGCCTCCACGCACAATATAGATACCATCGCTATGCTTGTTCATTATGTAGAGGGCTTCGAGAGGAGTCAGAGGACGCGCTGAGATAGCTGTCACGTGCTTCATCTGGAGGTTCAAACTTCAGGTCACCACAATGGCACAATCGCATGATTTGTGTGCATGGTCCTGCTGGTATCTCAGTCATCCCAGTCCTGTGCAGAGGCCATGTGGAGAAGAGCAGGGTTACGCGGTTCCTGCGCTTTCCACACATTCGATCGAAGAACACCCAGTTCACATTCTGTGCGGATTCGGCTCATTCTACTGTTTTCTACATAACAACACGAATAACTCATCCCCATACAATGAACACCGTGATATTGGGAATGGGATTCGCCGTCGTTCACACATCCCAGTACCGTGCTATTTGGTTGCTTGGTGCATTCTTGCCAATCTTTTCTACCCAATCTCCTTGAGCTGTATACACATGTTGGTGTAAGGATGGTCACACAGTCGCAGTAACCGTTACACCAAAAGGGAAATAACAGAACACATTAGGTGTTCTGTTACCGGACTGTATATATGTAGAGGGACTGTAGTAAGCCCAGGCTTACAGTTGGTAAGCACGAAGTCAGTGAAAAACCACTAGATACCAAATGCCGCTGAAGTGGGCTCTAGTCCTATCCGTTCAATTTCCAGATCCATATTCGGCTCGTGACACAACACTATCACATGTACAGTACCTCCAACATACAATTAACGGTTCCATAGGCAGGGCACGCAACTCAGCCCCACACCTTTCCTCCACAGTCCTGCAGAATGTTTGAAATTTGAAGGAATATCCATTCAAAGGAATATCTACAAAGGACATCACAAGCCTACAGCCTCGCCCGGGTTTGTGGTTGTGCAAAAGACTATTCGCACCGTCAATCAGCTTGCTTAGATGATTCAAATAAGTTACGGACCATCACAAAGCACGTCGTCCTGAGGACACGGCTCTCTGCAATCATAGCCTGTGATCAACGATGCTGAGGGAGGTGGGGAAGGAACAGAGGCAGGGGCGGTCTGTGGGGTAGGCACAGCCGTGACATTGGTAGGGAGGAGTATGAACGAAAGAATAGCGATGCGGGTGAACTTCATTATTTGACAAGGACTAAAGTTCTGATGTATATCGTGTAAGCACCCCTACGACTTGTACCCCTTAAGTATCATTGCATTTTCAAGTTGCGAAGGTGAATTCGCTCTGATAGTTCTCCCCCACCTAAAACCCGTCCCTTCATGCCGGAGGAATCTTAGTAGTATCCTACCTACCTGTACGAGGTCTCGGATGCACCCCCGGCAGACTAATTACCAGATTTGGTTCATTAATACTCCCCCCTCTGTCACTACACGAGCCAAGGCAGGTTAGGGCACGGTTAAGCCCTCTGATGAGCCCCTTCGCAAGAGCGAAACCCGCATAAGTCCCCTATCTTTGTGATCAAATATGGCTACAGTCTATTTTGCATTGTGATACTCATGTGTTTCCCGATTGGTGTACGTGGAAACGATACTGAGCGCAAGGAATCCGGCTGGTGCCCTCCTTTCAGGCTCCAGATCTGGCCCGGGATTCCTGGTGGACCTCCAGGCAGATTACTCTGCAACTGCACCTAGTGACTCAATGTAACTGGTTGCAAACTAAAATACCACACTTCATGTGCACAATCGCTTCCCCGCAGCGCGGAGATGAATACACCCAAGTTATCCCTTTTCCATAGACCACTGCACGAGTAGAAGCGCGTGGGTTTCCGAACACGCTTCTGACAAGCGAGGCGCCGGATGCTTTTCTATATTTGAAGTTCCGATAGACGCGTGTTGGGTGGGCTCTTGAGTGGACCCGACCAGGGCCAGTTCATCGGTTCCACTTATCACCTAGGAGTCATCAAGCCTGGGCGATTCAAGCAGTGGTAAAGTGAACAGTTGAGGTTAGACTCCACTGATGGTAGCTGGAGGCTTTCTGGTGCATTATAATTGATCGTTGATGATTCGCAGTGTGATAGCGGTGGCGATTGCAGTCGGTAAAGAGGGTAAGTGGCGATCTCAGGCTTCCATTCCACAACCTACCACAACCATATCGGGCCGCTTCAGTCCACATATTCAGATTCCCCCGCTCGATAGCATGGAGATGGCCGTGAGTAACATTTATAAGTGCTCCATCACCGGGTTTGAGAAACCGTCAAGAGTGACCAGACATCATTAGAGTACCCAGCTCCCCAAACTTGAATTTCCGACAGTCTAGGGAGGCGGTCTGACGCTGCAGAGATCTAGAAGCAGAGGGAGGTGGTGCTTTTGGATCGGGCCACCGCCAAACAACCATTAGGCAATTTGCTGTGCTCCGAACTACCTCTGTTAAGAACGAAGCAAGGATCCACGCGCTCAAGCGACCAACTCTGCTGCGTCGGGCTGCGTGTGCTTCATTCCTTTCTTTTCCTCATTTTGGCCTTCCTTTTCCCCATCATCTGACGGAAGAAGAAGGTGATACATGAACCCACTGATGGACCTCGTGCGGGCTGCGCCTGGAACGATAATAGAGATACTTGTTCATTACGCAGGACACGTCGTTCACATCCCCTGTCGTTATCAATGCAGAAATCAGCTACTTTGTCCAGCCCTTCTCGAGGAATCAAAGTACAATAGAGAGACACCAAGGAACGTTCGTTTAGTTCTTGGTCGGGGTCATGCACACGAGCGGTCACCGATGACCATCCCGACTGTGCACGGGTGCTTGGGCTGCCCTCGATAGGAAAAGGTCAACAAATCAGAGTCTTGAGACATAGCTCCCCCCGGAAGAAGTGCCACGGCGGAAAGTTCGATGTCTTTAATTTGGGAAACTTTTTGAAGTCCTTGACCTACTGCAAGTGGCATTAGGGAAAGCAGACATGATGCAAAACATGGCTTGGGCAGAGTGTGGCTTGCTCTCATTCTGCGTAGCTAGATCGTATAAAGAAACCAATCTCTTTATCATTCAAGTGAGTCAATTTTGCCCACACGGTCGGGAATACCAATAGTGGGGATTGGTAATGGAGAAGTTGACATTCTTTATTGTGATACAAGACCGATCTAAGGGAACAGCGTTACTCACTGAATTATTGACAAATTCGAGAAACAAAGCCTGACTCACTGACAGTGGCTACACCTTTGTGAAGGGGCTTGACTTTACAAGAGCACTTTGTCTCCTTTGTCAAGGCTCTGAAAGAATGTAAACTGGGGTGTTAGGGGTTTGGTGATGCAAGCATGACAGTGTCCATCTGTCACTGAGGCTTCAACCCAGATTCTGTAGGTAGAGTAGAGAAATCAGGTAGAAAATAAGCAATTTAAATAAAACCACTTAACATATGGACTTAAGATGGTGTGAGATGATGAGGGCATGTGTTCTGAACAAATTCTGATAGCTGGGACATTGAGACGAGGCGAAACAAAGTGAAAAAAAGCAAGATAGATAGATAGATAGATAGATAGAGAGAGAGGGAGAGAGAAAGACTTCAAATGTGAGTTAAGATCATGTTAACCGAGGTCCCTACAGAATACATGCAGTTTATATACTCTAGGAACTGTGGAGCTTGTGTATGCTCCAGAAAATTTACAAAGAATATTAAAGAAACAAGTGGAGAAGGAATAAGGATGAGGAGGAAAGATGTCATATCCATGCCAAACCCAGAGCTTAACCATTATACTTCGGCTTCTCGACTCCACGTGCGCTCCACATAACAACCCTCTGCCCTCTGACTCGGCCCCAACTCGCTCCGACCACAAACCCATTGCCCTGATCACGCGACCATCTCCGCACGTGCCGTGGTCACCTGACCCTCGGTGTTACTTTCCAGTTCTCCATTCTCCATCCGTAACCAAGAGACATTATCAGTCTCCATACCCGTACCAGTCTCCATTTCCTTCGTAAATCCATTCGTAATCTGTTTGTAATCCGTTTGTAACTATATCATTCTCCGCTTCGCTCCGCACATAGTCAGTACGAGTCATAGTTTGTAAGGCCAGTAGTATATATACCATAGGTACTTGGCTTGTACTCTTCAGTCTGATAATCGAATCGAGCAGCGGACCAGCTCCCTGTTCCCTATCCTCTCCTCTCTTCTGCCTCGCTCTGCTTCGGCTCCGACTTCCTGAAATACGGACTAGAATGCACAAGTGAATTGGAAATTACTAACTACTAGTCATTTAGAATGTCCTAGATTTCCATAATATTCTACAGGCAGTGTTCCTCATTCATTACTGAGGGGCAGAGAACAGAGAGATGAGTCAGGAGGAGGGGGGGATATTACTGATCCGAAATAATTTGATCCAAAGGCTACATGTTTCCTTTTTAGGAAAGTTGTTGCACTGGTACTTGTTGAGGTTTGTCTGAAATAATTACGTCCGAAAATTGTTATGGAGAGGTGGTTCACTCGGCAACATGAGCAGCCGGGCAGCCACCTCTACAGCTCACCAATTTTGCAGATTTTCCTTACGCTGACTATGGTGGCATTGGAAGAAGGCATTAACTTATTGGTGTTTACATTTGATTTGTGACTGGGAAGTACTTATCGGACACTCAAGCCACAAGTGGGGGATGTCAAAGGTCAATCAGGGGGGGAACATAACTTGGCAGCAAGGATAAAGGTCTGTTGCTTGGTCGATGTTGGCTCTCAGCCAACTGCAAAACAATGGAGGACTTTTTTCGAAATTTGCAGCATTCGGAGCCTCATTCAACTTGTTGAGGCTTGGCTGAGCCAAACAGTAACTCGCATGTGAGATATTGCTGGTGTTAAGCCACTTTCCCTTTTTGAGATATCAGATCAACTTGATCAGTCTCCTCCCTGTAGTGTTTGGAGTTGAGATTGTGTCCTCATCTTCAACACTTCAAGACAATCATGGCACATCTTTGTGAATAGGGCTGGGCTTAAAACTCCCATGTGTTCAACATCCGAATTTCTCACACATTAATAACATGTTAAAAACATATTTCACCAATAAGGGTCAGATTTGAGTGTGCGAAAGATGTGAAATAAATGCTATGTTTGACCCAGCCTTTAAATTGGCATGCTTGTAAAGGTCGTTTTTAACCCAGACATCCGAGATGACTGGGAAACCTCACCAATACTCAGCACCCTCTCTGATGGACTGACTACATGAGGAGAGCACCACACCAATGAATGCTACAAACATCACCTGCTTAGAAGAGGAGTGGTTCAGTCAAGTCAACCCCTATGTTCAACCCAGCCCTATTCATGAAGATGTACTGTGAATGTCTCGACATGTTGAAGGAGAGGGCATGATCTTGGCTTCAAATGGGGAGGACCTGGAGGAGACCAATGAATTAATCTGATATCTCAAAAAAGGAGCCTGGCATAAGCTGCTTTTTGTTGGGTGAATAACCCCCAGTGCCACAATAGGTGCAGATGAACATTCCTGTTACCTGGATTAGGGGTTTGCTCTTGAGTAGCATGAGGTTTGACACAGGATGTCTATACAGACTTGGTCCTGTCCTACTAGGTGTGACTTGGAGATGATGGAGCACTATAGTCCAGCTGGTTTAAGGGCAAAGAGGTATAGGAGGCAAGAACTGTACAACACTAAGATAGGGATACATAGGGATGTACTGTATCCTTATATATCTCTACATGTGGCTATGCTCCTACTATAATAGATCAGACCCAGGTAACTGTGAGTCAGAGATAAGGAACATGAGTTGTAACTAAGAATAGTCCTTCTGATGTACACTACTGATTGTTTTATAGTGACATGGGAGTTTGTACTAAACATAACTGTCCTTCTGATGGAATTTCTGATAACATTAGGTCCATTTCTAGAGTTGTTTTCCATCACAACTCACTAGTTTCCTTCTTCTGGGTATTTGGCTAAGTAGTTGGGCTCATAGTAGTTGACTTGGAGATGATCAGTAGAGTCTGGACATGGAGGAATGATGGGAGAAAAGATGGGAGTGGGGGTTCTGTGTAAGTCAAGCATCATGGCTGTTCCTGGGGATGGGGGTTGTTCTGGATAAAATATGTTGTATAGAAGTTGTCTGAAGTGGGGGCTTTCCATTCTTTCTTCCACTAGGGTATTCTGGGTTTCTTCAGAAGGTACCACATGGTTCTCCTGTGATGTTGGACTTGGCGATCTCATCATAGCATTCCTCATAGTAATCATCATTGGTGAGGTTGATGTATCTATTGTAAGTTGTGGGGGTTGTTGAGGGATGGGTTGTCAAATTTCTGGAGTAGGGGGTGTGTCGGGTCTTCTGAGCTGGACATTTGGTCTGTTTATGGCAAGGTTGGAAAACCATGCAGTGGGGGCATCTATATTTGATGCAGTCATAGGAATAATGTCCTGGGGCATATTGCTTACATCCAAGGCAAGCGAATTGGGGTAGTCCATGGCCCAATGTCCCATGTGTCTAATTGGATGCAGACTGATTGGTCGGTGGTTTGGGGGTTGGTTTGTGTGTGAATGGGATTGGGGGAGTTCCAAATTGGGATGTCATTATTGGTGATGGTGTGGGTGGTGTTTCTGGTGGGGGTGACATGTCTGAAAGGGTTTCAGAGATTGGTGGGCTTCTTTCCCTTATTGGGAAGTGGTGGTGGTGATAGCAGTAGGGGTTGTTGTGGTAGTGGGGGCAGTGGTTGTGGTGGGGGACTGTGAGGTATGTACCTCATTTCATTTGGGTAAGTTCTTTGACACCTTGAACATGAGGTTTGGTCTTGAGTGGAGAAGTTCACTTGAGTGATTCTGCCCAGGTCCATTGCATATTGTATGCAGCAGCGAGAGTCTTAGTCTGTCATATGTGGTGGGTATAGTCAACCCAGAGTTGTTGGTCATATTCTGAAATTGGAGAGTATTCCAATTTAATTCGTAAGGGTTCGGCTGGTGGCAGCCTCACACAGATCTCCTGTCAGAAGGGTGATCTGATGTTACCTGGGTTAGGGGTTTGCTCTTGAGTAGCACAGAGTTCGACACAGGATGTCTATACAGACTTGGTCCTGTCCTACTAAGTGTGACTTGGAGATGACAGAGCACTATAAGTCCAGCCGGTTATGGCAAAGAGGTATAGGAGGCAAGAACTTTATAACACTAAGATAAGGATACAAGGTATTGTACTGTATCCTTATATACTTCTAAGTGTGGCTGTACTCCTACTCTAATAGTCTAGACCAAGGTAACTATGAGACAGAGATAAGAAACATGAGGCATATAGTAAGAATAGTCCTTCTGATGTACACTACTGATGGTTTCATAGTGACATGGGAATATAGCTAAAAATAACTGTCCTTCTGATAAGACTTCTGATAACATCTGATCCATATGGTCATACTCCAGCTGTATGGAACCTAAGGGAGGCAGCTGGGGCAACTGTTGGTTCTGGAGTGTTGTTGGGGTCGGGGGTCTCATCTCTGAGTGAGGTGTATGTGGCAGCGAAGGTGTGAGAGGGGGTGTTGGGAGATGGGGCTGGAACAGGAGTTGTCTGAAGTGTTGTATGTTTGATGTTTGTGTCATTGATAATGATGATGGAGGATGATGAGGAAGTTGGGGAAGGTGTTGTAGAGAAGGGGGGAGTGGTTTGGGGGTGAACAAGGTCGAGATTCATGAGCATGTTTTAAGTAGGTTTATTGCAGGAGCAAAGTTGTTTTTGGTAGGTTCTGGTGGGTTCCTGATCTTTCTGGGGAATTCCATGGGCTTCTTTATACTTGGTTAATTATTCTTTGGTGTTTGTGCGGAGTGTTTCATTGGTGATCCATTCATTCTCCGTGTGGGAGTATCCTTTCCATTTGACCTAGTATTGGAGCTTTCTGTGATATCGGCAGTGATTGATAATGGTTTCAATTTTGTATTCTTCTTCTTCATTGATGATGCTAGGTGGTGGTGGTATTGGATAAGGTCCATATGCTTCTGTCTTGTTGAATGGGGTGAGAAGGTTTCAATGGAATACTGGGTGTATCTTCCATTTGATTGGGAGTTGGAGTTTGTATGTCATTGGTGACAGAATTTCTTTGATGATGAATGGTCCTAGTTGTTTTGGGGATATTTTTCGTGATTGGAATGGGAGTCTGAGGTTCTTGGCTTCTAATCATACTTTTTGATGTGTTTCAAAGGGTTTGGCAGTTCTTCTGCTTCTTTGTTTCATAATGTTGGCAGCTATTTGGTGGGTGGCATGTGTTATCAGAAGCCATATCAGAAGGATGGTTACTTTTAGTTTACATTCCCATGTCACTATGAAACCATCAGTAATGTACATCAGAAGGACTATTCTTAGTAAACACCTCATGTTTCCTTATCTCTGACTCATAGTTACCCCAGTCCAAACTATTATAGTAGGAGTACAGCCACACTTAGAAGTATATAAGGATACAGTACAGTACCTTGTATCCTTATCTTAGTGTTATACAGTTCTTGCCTCCTATACCTCTTTGCCCTTAAAACCGGCTGGACTATAGTGCTCCATCGTCTCTAAGTCACGCCTAGTAGGACAAGACCAAGTCTGTATAGACATCTTGCCATGAACGCCGTGCTACTCAAGAGCGAACCCCTAACCCGGGTAACAAAACACTAAGATACTCTGCTGCTTATCTCTTGCTTGCCCTCTACTCTGCTCTGCTCTGCTGACGTACTGAACACGTCAAGGTACCCTGGTCGTTCAAAACAACGTATGAAAGAAAACCACCTCTCTGTGTAGCTATTGCTACATCCCTCAACCTCTCCCCGCCAGAAGATCTGGCTTACCTACTCATTTTCATTTTCACTTCTACCGCCACCCTCATCGCCTACCAAATCATCACCCTAGAACTCGAACGTATCACATGTCCTTGTCACTGCTGCGTTGTCAGATCGTGGAACCTATACTCTGGGATATCCATCATTGCAACCCAATTTTTCATTCTTCTAGCGATAATCAATCGCTAGACAACTGCCACCACACCTCCAAAGAAGTTCTCGGCCCAAGAAACTCCATCACCTCCTCCTAAATCAAGAAGTAGAATCTCAGGATCAGGAACCCAAAACCCGGATCCCAGAAGAAATCCTATCCCCACTCAGACACCATCGCCGTTCTACCCTCCATCCCCATTTGATTCACCTAAAACACGTGCATCAACATCTACCCAACTAGTCCCAACAACATCATCAAGTGTCTCAGCCGCATTAGCTGAAAGACAAAGACAATGCGAAGAACAAGAAAAACGCGATATCATCGCAAACCAACTTTCCCCACTTGAACTTAAAAGACTTCAACAAGCCGTACAACAACCAAGAGAACTCACAGGTTCTGAAGAGAATCTCCTTTCAAGACACGAAGCCTTCGTCAAATTCAACCGAGGAAAAACTCCCATAGATAATGATTCAGACGTCTATATAACAGACAACAACCAATCGGATCCCGATCCACAACCACCCACATTACCAGCACCAACCGCACCCTTAGCCCTACCACTCCCCCCTTTACAACCAACACAACCACCATCACCACCACCACTGCCACCACCCGGACAAGTACAAATAATGGCTGCTGCACCCACCCCAAAGGAGCTAGGACTCCTCAAACCCATCGCCTTCGATGGAACTAGAAGACTATTCGAAGATTGGATCTTCCAATGTGAAGTTTACATGCTCACTAATGCGACCACTTACAACACCGACCTCGCTAGGACCCTATTCGTCCTTTCGACAATGCAATCAGGAGATGCCCAAGCCTGGGCCAGACAATACCTCCACAAGAGGAACGCCCAAACTCAACAAGGACAACCTATAGCCATGGAATCATGGGACAACTTCACTGCTCGACTCAGGGCCGACTTCACCCCAGCAGACAAACATGCGTATGCGCACACCAGACTTCAAACCCTGCACCAAGCAGGCAAACCAATGACAGAATTCAACGCTCAGTTCAAAGAGCTCATCCATCAATCCGGGCTAAACGAAGATCGCACCCTGATCGATCTATACCGCAAGGCAATTGACCGCCGTATTGCCATGAAAATCGATGAATCAGAAAACCCCCCAACAACTATCACTGCTTGGTACACCCGAGCCAACAAACTTGATGACAATTTCTGCCAAATTAATGCCCTCTAGGGCACCCCCAGAAACACATTCCCCCAAAGGAACCAATACCAACCCAACCGTGGACCAAGCTGTCCAAACAATAACGTGCCCTACGCACAATTCTACCAAAGGAGCAACGCTCCACGATTCACCCCATGCGACCCACATGCCATGGAAGTAGACCATGTCACAATAGAAGGAGGATTTGAAGATCCTTACCCCGAAATTCCACAACCGGAATATGCCGAAGAAGACTCCACACAAGAACCGTTGGAGTTAGATGCAGTTGTCACCAGACAACAAATGAAATCATACCAAAACCAGGAATGCTTCCGATGTGGAGCCAAAGATCATTGGGTCAGTAAATGCCCTCAACCACCACCAGCTAGACGCTTCCCAGGAATGCGTACCAACCCTCCTCGCCCTGTGAGAAACCCCAACTGTCCCTTCCTTGGACAACAAAACACTCATCCCAGACTTCCAAACCGGAACGCCCAGCAATCACCACAACGCAAGTATTCCCTTGCCATCGCAGAAGTTGCATCCCAGATGCGCCAAATGGTTGATGATCTCGATCCTGAACTCCAACAAGAACTCCACTCCGCGCTAGCCGAAGACCTGGAGATGCGTCCATTCCAGGATTTTTAAAAAGGAACACTGTCGATCGATGTGCCCCTGCATGTTCCAGAACTCAGAAGGACATTTTGTACTATCACTCCCAGAAGGACACTTTCTCGATAAACTCTGTACAATTACGACTATCCCCGAATAAACAATCCCTTTTCTTACCCATCAAGATTTGGAGTGAATGAACATCAAAACCGGTGGCCATCACTGCCCTGATAGACTCAGGAGCCCAAGGGAACTTCATCTCCCACAAAGTCGTTGAACGACATGGTTATCAAACCAAATGGCTGGACCAACCAATTCCACTCAGTAACGTTGACGGAACTGATAATCAACATGGCAAGATCCATGAATACATCAAAATCAGAACCATCATTGATGGAAGAGATTGCACATTAGAAGCGTACGTTACAAACACCGGTGAGAAAGACCTCATCATCGGATTTCCCTGGTTGGAACAATACAATCCTGACATCAACTGGAAGACCAAGACGTTTTCCTGGAAACCGCAAATTGATCACCAGGACTTTTCCAAACTCCTCAGAACCCTATGACGACCTGTCGAACTCAACTCCATTGCCATGGACATAATGGCTGGAAAGACCTCCCAACCCAAGGAAAACCCCGAAGAATATGTCAACCTATCAAACGTTGACCTTGACACCTTCTCTTTAGAAAGAGAAATGAACCCAATGCTTCTAACCCCATTAGAAGTAAATGCCAAAGCAACACACGCCACAACCCTCCACAATGAGCAACATAACCCGACAAAATCAGCAAACCAAAAAGGAAAACAACCAGAATCAAACAAGGAACCACCCGAGATTCCTCGGAGATTCACCCGATGGGCTAAAATATTCAACAAGAAAGCCTCCAAACGATTCCCACCATCAAGAACGTTTGATCACGAAATTGAACTAAAACCAACATTCAAAGCAAAATCAATGAAACCTTATCAAGTGGCACCTGCCAAAGAAAAAGCACTGAAAGAATTTATAGATGAAAACCTCTGAAAAGGCTACATCCGCCCCTCAAAATCCCCTATGGCATCACCCTTCTTTTTCATTGCCAAGAAAGGAGGAGACCTCCGACCCTGCCAAGACTATCGTTATTTAAACGATCATACTGTCAAAAACGCTTACCCAATCCCCATGATTTCCTCTATCATGGATAAACTCAAAGGAGCTAAGTATTTCACTAAGCTCGACGTCCACCTAGGATACAATAACGTCAGAATCAAAGATGGCGATCAATGGAAAGCAGCGTTCAAGACTCCCATGGGTCTTTTTGAATTGACTGTTATGTTTTTCGGACTCTGCAACAGTCCCGCGACGTTCCAACATATGATGGACATGTTATTCTCTGAAATAATGGAGAAAGGAGGAATTATCATCTACATGGATGATATCCTAATCTACGGTAAAACCCAAGAAGAAACCAACCGACTCACGGAAAAAGTACTGCAGATCCTGCAGGAAAACGACCTCTACCTCAAAACAGAGAAATGCAAATTCAACAAACAACGACTTGAATACCTCGGCATGATCATCACACCAGACGAGATCAAAATGGATCCCGGAAAACTCAAGGGAATAGAAGACTGGCCAATACCAAAAACAGTCTGACATGTTTGGAAATTCATCGGATTTTGTAACTTCTACCGGAAGTTCATCCGCAACTACTCCCACCACACCAAACCCCTGAACCAACTCCTTTCCAAATCAAACAAATTTGAATGGAAAGAAGAACAACAGAAAGCATTTGAAACGCTCAAGAATGAATTCCTAAAGGAACCGGTACTCCTCATGCCCGACTCCACAAAACCCTTCGAAATAGAAGCCGATGCTTCTAAATTTGCATCAGGAGCTGTCCTGTATCAACACGACATCAACGGAATATGGAAACCCGTATCATTCTATTCAAAGACGTTTGGACCAGCGGAACGCAACTACAACATCTATGACAGGGAACTCCTCGCTATTATCCAAGCCCTTGAAGAATGGCGCCACTACCTCCTTGGCAGTCCCCATACAGTCCGTATCAGAACAGATCATCAAAACCTAACATACTGGCAAAAACCCCAGAAAATCAACTGCAGACAAGCACGATGGGTCCAGACCCTCGCTGACTACAACTTCAAATTAGAACATGTCCCAGGATCAAAGATCCCTGCACCAGACGCCCTATCAAGACAGCCAGACCACATCCCTGATGAGGACAATGACAATGAAGACGTCACCATGCTTCCAAACAACCTCTTTGTTGCCACCGCTGACATAGAAGATCAAAACCTGATCACAGTACTCCCAGAACACCTCTTTATCGCCACTGTCAATATGGAACTCCAAGAAAGAATCACGGAATCACCCAAATATGATGCTAGAACCACCGAAGCGTTCAAACTCCTAAAAGAAACCCATCCAAACGCTGCCGATAAAGACTTCGGAACAGTTCCGACCTCAAATGGTCCACTCCTCACGTTCCAAGAACACGTCATTATTCCAGAAGACCTCCAACTCAGACGCGATGTCATCGCAAGATACCATGACCACCCCACACGTGGCCACCCTGGAGAACAGGAAACATACCACCTTGCCAAAAGAGAAGTATACTGGCCAGGAATGTCGACATTCATAAAGAACTATGTCAAAGGCTGTCCAGAGTGTCAGCAACACAAAATCATACGCAGACCAGATCGCACACCAACTCAACCGATCCCACCATCATCTTCCAAACGCCCATTTGCACAGATCTCATGGGATCTTATCACCGGTCTACCGCCTAGTGCCGGCCACAATGCGATATTGTCCGTGGTGGACCACGGCCTTACGAAGGGGGTAATTTTCATCCCAACCTCAGATCGATCAAATGCCGATGACATCGGATGACTATTAATAGAAAAAGTCTTCACCAGATTCGGATTACCCGATAAAATCATATGTATCAGATCGAGACCCCAGATTTGCCACCAACTCCCTCAGACAACTAGCCAAACGTCTAAACATCCAACAGGCATTCTCAACCGCATACCACCCCCAGACAGATGGTTCCACAGAACGATACAATCAAGAAATCGAAACCTAGCTTGCCATATATTGCACCAGAAACCCTCTCGACTGGTCAGAAACCCTCCCTATTGCCGAGTTCACACACAACTCCAAAATACATGCCTCAAGGCAGAAATCCCCATTTGAACTAATCATGGGATACAACCCTCCGCCAATACCCACGGTAATGGAAGCATCAAACTTTCCATCAGTAGATGAACACATTAGACTCCTTGATGATGCCAGAAAAGAAGCACACGTGGCACATCAACTCTCCGCCGACATTATGAAACAAAGAACCAGAAGAACTGTCAAACCCCTTGAAACACGCCAAAAAGTATGGCTAGAAGCCAAGAATCTCAAACTCCCCTTCACCTCCAACAAAATATCCCCAAAACGACTAGGACCCTTCCTTATCTCAGAAGTCTTATCGCCACTCACCTACAAGCTAAAACTTCCGATCAAATGGAAAATACACCCGATATTCCACAGAAACCTTCTAACCCCATATACCAAAACAGAAGCATACGGATCTCATCCGACTCCACCACCACCAGACATCATCAACAAAGAAGAAGAATACGAAATAGAAGCCATTCTAAATCACTGCCAACACCGCGGAAAACTCCAATACTATGTCAAATGGAAAGGATACTCCCACATGGAGAACGAATGGATCACCGATGAAACACTTCATACAAATGCCAAAGAATACTTAACCGAGTATAAAGAAGCTCATGGAATTCTCCAGAAAGAACAGGAACCCACCAGAACCAACCAAAGACAACTTTGCTCCCACACCAAACATACTTAAAGATGCCCATGAACCTTGACCTCACTCGCCCCCAAACTACTCCCCCTTTTTCAACAACACCTTCACCAACCTCCTCATCATCCTCCATCATCATTATAAACAATGCAAGCGTCGAACATACTACACTTCAAACAACTCCCATTCCGGCCCCGTCTCCCTACACCCCCTCTCACACCTTTGCCGCAACATACGCCTCCCTCAGGGACGAGACCCCCAACCCCAACGACACCCCAGAACCAACAGCCGCCCCAGCCGCCTCCCTTAGATACCATACAGCTGGAGTACAATCATATGGACCAGATCACCCTTCTGACGGAGATCTGCGCAAGGCTGCCACCGACGGAGCCTTTACGACTAAATTGGAACACACTTCAATTTCAGAATACGACCGACAACTCTGGTACAACTATACCCACCACGTACGACAGACTAAGGCTCTCGCTACTGCGTACAATATGCAACGCACCTGGGCAGAATCACTTGAGCGACTTCTCCGCTCAAGATCAGGCCTCATGTCCAAGGTGTCGAAGAACCTACCCAAACGAAATGAGGTACATACCTCGCAGCCCCCCACCACAACCATCCCCACCACTACCATGACGACCACTGCCGCTATCATCACCACCGTCCCCAACAAGGGAAGAAAGCCCACCAGTATCAGAAATCCCTTCAGACTTCTCACCCCCACCAAGGACACCACCCACACCGTCACCAATAACAACATCCCAATTTGGAACTCCCCCAACCCCATTCACTCACAAACCAACCCCTGAACCACTGACAGATCAGTCTGCATCCAATGCAGACACACAGGACACTGGGCCATGGATTGCCCTCAATTTGCCTGCCTCGGATGCAAGCAATATGCCCCAGGGCATTACTCATATGACTGCATCAAGTACAGATGCCCCCACTGCGCTGTCTTCCAACCACGCCATAAACGGACCAAATGCCCAAGTCGAAAGACTCAACATGCCCCCTACTCCAGAAATCCTACAACCCATCCCTCGACCACTCCCACAACTCACCATCGGTACATCGACCTCACCCATGACGACTACTACGAGGAATGCTATGACGATGTGGCTGAATCAAACATTACAGGAGAACCATGCGGTTCCTTCTGAAGTAAACCCAATCACCCCACCAGAAGAAAGGATTGAAAGTCCCCATTTCAGACGCCTTCTATACGACATCTTTTACCCAGGACAGCCCCCATCCCCAGAAACTGCCACCATACTCGATCTTCACAGAACTCCCACTCCCACCTTCTCCCCTGTCATTCCCCCCAGACCAGATTCCACCGACCAACCACAGATTGATTACTACGAACCAAATTACCTAGCCAAGTACCCGGAAGAAGGAAACTAACGAGTTGTATGGAAAACAACTCTAGAAACGGACCTAATGTTATCAGAAGCCATATCAGAAGGATGGTTACTTTTAGTTTACATTCCCATGTCACTATGAAACCATCAGTAGTGTACATCAGAAGGACTATTCTTAGTATACACCTCATGTTTCCTTATCTCTGACTCATAGTTACCCCGGTCCAAACTATTATAGTAGGAGTACAGCCACACTTAGAAGTATATAAGGATACAGTACAGTACCTTGTATCCTTATCTTAGTGTTATACAGTTCTTGCCTCCTATACCTCTTTGCCCTTAAAACCAGCTGGACTATAGTGCTCCGTCGTCTCTAAGTCACGCCTAGTAGGACAAGACCAAGTCTGTATAGACATCTTGCCACAAATGCCGTGCTACTCAAGAGCGAACCCCTAACCCGGGTAACAGCATGTGCTTCTTTTTGGGCATTGTCTAGAAGTCTGATGCAATCATCTATTGATGGAAAGTTCAATGTTTCCATGATAGTGGGGATTGCCAGTGGGTTGTATCCCATGATGAGTTTGAAAGGGGATTTTTGGTTTTTGGCATGTGTTTTGGAGTTGTGGGAGAATTTGAGGATTGGGAGTGTTTCTGACCATTTGTGAGGGTTTCTGGTGCAGTATATGGATAGGTAGGTTTCTATCTCTTGGTTGTATCATTTGGTCATTCCATCTGTTTGTGGATGGTATGTTATGATCCGTGCTCCTTCTGTATCCGAGGATAACTGGAGATGGCCTTCAATCACTCTACAAGGTGTCTGAGATGGTTGGCCTTGCAGAGCTTAGTGGATTGCGCTCAATGAGATAATGAGGGAACATGCCAAGTTAAGGCAGAGAGGGTTAACAACTGCTGTTAACAAGATTAAAGCTTGAGGCTTTAATCTCTACTTGTACAGGCCTTATATACCTATGAGATACTATATACTCATTATAGGTTATTGGGCTGTTCTACTTGTCCTGCGCAGTCTTGACCATGATGCACATCCTAGTTGATGGCATCCTACTGTTATTTATATATTACAATGAGTCAGTATCCTCATTCTCCATTCCACTGCTGTGTGATGTTCCATTGCTTTCCTCTGACTCATAATTCTCTTCTCCTGATTCTATCTCCATGGGTTCTCTTCCATTCTCGCTCTCCATTCTCTCGGTGCTTCCATCTGTATTGGAGGTTGGATTGGTTGATCCATGGCTATCTTCTTCATCCTCAGGGTATTCCAGAATATCCTCCAGAGTTATCTCCATTCCTGCTTCTCTTGCCAGGTCCTGCATGGTGTTGTAGTATTCCCCTTCTTCATCTTCATATTGCTGCGCTTGCAACTGGTCTGTGGTTTCCTGTACCCATCTTGTAAAGTCAAATAGTTGTTCTTGTTCCTCTTGGTCTGGACTGTTCATAACACATTTCGAATGCTTTTTGTTGTTCTTCTTTCCATTCAAATTTGTTTGATTTGGATAGGAGTTGATTGAGGGGTTTGATGTGGTGGGAGTAGCTGTGGATGAACTTCCAGTAGAAGTTACAAAATCCGATGAATTTCCAAATATGTTGGACTGTTTTTGGCACTGGCCAGTCTTCTATTCCCTTGAGTTTTCCAGGGTCCATTTTTATTTCGTCTGGTGTGATGATCATGCCAAGGTATTTGAGTTGTTGTTTGTTGAACTTGCATTTCTCCATTTTGAGGTAGAGGTCATTTTCCTGCAGGATTTGCAGTACTTTTTCTGTAAGTTGGTCAGTTTCTTCCTGGGTTTTACCATAGATTAGGATATCATCCATATAGATGATGATTCCTCCTTTCTCCATTATCTTGGAGAACAACATGTCCATCATGTATTGGAATGTTGTGGGACTGTTGCAAAGTCTGAAAAACATTACAGTTGGTTTGAAAAGACCCATAAAAGTCTTGAATGCTGCTTTCCATTGGTTGCCATCTTTGATTCTGACATTATTGTATCCTAGGTGGACATCGAGCTTAGTGAAGTACTTAGCTCCTTTGAGTTTATCCATGATAGCAGAAATCATGGGGATTGGATAGGCATTTTTGATGGTGTGATCATTCAGATATTGATAGTCTTGGCAGGGTCAGAGGTCTCCTCCTTTCTTGGCAATGAAGAAGAAAGGTGATGCCATAGGGGATTTTGAGGGGCAGATGTATCCTTTTTGGAGGTTTTTGTCTATGAATTCCTTTAGTGTTTTTTTCTTCAGCAGGTGCCACTTGATAGGGTTTCATTGATTTTGCTTCGAATGTCAGTTTTAGTTTGATTTTGTGATCAAACATTCTTGATGGTGGGAATCATTCGGAGGCTTTCTTGTTGAATATTTTAGCCCATCAGGTGAATCTCTGAGAGATCTCAGGTGGTTCCTTATTTGATTCTGGTTGTTTTCCTTTTTGGTTTGCTGATTTTGTCAGATTGTGTTGCTCATTGTGGAGCATCATGGCATGTGTAGCTTTGGCATTTACTTCTAATGGGGTTAGAAGCATCGGGTTCATTTCTCTTTCTAAAGAGAAGGTGTTGAGGTCAATGTTTGAAAGGTTGATGTATTCTTCTGGGTTGTCCTCGGGTTGAGAGATTTTTCCAGCCATTATGTCCATGGCAATGGAGTTGAGTTCAACAGGTTGTTGTAGGGTTCTGAGGAGTTTTGAGAAGTCCTTGTGGTCAATTTGGGGTTTCCAAGAGAATGTCTTGGTTTTCCAGTTCATATCGGGATTGTATTGTTCCAACCAGGGAAATCCAATGATGAGATCTTTCTCACTGGTGTTTGTGACATATGTTTCTAGCGTGCAATCTCTTCCATCAATGATGGTTCTGATTTTGATGTATTCATGGATTTTGCCATGTTGATTGTCAGTTCTGTCAACATTGCTGAGAGGAATTGGTTGGTCCAGCCATTTGGTTTGATAACCATGTTGTTCAATGACTTTGTGGGAGATAAAGTTCCCTTGAGCTCCTGAGTCTATCAGGGTGGTGATGGCCATAGGTCTTGATGTCTGTTCACTCCAAATCTTGATGGGTAGGAAAAGGGATCGTTTATTTGGGGAAAGTCATAATTGTACAGAGTTTATTGAGAAAATGTCCTTCTGGGAGTGAGAGTAAGAAATGTCCTTCTGAGTTCTGGAACATGCAGGGGCACAATGATCGACAACATTCCTTTTTAAAAATCCTGGAATGGACACATCTGTCATATCCATGCCAACTCAGAGTCTAATCACTTAAACTTCGGCTTCTCGATTCCATGTGTGCTCCACACAACAACCCTCTGCCCTCCGACTCGGCCCCGACTTGCTCCGACCGCAACCCACTGCCCCGATCACGCGACCACCTCCACACGTGCCGTGGTCACCTGACCCTCGGTGTCTCTAGTTCCAGTCTCCATTTCCCGTCCGTAGTCACGATACGTTATCGGTCTCCATACCTGTACCGGTTTCCATTCCATTCGTAATCTGTTCGTAATCCATTGTAACTATATCGGCCTCCGCTTCGCTCCGCACGTAATCAGTACGAGTCATAGTTCGTAAGGCCAGTAGTATATATACTGTAGGTACTTGGCTTGTACTCCTCAGTCTGATAATCGATTCGAGCAGCGGACCAGCTCCCTGTTCTCTATCCTCTCCTCTCTTCTGCCTCGCTCCGCTTTCGGCCCCGACTTCCTGAAATACGGACTAGGACAGTAGGAGGGCACAGCACATACGCTGAGGCCGCAAGTCCAACCCCCCGCCCGACGTACTCCGCCTCGGTCCCGAAGTCTACATACTGACTTCGCCCTGTCCCCCGGTTACCTTATATCAAGGTTACCACCCCGACCCTCCGCCTCGGTCCCGACCCGCACCGGCTCTAACAGTATTATCAGACTCACACTCCTCCTGTCCATCACATTTCTGATCCCTTCTAACCATGGTCTCTCGAACAGTCACCCGTACCCGCACTCTCGTGTCCCCGGCTGTTCGCCGTAGTAGACGTGTCGCTCGGCAACCCCTTTCCGAAGAACTGCAACCCAACTCCCCGAGGGCTCCTCGCTCTCGTCTACAATCGGTCGCACCATCGACTCCCGACCGCTTCTCTGAAGATATCCAACCTTCGTTATTTCGGACTCCTGACGGTCCCGACGAGGGCCCCTGACCCCAATCCTGATCCCAGTGACCCTGGTGATCCCGACGACAATCCTGACAATGGGGACAGGCCCCCGGACGACGACGAACCATCAGACAACGGCGACAACAACAACAACGTTCCACCTGGCAACACCCGAGACGACCATGACAGACTCCTACTCCGAGTCTTCCAACGCATAGCCGATCAAATGGACGGCCGTGGGAACTCTCAAGCCCCACAGCCCCCTCGATCTCCCCGTACCAAAGCTCGCGAACCTGACATCTTTACAGGTTCTGACCCCGCCAAACTCAAACCCTTCCTCTTCCAATGTCGGCTCTATTTCCGTACTAACCCGGCCCAGTTCGCTATCCCCGCCACCAAGGTCAACTTCGCAGTTGACATACCTCACAGGCGTGGCACAGCAGCACTTCGAAATCGGCCTCGACGAGGCCGACAACCACGGAATAATACACGACTGGATCGAGGACTGGGACCAGTTCACCCTGGAATTACAGACCAATTTCGGTCCTGCGGATCCGACCGGAGAAGCTGCTGAGCAGCTTGACTCCCTCCGAATGCGCTACGACGAGAAAATCGCCGTCTACAACATCGACTTTCTCCGCCTGGCTGGCCAACTCTGTTGGGGCAACGAAGTATTTTGTCACTGCTACTACAAAGGCCTCCCCGACCGCATCCAGGACATCCTGTCCAATCGGCCCGACGGCAAACCTGACACCTTCATCGAAATGCGGGCAGCAGCGATGAAGATCAACGCCCGCTATTGGGAGCACCAACATGAGAAGGCCCGCGCCAAAGCTGCTTCGGACCCGACCGCCTCTAGGAAACCTGGAGGCAATCCATCCCCATCCACCTCGTCCAACACCCAACCTGCCGCCAAGCCTGCCAACAGTAACAACAAAGGCAGCACCCCCAACAACAACAACTTCAAGGGTAATCCGCCCAACCCGTCCACCGGTCAAAAATCGGCCCCGCCCAAATCCGACCTTGCTAGTAAACTTGGTAAGGACTGGTAAATTAACCCCCGAGGAACGTCAACGACGTTTCGACAATAACCTCTGCCTTGTCTGCGCAGATCCCAATCACAGGGCTGCTAACTGTGACAAGAAAAAATTCCCTGACGCCAAGGCTAAAGGCCGACAGGCTCAGCTTCCCGAGACAGACGCGCCGGCTCTCCCGAAGCTCGGAAAAATAGTCGGCGGTCCTCAGGCCTCTGCACAGACTGAGGATCGCATTGAACTCTGCTGTGCTCCAGAGAGTTTCCGTCTCAATGCGTCCGCTCTTTCCGACCCGAACTCTTTTCATATTACATTAACTTCTCCTTTAGTTACTTCCTTATCTTCTGTTTCCGCTTCCGTACTCTCCGCTTCGGACCCGCTTTCTACAACGGACAATGTAGTTAGTTCTGATTTCTCTTCTCTTTCTCCTTTCAAGGCTCTTGTTGATAGTGGTTCTACTCACTGTTTTGTGGACTCATCTTTTGTTCATTCTCATAGTTTTCCAACCTCGTCCATCCCGGCTATTGAACTTCGGTTATTTGACGGAACCTCAAATGCCTACATTACAGAGCTTGTGCAACTGCCTGTATCTTTCCCCTCCGGTGAATCTATCATTTTGGACACTTATGTCACCCGGCTCGACTCTTCCTGTTCTGTGGTCTTAGGACACAACTGGCTCACCCGCTACAATCCGTTGATTGACTGGGCTTTGGGCAGTATCACTTTCCGGCCATCCCTACTCGAGAATCCTGCTTCCGTCTCTACCTGCGTCGCACCCGCATCGGCCCCGCTTATGGCCGCCCCTGACACTCCTGACCTAGGCTCACCACCCCTGTCCGGGACCTCGTCCCAATCTGCCCCCATTGCGAAACCGCATGTCTCCCTGATAAACGCTCCTGCCTTTGTCCACGCTGCCAAGCTCCCTGGCTCCCAACAATTCCGAATCAACCTCTCCGCCGCCTCCGCATTGGCCGCGTCTTCTTCCGTCTCCGAAGACCCGACTAACCTCTCGTCCATCCCCGAGGAATACCATGAGTTCGCAGATGTTTTCAGTAAATCGCGTGCTGACACACTCGCTCCACACCGCCCTTACGACCTCCAGATTAACCTAGAGGACGGCGGTCAGCCTCCGGTCGGTACCATCTATTCCCTTTCACAATCAGAGCTTGGAGCTCTACGTGATTTTATTGACGAACATTTGTCCATTGGGTTCATTCGCCCTTCCACTTCTCCTCATGGAGCCCCGGTCCTCTTCGTCAAGAAAAAGGACGGCTCCCTACGCTTATGTGTTGATTTTAGAGGTCTCAACCGTATTACCAAGAAGGACCGCTACCCCCTTCCGCTCATCTCCGACCTCTTAGACTCTCCTCGCAAAGCCCGCGTATATACCAAAATCGACCTCCGTCACGCTTACCATCTTGTCCGCAGTTGCTGATGGCGATGAATGGAAGACTGCCTTTCGGACCCGCTACGGCTCCTTCGAATGGATGGTTATGCCTTTCGGCCTCACCAACGCCCCTGCCACTTTCCAGCGGTTCATGAACGATATATTCAAGGACATGCTCGACGTCTGCGTCACCATCTATCTTGACGATATCCTGATATACTCCGACAATCATAGTATCCATCGTGACCAAGTCAAGGAGGTCCTCAAGCGGCTCCGACAACACGGTCTATACGCCCGCCCCGACAAATGCCAGTTCCACTCTGACACAGTGGAATATCTCGGCTACATTCTTTCCCCCGACGGTCTCCGAATGGACCAATCTAAGGTCAAGACCATCCAGGAGTGGCCTGAACCCAAGAAAGTCAAGGACATCCAGTCCTTCTTAGGTTTCGCCAATTTCTATCGTCGCTTCATTCACGGTTACTCTGACATCGTCGTTCCGCTCACTCGCCTCACCCGCAAAGACGTGAAATGGAATTTCACTAACTGAATGTCGCGAAGCCTTCAGTTCCCTGAAAGAAGCATTCATATCCGCCCCCGTCCTCACTCCTTGGACCCCTGACGCTCAGATCATTGTTGAGACCGACGCCTCCGACTACGCCCTTGCGGCCATCCTCTCTATCATCGCCGATGATGGTGAGGTTCACCCCGTTGCATTCCATTCCCGCACCTTTAACACGGCCGAACTTAATTATGACACCCACGACAAGGAACTCCTGGCGATATTCGAGGCTTTCCGTATCTGGCGGCACTATCTTGAGGGTGCCCCTCTTACTATTGATGTAGTCACCGACCACAAAAACCTCGAGTACTTCTGCACCACCAAGATCCTTACTCGCCGCCAAGCTCGTTGGTCCGAGTTCCTATCCCAATTCCACCTCGTCATCCGGTTCCGACCCGGCCGCCTCGGCACCAAGCCTGACGCCCTAACTAGACGATGGGACGTCTACCCTAAAGGGGGGAATAGCGACTATGCATCAGTCAACCCGCACAATTTCCGGCCCGTATTCACCCACGAGCAGCTCGCGGCCTCCGTCCGCGCCACCACTCTTTACGCCCCTTCCCTTCGCGCCGCTGTAGTCATGGATCTCGACCAGCTACACCGCGATATCCTCGCCGCCCTACCAGCGGATCCGACCGCCTCCGCCCATCTTGCTAGCCCAGAAGGCCGTTGGTCAGTTAATGATAAAGGTTTCCTCCTCTTAGACGACAGAATCTACGTCCCTGACGCCGACAATCTCCGACTTCGGGTCCTCCAGTACAAGCACGATCATGTCCTAGCCGGCCACTTCGGTCAGAATAAAACGCTGGAACTCATCCGGCGTGAATACACCTGGCCTAGTGTCCGCACCTTCGTCAAAGATTTCTGTAAGTCTTGTGTCACCTGTATGAGGTCTAAACCCCAGCGCCACCGCCCCTATGGTCTCCTCAAGCAACTCCCCATCCCTGAACGCCCGTGGAATTCAATCTCCATGGACTTCATCGAAAAACTCCCTGCCTCCTCCGGCTACGATGCCATCCTAGTAATAGTCGACAGACTCACCAAGCAATCCTTATTCATCCCCACCTACGATACCGTCACTTCCTCCGACCTCGCCCGCCTATTCGTCCTCCACGTCTTCTCCAAGCACGGCGTACCCGAACATGTTACCTCCGACCGCGGCTCCGAATTCGTCTCCCACTTCTTCCGCTCCCTAGGACAAGCCCTCGACATGAAACTACACTTCACTTCGGGCTATCATCCAGAAGGCGACGGACAGACGGAACGCACCAACCAGACCCTGGAACAATATCTCCGGGTCTATTGTAACTACCAACAGGACAATTGGTCCGAATTACTACCACTAGCTGAGTTTGCATACAATAACGCCCCTAGTGCCACTACCAGGTATCTCCCCGTTCTTCGCTAACAAAGGATACCATCCGAATATCACAGTTCACCCTGAACGCGACCTCGCCTCCGCCCGGGCCCGCCATTTTGCTGTTGATCTCGACGACCTACACACCACCTTGAAGTCTGAAATAGCGTTAGCCCAGCAACGCTATCAGGCCTCCGCCGACGCCCGCCGACTCCCCGCCCCGGACTTCAAGGTTGGACAAAAGGTATTCGTGAAAGCCCAATTCTTCCGCACCACCCGTCCTTCCAAAAAACTCTCCGAAAAGTTCCTTGGGCCTTATGAGATCATTGCACAAGCAGGTACCCATTCCTTTACACTCCGACTTCCTGATTCCATGCGTGGGGTACACCCCGTCTTCCATGTTTCCATGCTCGAACCGGCTACGCCTAACACCATACCCGCCCGATCGGACCCGCCACCTGCGCCAGTTTCTATTGACGGTGAACCAGAATACGAGATTGCCCGCATCGTCGATTCGAAGATTGATCGGCGCCGCGCATGCAAGCTCCTCTATAAAGTCATCTGGTTAGGTTATGAAGATACTGAAGAAGAATCCTCGTGGTTACCGGCAACCGAGCTTGAACACGCTACCGATCTAGTAGAGGCTTTCCACTCCTCTTACCCCTCTAAGCCTGGTCCCCTCCATTCACTCTGAATCTTCCGCTGACCACCCACCACACCAAGAAACAAAAAATATTATTGGACATGTACAAACTACTTGTCCGTATCGTTCCCAGAGGTACGGGGCGGCGCCGCCGCGTCCTCCATCATACCTCGCACCTCCTCCTCCGAAATGCCCCCGATGCTCTCCGACTCCGACTCCTCCATCTCCGTAATACCCCTACTCGGCCAATCACCATCCACCTGCGCTTCCCAACGCCGCAGCTGTTCGTAGCGGCCAGCCATCAATTCGAACTTATCCACCCTCTCCCCCAACCGAGCAATGGCCCGTTCGAGCCGCACCTCCATGATATTCACCCGCTTGAGGGTCTTCTGGTGCCCCTCCTCGATGAGTCGCTTCAGCTCTACGTGATCTTTTGGTCAGCAAACCTCGCAGCCAGAAACCCCTACTCACCTTCAAATTGGTGGTCCGGCATACCTCCGGCCCCGCTCGGCTCCGTCTCTTCTTGACCCCCGCATCGTTTCTTCATTTTGCTACACCGTCGGCAACTCCTAGTGTTGCTGGGACCTTTGTCAGCATTTATCATCGTTGGAATTCTTGTAGTTACTTACCCGCCAGCAATCTCACACCGGACCTCATCCCGCTGGCATCTCCAGCATGGGTTATCGCCCCCGAATACGTGTTTGTTGCCCCACCGCGGGGCCGCCCTTGCCTTCCCCTTCCCCTTTCCCCTTCCCTTCGCATCCGAGTCTTCGGACTCCTCCTCCTCCTCCTCTTCGTCCCTCGCCGCGTCTTCGCCCGTGTAATTCGGGTCGGACTCTTCCTGGTCGATTTCCATGGGCTGCTCGGGCAGGTGGCTGGACGAAGCCGTCGTGGTCATCACAACGAGTCGGGCCCAGATCGCCCGACGTTCGTCCTCAGCAGCTTCCTCTTGCTGCCGCCTGATCTCTTCCGCCCGTCGCTCCCTAGCCCGCTCCTCCGCTTGCCGCTGACGCAGTTCGATCATACGTCGCCGGTCTTCCTCTTGACGCTCTGCCGCCAACCGCCGTTCCTCCTCTCGTCATCCCTCCTCTCGCCGTTCCTCCTCTTCCAACCTCTCGATCTCCTTCCGCATCCGCTCCTCCTGCTCCGCCTTTTCCCTCAGCAACTGCGCCTTGCGCTCCGCCACGGTTGGTTGTCGAGACGATTGACTGCTCATGGTGGTAGGAAGTCAAGTTGTGTATTTTCGGACCGAGCCAGTTCACCGTTTTTTATACCCTGCCGGAATCTTCCGATGGGCCCCGGCCGAGGCCGCCTTGGGCCTCGAGGCTCGGCCCTAAAGGGGGGGCACTGTCATATCCATGCCAACTCAGAGTCTAATCACTTAAACTTTGGCTTCTCGATTCCACGTGTGCTCCACACAACAACCCTCTGCCCTCCAACTCGGCCCCGACTTGCTCCGACTGCAACCCACTGCCCCAATCACGCGACCACCTCCACATGTGCCGTGGTCACCTGACCCTCGGTGTCTCTAGTTCCAGTCTCCATTTCCCGTCCGTAGTCACGATACGTTATCGGTCTCCATACCTGTACCGGTTTCCATTCCATTCGTAATCTGTTCGTAATCCGTTGTAACTATATCGGCCTCCGCTTCGCTCCGCACGTAATCAGTACGAGTCATAGTTCGTAAGGCCAGTAGTATATATACTGTAGGTACTTGGCTTGTACTCCTCAGTCTGATAATCGATTCGAGCAGCGGACCAGCTCCCTGTTCTCTATCCTCTCCTCTCTTCTGCCTCGCTCCGCTTTGGCCCCGACTTCCTGAAATACGGACTAGGACAGTAAGAGGGCACAGCACATACGCTGAGGCCGCAAGTCCAACCCCCCGCCCGACGTACTCCGCCTCGGTCCCGAAGTCTACATACTGACTTCGCCCTGTCCCCCGGTTACCTTATATCAAGGTTACCACCCCGACCCTCCGCCTCGGTCCCGACCCGCACCGGCTCTAACAACATCTCTGGATCCTTGGCTAGTGCAGAGTGGAGTTCTTGCTGTAATTCAGGATCAAGTTCATTGACCATTTGGCACATCTGAGATGCGACTTCTGCAACAGCAAGGGAGTACTTGTGTTGTTGAGGTTTAAAGCCAGGGTTTTGCTTATTTCCTTGGAAGGGAGGACAGTTTGGATTTCTGGCTGGTTGTGGGGGATTGGTATGCATTCCTGGGAAGCATCTAGCAGGTGGCGGATGTGGGCATTTACTAACCCAATGATTATTTGCTCCACATCAGAAGCATTCTTGTTTTTGATAAGCTTTCATTTGTTGTTCCATGACAACTGCATCTATTTCTAACGGTTCTTGAATGGAGTTTTCTTTGGCATATTCCAGTTGTGGGATTTCAGGATAAGGATCTTCATATCCTTCTTCTACTATGGCATGGTCTATCTCCATGGTGTGTGGGTCTCATGGTGTAAAATGTGGAGCATTGCTCCTTGGTAAAATTGTGCATATGGCACATTGCTGTTGGGACAATTTGGTCCTCAATTTGGTTGGTATTGGTTCCTCTGAGGGAATGTATTTCTGGGTGTGCTGTATAAAGCATTAATGCAGCGGAAGTTATCATCAAGTTTGTTTGCTCAGATATATTAAGCAGTGATAGTTGTTGGAGGGTTTTCTGATTTGTCGATTTTCATTGCAATTCAGCCATCGATTGCTTTTCGGTATAGATCAATTAGGGCATGATCTTCAGTGAGTCCGGATTGGTGGATGAGTTCTTTGAACTGAGCATTGAACTCAGTCATCGGTTTTCCTGCTTGGTGCAGGGTTTGGAGTTTGGTATGTGTGTACGCATGTTTGTCTGCCAGGGTGAAGTCGGCTCTGAGTCTGGCTGTGAAGTTGTCCCATGTTTCCATGGCTATTGGTTGCCCTGCTTGGGTTTGGGCATTCCTCTCATGGAGGTATTGTCTGGCCCATGCTCAGGCATCTCCTGATTGCATTGTTGAGAGGACAAATAGGGTCCTGGTGAGGTCATTGTTGTAAGTGGTTGCATTAGCAAGTACATAAACTTCACATTGGAAGATCCAATCTTCAAAGAGTCTTCTGGTTCCATCAAAGGCAATGGGTTTGAGGAGTCCTAACTCTTTTGGGTTTTGTGCAGCAGCCATTTGTAGTTGTCCAGGTGGTGGTGATGGTGGCAGTGGTGTGGGGGGTGCCCATAGGGCTAAGGGTTGTTTTTCGGGTTCTGATTTGTTGTCATCTGTGATGTAGATGTCTGAGTCATCATCTACTGGGATTTTTCCTAGGTTGAGTTCAACAAAGGCTTTGTGTCTTGTGAGGAGGTTTTCTTTGGAACCTGTGAGTTCTCCTGGTTGTTGTATGGCTCGTTGGAGTCATTTAAGTTCTTGTTCAGTGAGTTGGTTTGCAATGATATCGCATTTTTCTTGTTCTTTGCATTGCCTTTGTCTTTTAGCTAGTGCGGTGGATACACTTGATGATGTAGGGTTTCTTGTGACAATTTGGGTTGAGGTTGATGCATGTGGAGTAGGTGAATCAAATGGAGAAGGGGGGTAGAATGGTGATAGAGTTTGTGTGGGTGTGGGATTTCTTCTTGGATCAGGGTTTTGGATTCCTGGTCCTGAGATTCTGGTTCTTGATTTGGGAGGAGGGGGTGATGGAGTTTCTCAGGCTGAGAACTTCTTTGGAGGCATGGTGGCAGTTGTCTAGCAATCAATTATTGCTAGAAGGATGAAAAATTGGGTGGCGACAATGGATATTCCTGAATACAGGTTCCACAATCTGATGACACAACAGTGGCAGGGACATGTGATGCATTCAAGTTCTAGGGTGATGATTCAGCAGGTGATGAGGGTCATGGTGGAGGTGAAGACAAAAATGAGTAGGTAAGCCAGGTCTTCTGATGGGGAGAGGTTGAGGGACATAGCAATGGCTATACAGAGGGGCAGTTTTCTTTTGCACATCATTTTTGAACCAGAGTATTTTGACATGTTCAGTACATCAGCAGAGCAGAGTAGAGCAGAGGGTGAGCAAGAGATAAGCAGCAGAGTATCTTAGTGTTTTGTTACCCAGATTAGGGGTTTGCTCTTGAGTAGCATGAGGTTTGACACAGGATGTCTATACAGACTTGGTCCTGTCCTACTAGGTGTGACTTGGAGACAATGGAGCACGATAGTCCAGCCAGTTTAAGGGCAAAGAGGTATATGAGGCAAGAACTGTATAACACTAAGATAAGGATACATATGGATGTACTGTATCCTTATATATCTCTACATGTGGCTATGCTCCTACTATAATAGATCAGACCCAGGTAACTGTGAGTCAGAGATAAGGGACATGAGTTGTAACTAAGAATAGTCCTTCTGATGTACACTACTGATTGTTTTATAGTGACATGGGAGTTTGTACTAAATATAACTGTCCTTCTGATGGAATTTCTGATAACAATTCTGGCTGGTTCAGCAGCAAATTTAAGGCCTGAATATCCAGTATTGATGGTAGAGTTTTATGCCATTTAAAAACTGAGGGAAGGCTAAAGTAGGTTCGGTCCACTGTCCACTGATACATTACTGTTTGTTGAGGCTATTTTCACCCTCTCTGGGGAACAAAGTGTTGTTGAGGAATATCTCAAGGTGCATGCACATTTGAGAGGTCCACATGGCCCCTTGAATTACAATAGCACTACGTCTGTACAACTATTTTACTGATGAGCCCACTGCCAAGTCGCTTGATCTCAGTGAGAATGGTATTGTGGTTGAGCGATACCAGGTCCTTGTCTTTACCCTTGATATTTTCCTGTGTTGGGTTGGTAGGTATATTGGAGCAAGAAATCATGGAGTCCACTTACATTTGGGAGTGATTTGCTCAAGAACCCACCCAAAACTCTAAATGACCATGGATGTTTCACACTGGGGTCCCAAACAGCTCCAAAATGGTCTCCACTGCAGGGATCATAGAATATTTTGAAGGTGTCTGCATAAATCTGCTGAGAAGGGAATGAGCCTCATTCTCTGTGCTTTTAACCAAAGGTGTTCTTACCTGCAAGTCGTTGAAAAGCAGACATACAGGATCAAAGCCAGGTCGGACAACCATGTCCTGGTCTTCAAGCTTGTTGTTTGCATATTTTTCATGTTTTGACAGCACATTAGTGTTCACAGCTATATTCTGCACATAGTGGGGTAACATGGCGGGATTGAGCTGAATAGCAAAATTGTAATTGTCAGCTGGGTGAATAAACAGGGCCTGGAAACCACCATCAGAAATGATGTGCACAAAGTGACAGAAACAAAAAACTGATCCAACCTGCACATTCAGTCCCCTAGCCAAAATCATCCCTGTATCCTCTAATAATCACTGCTCACATCTAATGTCTCCCCCACCAGGTCCTTCTTATATATGGTGGCAAATTTAACATCCATGGGATGGGGTGCATGACAGGGCTGTTTGTTATATGGTTCAAGTAGGGGTGCCAAAGTTCAGTTCAGTTTGGTTCAGCATGTTACATATGCTGGTTAGGCGTCTGCAAGGACCAATGTGATCTACAACAAGTAGAACATTGGCTAATGCAAGCAAGTCTAAGGTGATGCCAAAGAGCAGGAACAAATACAGTGTATAATAAGACAAAGCTAGGGATTACAAGTAATACCTAAGTCTATATATACTGCTAGGGTGACTGGCATGTGATAAAGGAAAGAATCACATGTGAATGAGCGAGAATCACAAGCTAAAAGGAAAGCTAACTATAGATGGGCGGTGACATGTGATAGCTAGGGTGGCATGTGATAACTAAATATAACCAGGCACTGACTATGGGTGGTGACATGTGATAAGTAAAAATAGGGTGGGTAGACATGTGAAAGAAAAATGGTAACATTACCCCCTTTTAATCTTCAAACTCTGTTTCAAAGTCAATAATCAGCAAGGTATGGGTGTAGGATGTGGGTTGTAAAAGTAGTTAGTTCTAGTTGTAGCTGTAACCATCATAGGTATAGTCATAGTCATTGTATTGGCCATTGCCAATGATATCATACGTTTGTCCAAAGGTGTTGGGATAGCATTGTGCTGTTCTTTCAAATGTGGCATTACATTGGTTCTGGTGGTAGATGGGGCAGGTTCGCATATAATGTCCTGGTGTGGAGTGGTTGCAGTGATGACAGGTGTATCGGGGGCAGCTGTGTGCCCAATGGCCAATTTGATGGCACTCAAAGCAGTGATTTCTTCCAACATCGTATGAACGGGCTGTTGCGGCTTGGGGTGTGACAGTGGAGGTGGTATGATGTCAAGGAGGTCTTTGGGGTAAGGGGTAGGTTTCCTGCTGTTGACAGGCTTCCATTCATTGGGTAAATTGGTCTACTGTTTGTCATCGAGTTTGGGGTGGTGGTGTGGAGGTGGGGGGTACGACAACAGGTGGGGTAACAGGGCTTGGAGGTTGTTTGGGTTGAACTCGTCGGTGGATGGAATGCACTGGTACCCATCAGGATGATCAGTTGGGCGGCGTAGGTTGAATCGGACTAGGGATTGTGGGCACAATCCATATACAGGTTGTGGAGCTGCAATGTTTGGTGAAGATTTGGCGGAAGGTGGGGTTGGACCACAAGCGGTTGAATGTATTTTGATTTGCTTCTTTAACCCTTTCGACACTTTCTTCAAGACCACATAGGCAAAGGAGGTTTTCCTGGAGTTGGAAGAAGCTATCACGAACTTCTGTTGATACTGCTGGTGTTGGCATGATAAGAAGTGAAAAGACAAGGGTAGAGGCACTATCAACTTTGTTAATATAGTCGCTAACGGTAGCAACAAGCGGGGGAGTGGGGAGGGCAGTTGGCATTTCAGTGATGGGTGGAATGGGGCTGGGGGGAGTGGTCTGTCATGGTACGTGGCGTGGGGGTGGTGTGTCTTTAGTGGTGTTAAGGGCGCTCTTGACAAGGAATTGGTAGAGGATGTGGTTGGAGTCGGGTTGTGCAGACAAGGACCTGGTAGTTCTATCTAGTGTAGGCAGGGTAGAAATAAGAGTGGATTCGGATGGGAGTGAATGGATGGAGGAAGACATTGTACTGTTAAATGAGGCAGTGTGGTTTATTTTCAGTAGGGGTGGCAACGAGAACAATGTGGTTTCTCTGTGGCTTTAAGGGAATGAATAACAGGCATGTTTTTGTTGTCTTGGTTAAGTCCTTTGAGCCATTTGTACTCCATTAGGAATGCTATTGCGTCTCCTTCATTGTGCATTTTGGGGATGACTTTTCTGTCCACAGTTTTGGGTCTGATTTCATCAGGTATTGATTTGAAGTGGGACTCGGGTTCCCAGGTATTTTCAGATTTGGGCCATCCAAGCCATTTGACTAGGTATTTGAGGCAATTTCATCATTTTCAATGATTTAGTATAGCTTCTATCTTGTATACTTCTTCGCCTTTGACAATTTGAGGCAGGGGTCGAATGTAGTTGGGTCCATATGTTTCAGTTTCAGTATACAGCATGAGGAGTTGGGTGTGGAAAACGGGGTGGATCTTCCAACATTTGGGGAGTTCAAGTCAATATGAAACAGGGGATAAAATGTCAAGGATGCAGAATGGTCTGAGGCGTTTGGGGGCCATTTTGCACATGACATATGGGGTATTTAAGTTCTGGGCATCGAGCCAAACCATTTGATTCTTGTGGAATGGGGTAAACTTTGATTGATGTTGGTTTTCCATATGTTTCATGGCAGTCTTGTGTGTGGTTTTAGCATTTCAGTGATATAAATCAATTAGTTCTATACAGTTGTTGATGGTGGGAGATTCAGTCTCAAGGAGGACGGTGGGAAGTGCCTTTGGTTGTATTCCCATAATAATTTCAAACAGTGTTTGTTTTTGTAGAGCATGTGGTTGAGTGTTGTATGCAAATTCAAGGAGAGGGAGAGCCTGTGACCAATTTTTGGGGTGATGTGAGCAGAAAATAGAAAGATACACTTGGGTTTCCTGATGGGCATGATGAATTTGCTGCCACCGCTACCACACTACTGCACATGTGTGTCACAGTAGTGTCACAGTAATTTGGTGGTAATGTGCGGTAATATGTGGTAATGTGCAGTAGTGTGCAATCATGTGCAGTAATGTGGCAAAAATTGAGCCTGGGCCCAAGCTGGCCAGGGCCTGCCCTAAAAGACTTTGATTTCTGGTAAGGTGCCAAGTGACACATCAAATTTGAGGTTGCCCAATCCCTAGTCAACATAGTTTACTGTTAAGACAACAATGGTAACTGATTATTTTCGATCCCCTAACCTTCATTCTTAATTAATGAAAAGATCATTGGCAAATGCTTTCACAATAGTCAGTCTTGAGTCAATCCAAGAATTTCACCTCTAGTGACTCAATACCACATCCCCCAACTATTCCATTAATCATAAGAGGAGCATCAATGACTAGGTTCAGGACATGCCAGTCTTCCCCCAGCTATCTATCAAGAAGTATACTAGACAGGGTCACATATGGTCCCAGCATTCAACCTCCCTAATTCCCAAAATGATGGTACTCACTTACTTGACCAGCCAGTACACTTGGCCTGACTGCCTGTTAATGCTTCCCCTTCATAGAGTAGGAAAGCTGACTTGCTTGGTCCCGTTATATCAAATTGGATGCAAGGTGTGAAAGCTGGTGTCCACCAATTGACATCCCCCCTAGGGAAGGGTGTACTCTCAGTCCACCTGTAGTGACAATGGGGTGGAACTCTAATAAATGGCAGTGGCTCAACCATTGGGAGGCATATTAGACAGGGTCACAAACAGTCCCAGCTTTCAACCTTCCTAATTCCCAAAATGAAGGTACTTGCCTACTTGACCAGTCAGTGCACTTGGACTGGCTACCCATTCATGTCCCCCCTTCATATAGTAGCAATGCTGGCTTATCCCAAGACAGTGAGTCCCTCAGCCATCAGGGGGCATACTAGACAGGGTCACAAATGGTCCCAGCTTTCAACCTCCCTAATTCCCAAAATGAAGGTACTTGCCTACTTGACCAGTCAGTATGCTTGGACTGGCTGCCCGTTCATGTCCCCCCTTCATATAGCAGCAATGCTGGCTTATCCCAAGACAGTGAGTCCCTCAGCCATCAGGGGGCATACTAGACAGGGTCACAAATGGTCCCAGCTTTCAACCTCCCTAATTCCCAAAATGAAGGTACTTGCCTACTTGACCAGTCAGTGCACTTGGCCTGACCACCCATTCATGCTTCCCCTTCATATAGTAGGAAAACTGACTTGCTTGGTCCCATTATATCAAATTGGACACAAGGCGTGAAAGTTGGTGTCCACCAATTGACATTCCCTAGGGAAGGGTGTACAACAACTGGGCAGCACTCTGGTAAGTGGCAGTGGTTCAACCAGAGACATAGATAAACTAAAGAAATTACTACAAAATTCAAGAGCCCCAACCAATGCACAAAAATAAAGGTGGTGGCTCGATCAGTAGCACAGGAAAACTAGAAAAAAAGGCTACAAAATCTAACAGGCTCTAACTAACTTGGGTCTATTTGTGAAGTCATGCAGTGGCTTAATTGAATGAATAGTAGTTGAATAGTCACGAAAGGTCAGTGGCAGCTCAACCAGGCAAACGGTGGCTGCAACAGTGGAGAATTCAAGTATACATATGCTACTATTCAGACGACTTGAATTTCCTGACCATTCCAGCTGCTGCTGACCTTTCATGACTATTCAGCTGCCATTCGGTCAGTCAAGCAGCTGGATGGCTTGACACATGCATGTATAGATATATTCTGCTAGTCAGATGACATGAATTTCCTGGGTGTTCTAGCCATCATTCACCCAGTTGAGCCACCACAGACCTTTCTTGGCTATTTAGCTGTCGTTCAGTCAGTCAAGTAGCTAGACGACTTCAGACATGCACATATAGATATATTCTACTAGTCTAATGACTTGAATCCCTTGAGTGTTCCAGCTGCTGTTCACCTGGTTGAGCCGCTGCAGACCTTTCTTGACTATTCAGCTGTCATTCAGTCAGTCAAGTAGCTAGACAGCTCCAGACATGCACCTATAGATATATTCTACTAGTCTAATGACTTGAATCTCTTGAGTGCTCCAGCCGCTGTTCACCCAGTTGAGCCACTGCTGACCTTTCTTGACTATTCTAGCTAGGTGACTTCAGACATGCATGTATAGATATATTCTACTAGTCTAATGACTTGAATCTTTTGAGTGTTCCAGCTGCCATTCACCCAGTTGAGCTGCCACTGATCTTTTGTGACTATTCAGCTGCCGTTCAGTCAGTCAAGCAGCTGGATGACTTCACAGATCCATGTATAGATATATTCTGAAGAGAATACTTGCAAGTCAATTGCTTGACTCTCTTGATATACCTTTATGACTTTCATATTCACTTATTTCTTTAGCTACTGATTGCTTACTTCACACAGTTGACTTCCAAAAGAATGGGCCAACCAAGACCATAGGTGATATTACAATTCAGTACCAAATAAAACTTCATGGAGCCTCTGGTCACTCAAGCAGTACTCTTCAAGAGCCATCTGATACCTGAAATACTCCTCAGATAGCTCAATCCTTTCAGAGTCATTGTCCAGGACAGCATCTGCAGACCTTTGTATTAGATTTTTTGGTAATATGTGACCTGAGATTTTGACTCACTAGCCTCTTGAGTTAGCTTACCCCCAAGTTCATAATCGTTCACCCTGTAACTTAGAACACCCTCCATTGCTCCTGCAATACCAAGTTCTGATTTGGTAATGGGGGTGGAAGCTTCTGCAGAAGCCAAAAGTGAGGGCTTTGGCCAGTACTGAGGGACCCAATTGAGAACAGCCTCAGCTGTTCAATCTTCTGACCTGAAGTCCATTGTGGATTCACACTTCCTTTTTGCTTGTACACATGAAATGCACCTTGTCATGCCATGCCCTGTAAACTTGTAAGCCACACAATCCGTCCAGAGCGCATATACCCACTGTCAGTTGGGTGGCATGGCTGCTTCAGTTTAAGACACCGAACACAAGGGTTGTCCCCCCCCCATTTTCCTTCTCTGCTCCCATTCCTCCCTGCCTTGCTGCCCTGCCCTATCCACCACACCCACTGCATCCACCTCATTATTATCCTCATCTTGTGACCTCCCTATGTTTTGCTTTGAAGGGCCAGGCAAGATTACGGTGGGCAACTGCACCTGGTCTTGCTACTTGAGTTTGGTCACCAAGTGCCAAACCTGATCAGCTAACTCAGGGTGCATCTCAAAAATGCTATTGAGCTCGAGATCAAGAGGGGAGGACATAGTGGATGTGGGCTTGTGAAGATTCAAGTTGGCAATTCTGTTCCTTATATGATTTCCTGCCTGTGGCACCCTGGGATTCAAGTGGATCAACCACCCCAAATATTATCAGTTAGGCTCAGACTCAAGTTCTCTTCCGCAAATCCATTTTATAACTACAGCAGACACAGTAGGGGTACAGTAATGTCACAGTAGCGATGGCGGTAGGTGTTAGGGGAAGTAAGAGCACTGGAACCAATTTGATATTTGGGTGGCAAATACAATCGACACCCACACTACTTATATACATAGTGGTCTGCGCACAGACTGGGTAGCCAAGCACTACATAGCTACTAGAATATAACATATGCAGACAATACACAAACAATGTCAGTTGTATGCGGATCAGACTCAGGGATGGGAGTGGCCAAAGGCCGAGGCTGGGCTTAGGCATCAGGCGTTGGCTAGAGAGGCCAAGCCCAGACACCCAACTGCAGACCCCTAGACATACCTTGCGTAAGGGGGTGCACAATGCTAGTCCCCTTACAGTAGGGTGCAGTATGTCACAGTAGTGATGGTGGTAGGGTGCAGTACATCACAGTAGTGATGGTGGTAGGGTGCGGTATGTCACAGTAGTGATGGCGGTAGGGTGCAGTATGTCACAGTAGTGATGGCGGTAGGGTGTGGTATGTCATAGTAGTGATGGCAATAGGGTATGGTATGTCACAGCAGTGATGGCGGTGGGGTGCAGTAGTGTCACAGCATGCATGTCAGTAGGGTGCGGTAATGCCACAGCAGGCACAGGCACAGTAGTGTACGATATGCTACCATGCCAAGCATATTATGTATGGATCATCGATTTCCTGGGATATCATGGCTGCAAAGACAGATCAAATGGGAAAAGTGAGAGGGTTTCCAAAAGTAGAAGTATTAAATTTAGCCACCAGCAATGTCATCTAATATAGTGAAGGAAGTGAAGCAAGAAGGCACATTTTGCAAAAGAGAGCCTATAAGCTCAAACTCAACCAGTACATAGCGATCAAATACATAGCAACAATGTTATCAGAAGTCCCCTTAAAGTCCCCTTATCAGAAGCCTCACCGGAAGGAACTCTTATCAGAAGCACCCAGAGATATAAATAGATAGAAGACCTGTCATCCTGAAACAATCAGAAGTACCATCAGAACAATCTATACTTAGGTAGATAAGGATATGACTCACTTACCTGGGTCCAGATATATATAGTAGGAGCATAGCCACACATAGTAGTATATAAGGATACCATACCATACCCTTGTATCCTTATCTTAGTGTTATAAAGTTCTTGCCTCCTATACCTCTTTTCCATAACTGGCTGGACTTATAGTGCTCTGTTGTCTCTAAGTCATGCTTAGTAGGACAGGACCAAGTCTGTATAGACATCCTGTGTTGAACCCCATGCTACTCAAGAGCAAACCCCTAACCCAGGTAACAAAACACTAAGATACTTTGCTGCTTATCCTCTTGCTCACCCTCTGCCTTGCCGATGTACTGAACATGTTGAGGTACTCTGTTGTCGCCAATTGTGACGTTCTCTGTAGCCATTGCTACGTTCTTACTCTCCATCCTGTCCCTGCCAGCAAACCTGGCTTACCTCCTCATATTCGTCTTCACGACAACTGCCACCCTCCTCACCTATCGAATAATCACCCTAGAACTCAAATGCATCACGTGCCCCTACCACTGTTGTGTCGTCAGATCATGGAACCTGTATTCAGGAATATCCATAATCGCCACCCAATTCTTCATACTTCTAGCAATAATTGATCACTAGACAAATATCACCATGCCTCCAAAGAAATTCTCAGCCCAAGAATCCCCATCACCCCCTCCTCCCAAATCAAGAAACAGAATCTCAGGACCAGGTATACAAAACCCAGATCCCAGAAGAAATCCTACACTGCGACCCACTCAAACACCATCGCCATTTTATCCTCCATCCCCATTTGACTCACCTGCTCTAAGTGCATCAATACTCACATGCACTCAAACAAGTTTTGCTGAAGAACTAGCAGAACAACAAAGAATACAACACAAAAAAGAATTAGAAGAACACTACAAACAAGAAGAAGAGAAATGCAAATGAGCCAAAGAATATCATGCTAAAGCAAACCCACTAAATGATTTTGAACTTCAAAAGCTCAAATACACTCTCAAACAGCCGAGAGAACTTTCCCAATCAGAAGAAAACCTACTTACACATCACAAATATGCAGTAGATCAAGGAAAACCTCAAGAAGACAACAACTCCGACATCTATATAACAGATGACAACCAATCAGATCCTGATCCACAACCACCTGCACTACCTGTGCCAACAATACCCTTAGCCCTACTGGCTCCTCCCCTATGACCAACACAACCACCAACTCCACCACTGCTGCCACCACCTGGACAACTACAAATAATGGCCGCCGCACAAAACCCAAAGGAGTTAGGACTCCTCAAACCCATCACCTTTGATGGAACCAGAAGACTATTTGAAGATTGGATCTTCCAATGTGAAGTATACATGCTCGCTAATGCGACCACCTACAACAATGACCTTGCCAAAACCTTATTTGTCCTCTCGACAATGCAATCAGGAGATGCCCAATGAAAAGGAGGAAACTTTCGTGTGTTTTAATATAGATAAATGGCTTGTTCTCACTAAGCTTAGTCGAAATTTGATAAGCTTAAGTTAATACAAGTAGTATTAGATAGATAATGAACAGTTTCATCTTTTAGGGTGTTCTGGGGGTGCGTTCTGACAGCGAAATTCAAGAGAATAGTGTTTTTAGAGGTTAACAAACAGCCATTGAAGTTATCTTAGCCATACAGTGCAACAATGAAAGGACAATCCCTGTCAATTCAAAGCACGGGGTCTCTAGTCTCTGGTCTCTGGTCTCTGAACTCTGTTCTCTGTCTCTGTCTCTGTCTCTAGCACTCTGGAACTCTAAACTCTGGACTCTGTTCTCTGTCTCTGTCTCTGGGTTGGTCGACGACCGAAGAAATCACACTTAATGATGCACACTAAATAGTCCTCTGAAACCGTTCTTGATCATGGCTTGCAGACTTGTGTGTGGAAGCGGGGGTGAGACCTCTTGCTTCTCCATGAACAAGCACGACCGTATTTATATTGTTTAGATACATGCGAGAGATAGTAAATATGAAATAGAAAACAATAAGCTTAATTGTTACAGGTACTGCAGAATATTTTGGAAGGTTTGGCAGCATTTCTACCTTGCCCTGGGTTATGGGTTTTTCTCTGATTGACGAATGGCAATCCAGCCAGACATGTTCCGTGCTCATCTGCATTATTCTGCGTCCACATGAGCATGTTAAACCTCCAGATCAATTATGATCAGAATGTATGGTGTATGTACAATCCCTTGATCCATTGTAATTAATTTCAGTCAGGCAGTATGCCAAGGTGCTGGGACCCACAAAGCACTTGTTAATTATGAGTCTTTGATATGTCTAGGGTTTTGGGCATTGGGTGTCGCCTCCTGAATGTTGGACATTCTGTTCCGTGGTCCAGTCATCATTATTGGGCTTGCTATGGGCATAATACCCCTGCAACAGCTGCTATGTACATTCTTTAGGTTCCAACAAATCCGAGTTCATCAGAAAACTGCTCGTAAGGTCCCTTGATGCGACTGGAGTATACTTGATAGGCTATGTAAAGTCCAGAATCCCTCCGGAGAGTGTTCTGATAGCTTGGTTCACTAAGCTTAGTGATAATGAGCTGGTTTGTGTAAGGGGACACTCCAAACACCCCAGTAGTACCTCCACCAACCCTATCAACACCCCTGGCCCCCCCAATGCATTATATATCCCTCCTTTCAAACGCTTACACTCCTCACTATCCAGATAAAACCCTCCCTCATTCCCTCTCATTTCTACAGACCCTAGACTGTCATGTCCACTCCCCACATTCGTTTCAACTACTCTGGATCTTGTGTGACGCCCAGACATCATGGCTAAGCCTGGTCCAATTTATATTGATTATATAAGTTAGGTATATACCTAGTTTTCGCCTGCAGGGGTTTCCTCATCCTATTCTCTTAGGATTTCCCTGCAGGTATGTGTCCTGTACATAACTCATAGTCTAATATCACTTAGGATTTCCCTGCAGTGTCGCTTCGGCTCCCTGAGTTGCCCAAGCCCCACAGGTCACCCTAACAGAAGAATAGGATCTCCCAGAGAGACCAGCCTTGTGTCCACAGGTCCTACACCATCGAAAAAACACGTTTTCCAATCCCGTAGCAACCTATCACTCAATACTCCTCTCTCCCCCTGTCCAAGCTTGTCCTCCACTCATGTCACAGCAAAATGCATCAGACAATGGGCCTTCAGACCCTCTGGCTATGATTGCTCAGCTCCAGCAGGACGTGGCAGCTATGATGACTAGGCAGGCAGACTCTGAGCTGGCCCTCACTGAGGTGATCCAGTCGATTCAAAACACCCTCCAAGACCTTTCCCAGCACCCAAAAACCCCAAGCCAACCCGACACGACTCCGCACGTCCCTGACACACCCCCCCCCACTACCCAACACTCTCATTCCTCTAAAGTTAAACCAGCAACTCCACCAGACTTCTCGGGTGACCGAACACGTGGAAGGGCCTTCCTGAACTCATGCAACACCTACCTGCGACTTTGCCCCACTCATTTCGCTTCAGACCAGCAGAAGATACTCTGGACAATGTCGTTCATGAAGGAGGGACGTGCAGCCAAGTGGACGGACCAGATATTTCGGTGGGAGGAGAAAAATCAAGGAGCAGAGAGGTTCTTAGATTGGAAAGACTTCCAGGGCGAGTTTCATAAGCACTTCTTCCCTGTGGACTCTGAAGCAGCCGCTGTCAATCGCTTGGAGGGTACAGAATACTTCCAGCAGAATAGGGGTGTCGAGGATTACCTAGACGAATTTCTGGAGCTTATTTCGGATTCCGGGTACCAAGACGACAAAACTATAGTCATCAAATTCCGTCGAGGGCTTCGACCGGCAATACAGACTGCTGTAGCCATGATGACAGCCAACCGACCCCCGGACAATGCTCCAGAGGCTTGGTATAAAGCGGTGCAACTCATAGACCAAAACCGAGCTGCAAACGAAGTCTTTCAAGCCTTAGGGCGGGCGCAAGTGCCTTTGACAAAACCCCCTGTCAACTCCTATCGCCTCCCGTCTTCCCTTGCCACCACTCCTATCACATCAATGTCAACCCCCCTCCCCCCAATCTGCTCCTTTGCCCACGTCACACCTACTCTGACCAAACCTGTCCCAATGGACATTGACACGACCAGAAGGACGTTAACGACGCCAGTAGTGTGTTATAGGTGCCACCAACCAGGCCACGTCAAGTCCGAATGCCCCCAGCGTTTTGACGTTCGCTTCTTAGATCTAGAGGAGAAAGAGGCTCTAATTCAGAAACTGCTGGCGGAGAAGGACACCGTGGAAGCTCAGGTGTCGTCGGAGTACCCGGATAGCAAAGGAGAGGCGGATTTTGCCCCAAGCGGTCGGTGAACAGTATGCCCCGGCTGCCTACAGGGAGTAGGTACAGTGTATTATCCATAGACCCAATAAACGACACTGTCCTTGCCCAAAACTCCATCCCTGTACCAGACATACCCTCTCCAAACCCCTCACTACCTAAACAACCGAGACGGCCGAAATGGGAGCGACGTCTACCCTCTGTATTCAAAATATCCTCTACGGAGTCTCGGCGATCGCTTCATCTGACTGTGGAGCTAGAAACAACGGATACGGCAGAGAGGAAGGTAACTCAGGCCCTCTTAGACAGTGGGGCAACCGGCTGCTTCGTTGATCGTGATTTCGTACAGAGGAATCGCCTCAATACTCGCCCTCTCTCCCAGCCCATTCCGGTTTTCAACGTCGATGGCACCAAGAATGAAGCAGGCTCGATTACCGAGGTTTTAGACATTACTCTCCGTTATAAGTCCCACTCGGAACGCACCACCCTTGCCGTCATGTCACTCGGGAAGCAAGACTTACTGTTGGGTTTTTCATGGCTGAAAGAGCATAACCCGGAGGTGAACTGGCAGACGGGCGAAGTCCGGATGACTCGTTGCCCGGACAGGTGTTGCACACTGTGTAAGGAACAACGGAGAACTGGGCAGAAAGTCCGGAAAGCCGAAATCCGAGCGATCTCCGCCTGCTCAGAAGGCTCCCACCCACTTTGGAGCGAAGACTGGGAGGATATCCAAGAGATTCCGGGCCTCCAACTGAAATCCGAACAAGGGACGGTAGACGGCGAACGCATCTGGGCCACCGTTCTCCGTCCGGACCCTCAGCTCATCCGAGCGACCGGTACTACCTCTCAGAGGCTTGCGGAGGCCTTCCATCACAACTCACAACCATCCCGGACGTCCCTTAAAACCTCCAGTCCCCACGGTCTCATCCCCAAACATCTCCGAGACTTCTCCTCCGTCTTCGAGAAAGAGTCCTTCGACTCCCTTCTGGAACAAAGGGCTTGGGACCACGCCATTGAACTCACCCCCAGAGCGACGCCTGTGGGCTGTAAAGTATACCCCCTAGCCCCCTCCAAGCAGTCTGAACTTGATTCCTTCATTCAGGAGAACTTAGCCACCAGAAGGATTCGCGCATCGAAATCCCCCATGGCTTCTCCAGTGTTCTTTATCAAGAAGAAAGACGGTTCGCTCCGGCTAGTCCAAGACTACCGCGCCCTTAATGCGATCACAGTGAAGAATAAATACCCACTTCCGCTCATTTCGGAACTTGTTAATCAGCTCCAGGGTGCCAGATACTTCACCAAACTGGACATTTGCTGGGGTTTCAACAACGTACGGATTAAACCCAGAGATGAGTGGAAGGCAGCCTTCCGTACTAACCGGGGCCTTTTCGAGCCTCTAGTAATGTTCTTCGGACTTACCAACAGCCCCGCCACCTTCCAAATGATGATGAACGACATTTTCCGAGATCTTATCGCCGAAGGGGTCGTCGTGGTGTACCTAGATGACATTCTTGTCTTTACAAAGACTGTAGAGGAACATAGAGAGGTCACCCGCCGAGTTTTGGAAATACTCCATCACCATAAGCTTTACCTCCGGCCGGAGAAATGCGAGTTTGAGAAGACTAAAGTGGAGTACCTAGGGCTTGTCATCTTGGAGGATAAGGTGGAAATGGACCCAGTGAAAGTCGCCAGAGTGCAGGAGTGGCCAGAGCCTACCAACAAACGAGAAGTCCAGGCATTCCTGGGCTTCGTAAACTTCTATAGACGATTTGTCCCGGACTTTTCACACCATGCTCGCCCCCTGTTCAACCTCACTAAGTCAGATGCTCCTTGGCAGTGGGGAGAGCCAGAACGTGATGCCTTCATTACCCTCAAGGAATTAATCACATCGGCACCCGTTCTCGCTTCGCCGGACACCTCCTTACCCTTCTGGGTTGAGGCGGATAGTTCTGATTTCGCCACCAGAGCGGTGCTCTCCCAGCAGTCGAAGGAAGGCAAATGGCACCCGGTGGCCTTCTACTCTAAGTCTCTGGACCCGGCGCAACGAAACTACAAAATCCATGACAAAGAGATGCTGGCTATCATTCGAGCACTTGAGGAGTGGCGACATTTCTTAGAAGGAGCTCCTCATACTGTGGAAATCTGGTCAGATCACCGCAATCTAGAGTACTTCATGACGGCTAAGAAGCTCAATCGTCGCCAAGCCCACTGGTCCCTTATTCTAGCTCGTTTCGACTTCGGACTCCACCACAGACCGGGTAAATCAATGGGGAAGGCCGACGCGTTATCTCGGCGTGCAGACCATGGCTCCGGAGCCAGTGATAATGAAGACATTGTCCTTTTGACCAGAGAGAAGTTCGCCATCCGTGCTCTGGAGGGGATTCAAGTTACAGGGGAAGAACAAACCCTCTTACGAGACATACAAGCAGGAAACCGCGCTGGAATTGCAGAAGAAGCAGTCGCAAAATCGGCTCGTGAGCTTAAAGAGTCCTCCTCCAAGATGGTACGCTCCTCCGAGTGGTCGAAGATGGATGGGTTGCTCCTGTTCCAAGGTAAGATCTACGTCCTGGACAGCGATGACCTCCGGCGCTGTATTGTAGCCCTCTACCATGACTCCCCAATCGGGGGACACGCGGGTCGCTGGAAAACACTTGAATTAGTCTCTTGTAACTATTGGTGGCCACAGATGTCTCGTTTCATCGGCCAATACGTCGCCACATGCGACCTGTGTCTCAGAACAAAGCCTCATCGCCACCTCCCCACCAGGGAACTCCACCCCCTACCCATTCCTGAATCCCGGTGGGATACTATAAGTGTTGACTTCATCGTAGAGCTCCCTCCTTCTGCCGGGTACGACGCCGTAATGACTGTGGTCGACTCAGCCTCCAAGCAAGCCCACTTCATCCCCACATACACCACCGTGACAGCAGAAGGAGCCGCCCGACTGTTCCTACACAACGTATGGAAACTACACGGACTCCCCAAACAGGTAGTATCGGACAGAGGGCCTCAGTTTGTTGCAGAGTTCACTAAGGAACTCTACCGGAAATTGGGAATCAAAGTAGCGAGCACAACCGTGTGGCACCCCCAGGCAGATGGTCAAACTGAGAGGGTTAATCAAGAGTTAGACCAATACCTTCGGATCTTCATCAACGAGAGGCAAGACGACTGGCTAGACCTCCTCCCACTAGCCGAGTTTCAGCACAATAATCATATCCACTCCTCGACTCAACACTCCCCCTTCCTTCTCGACACTGGCAGACATCCCCGGATGGGTTTCGAACCCCATCAATGACCCTCTTGCTTGGAAACAGTCAATGAGTTCACTGATCGGATGAAAGCAACAATGGAGGAGGCTAAAGCGGCGTTGGTACGGTCCAAAGACAAAATGGCGAGGTACTACAACCAGCGCCGCACCCCAGCACCTGTCTTTAAACCGGGAGATTGAGTTTACTTAGACGCGAGCGATATTCATACCACTTGACCATCCAAGAAATTATCCCACCTCAGACTCGGCCCCTATGCAGTAGAACGACGAGTGGGTGCTAGTGCCTATCGCCTGAAACTCCCCCAGTCTATGCAACGCCTCCACCCAGTATTCAACATTGTGAAGCTCTCCCCCGTGCCAGAGGACCCATTTCCAACCCAGCAGCCACCCCCACCACCAGATCCCGTAGTTATTGACAATGAAAAGGAATGGGAGGTAGAAGAGATCCTAGACAGCCAATTTGTATGACGAAAGCTCAAATTTTTGGTCAAGTGGAAAGGCTTTGGTCGTGAACACAATTCTTGGGAAAACTCGGCCAACGTACACGCTCCCAGACTCGTTAAGAAATTCTACGAACAACACCCTGGGGCCCCACGCTTCATACGAGCCCTCCAGTTCGGTTCCATCCCATTCCAACCATTCCCAACCATCACGTCGAGTCGCCATGATCCTGAAGGGGGGGTGGATGTAAGGGGACACTCCAAACACCCCAGTAGTACCTCCACCAACCCTATCGACACCCCTGGCCCCCCCAATGCATTATATATCCCTCCTTTCAAACGCTTACACTCCTCACTATCCAGATAAAACCCTCCCTCATTCCCTCTCATTTCTACAGACCCTAGACTGTCATGTCCACTCCCCACATTCGTTTCAACTACTCTGGATCTTGTGTGACACCCAGACATCATGCTAAGCCTGGTCCAATTTATATTGATTATATAAGTTAGGTATATACCTAGTTTTCGCCTGCAGGGGTTTCCTCATCCTATTCTCTTAGGATTTCCCTGCAGGTATGTGTCCTGTACATAACTCATAGTCTAATATCACTTAGGATTTCCCTGCAGTGTCGCTTCGGCTCCCTGAGTTGCCCGAGCCCCACAGGTCACCCTAACAGTTTGAACACTTCTGAGGCTCAAATATCCTCAGTTCGGTCGAACTGGCTACTACAGGACATAGTACCAATCCTCTATAGGGTTCTTTAATGATATAGCCAATGATTCTATGTAGAGAATCGTTCTGGAGTATGGAATTCATGTATAGGCGTGAAATTGGCATATCATCTCCCCCTAACCAATTGCTGACTGTCCTCAGTCATTATCTCCTTCAAATTTGCAGTATCTGAGTCTCTCTGATATGCTCTATGTTCTAGAACGTTCACCAGCTTCGAGAGTAGCATACTTTTGCTAAGCTTATTCCAAGATGATGTCATGTCACCAAGTTTAAATGTATAGATCAACTTCTTGTTGCTATAGCCTAAATTTTTATCTTGTTATTGGGTCTTTTTAAAAGTCCCAAGGTCTCATTTCCTCTCTTTTGTTCTCCTTCTCACTTCTCACTCATCTATTTTCATCTCAACTTCCAGTCTTCTATGCCTGCCCACAGCAACAATGGACAGAAACATGCACAGCAACAAGAGAGCTTGTCATGATGAAGATTCAGATTTTTCCTCTAGTAAGCAATGTTCACTTTACTGTTGTCCTTGTCTTGCTAACACTGTCTTCAGACTATACTGAGCCAAGGAGCGCCCTTATGGCTCCAGGAAACGCATCTTCTCCTTCAATCGCACAACATAAGTCGCATTTTTCCCCCGTTCTTGTTGTCATCACTCATGTTTTTCTCTGCTTTTAGGTCTCACTATTCACCTACCAGCATGTCGCAACCTCCTGCCTCAATGGGAACCACCAGCACTGCGTACTAGGAGGGCTAGAGGAGGGCGAGGAGCTCAAGGAGCTTGCAGAAATTGTCAGGTAGGTGTGGCAAGGACTCCTCCTCCACCATACTCTCTGCCCCGCAAACCAACTCCTCCGCCGGCCTCTCCCTTGGCCGCTCCAGTGCCAAGACATGTGATTTCCATCACGTCATTGTGCAATCCAACCGACGAGCACTCTGCTGGATTTTCCACAGAACCCTCATCAGGTATCCCCGTTGGTGGGCCCTCTGGTGGATTATCCACAGAGGCTTCGTCCAGTTCAATGTTGCTGCCCCCTCTTGCTGTCTCTCTGCACACCCTGGACGAGGAAGACTCGCTGGTGCTCCCTCCCCTGGGTATTGCATCAGGTTCGGAGGTGCCAGGCCCTTCAACAAACCGGCCTTCTTCCCCTGTACTCTCTTCTGCTACTTCAATGCATAAGCTTAGTTGTTTTTCATGATATATTTGTTCTTTCCACTGACTTCTGCTTTAAGCGCGTATACCAGCTGCCTTTAAAGGCAAACAGAGGGCAAAATCATCGATGCCACCCCCTCTCCCCTTATTCCTGGCAGGTTCTAACTTGTCATCATGTTCTCTGGTCCCTGAGGTCTCTCAAGCCAACCTCTTTAAAATCTTTAGTTGGTCCTCTTCTCTGGATGGGCAACATGTGCTGGCTTTGCCTAGGTGCCCAACACCATCACCACCTCACTTAGCTGGCGCTCCAGTCGAGTCTCCCACAAGCGCCATGGAGATTTCTCCTTCTCCAGATTTGGAGCTCCTTCTGGAGCCTTTGCCTGCCCCTCAAGAACTGACTTTTGTTTTTCAAGACGTGTTCTTAGCTTCTCCGACCCCCGTCCTTTCTCGTTTGCCTAGCCCGGTGGTTCCGGAGATCCCTCAAGAGTCCCCTCATGCTGGCCCGTCGCATCAACAATGTGTCCTTTTGACCAAGAAGAGTTCCAACACACAGATGAAGAAATACGTTCCCCGAGTTCACGTTCAATGCTCTGAGGCCACCATTATTTGGGACCATGGATACCGCCACCCAGTCCCACTCTTTTGTGAGGACTTTCCTAGGCTGCTGGCAGCTAGCCAGCTTTCAGTACATTCTCCAAGTTTTTTTTGTGTTTCCTTACTGAAGGTTTTGACATCCACCCCAGTACGTGCCACCTCAGTCTCGGTGTCCTTCCTGCGCTGCTTGTAAGTTGGAGTGCAAGCTTGTGGGCAAGGGTAAGAAGTATCACAGCTGCAACCTCTATAATTACCCCTGCACCTTCACAGACCATCCGCGAGTCTTGGCTGGCGTTGTGAACGCCCTAGTCATGTCTTCACTGACCAGTGAATACCATAAGTTTCTTTGTTCACTATTTTTCTCCTTTCTTATTCTCTTTATTTTCTAGATCTGGCCACTTTTGCATGTGTTGTGTCCTCCAGCTTGGTCAGCCTGGAGGCAAACCACGTCGCTTACGAGGCTTCGGCGTTTCACCACCATTGGGTGGTTTATCAGTTTGGCCAGGAAATGCAAGCTACCCGGACAGCCTTGGAAGGTAACAACGTGGCGTTTGTTGAGATGGGGATGGCCAACTCCATTAAAGACGTCGAGGCGTTCTTTGAGTTCGCCAACAACTTTCTGGGAGTCCTGACATACAAAGAATTCGAGGAGCTCAAATCACTTCTCTTCCTCGCTTTCCTGATGACTCAGGATCCGGAGTCTATCTTGGAGGACTTAAACTAGCCGCTCCCCTTTTATACCTTTATCTCTTGAATGTAACATCCTATTTTGTCCTGTAGATACATTCATAATTAAAGATTCTTGTCTCTTGGTATCCTTCTGAGTTAAGCTTGAGGCCTTTCTGAAGACCCTGAGCTAAGCTAAGGCTTCCAGCCACTTATACGCTCATTAGATATTTCTCTGACACTTCTGCGATGCCTATTGCCCCTCAACATGCCGTGATCCGCAACATGTAGCGACCCAGCTCATCTGCTCCGGTTTACTTACAAGCCCGAACCAGCCTGTCCATGATGTTCGAAAAAGCTCTTCACAAAAAAGCTCACGTCAAACTGTCAAACTGAAGCGCCCCTTGGGACCCATCTCCCCCTAGCCAAATTGAAATCAGTGCCCTCACCGTTCCATCAGAATCCCTGTGCACACTGATAACTGTGAGACCCTGGTGACATGTTACCTAATAAGGCAACTGTGGTTCAGCAAGTCTGTCGAAGGCTGGCTACTCAAGATTACAGGTTTCCTAGGCCTCTCAGGTCATAAGCTTAGGGTGGAGGGTGCTCTTCATCCACTCGTTATGATTCGTCATCACTGCCTATAGCCTTTTCTTATAAAAGTGAGGGAGTGATGCCTCATTCTAGCAGACACCCTTCACAAGAAAATGGCTTCTTCTATCCCCCATCTCCAGGTCGAGCTCGATGATCTCATCAGCAATGCCAAAGGTTGTCTTCAGTGCCTGCAAAATGGCCAAGTCGCTTGTCCCCTTGTCAAGAAGGCTCTCCTTGCGTTCGATGCCCCTGGGGTATGTCTACTCTTTCCATGCTTCTCTTGCCGTTTCTAAATCATTTCTAGTCTGCTTATATTGAAGTGTTATCAGAGGATAATGAGGCTATCAAGCTTCATGTCAACCAGGACTACGTCTTACGTATCCACAAGCTCTACGAAATTTACCAAAACAACTACCATTCGTCTTATGAGATGCCTGCGATCTATAAGGTGCTCTCTGAATGCTGTAGCCACATTAATCACGTTCGTTCTGAAGAATCCCACAAATCCAGGACCAAAGAGGCTCAGAACCCATCGTCCACAACTGGCTCTACTTCCTCCAACGTTGCCAAAGGCTCTGCTGTCCCCAAATGCGTAAGCTTAGCATTCATTTGGCTCCAATTGTCTCCTCATGTATAAGCTTAGCCTTGCAAAGGTCACAAGGCCCCTGTCTCTGCTGCTGTTGTGGTAGACACCGATACCAAGCTTGCTGAGAGTATGACCAGTGCTTCCAACTCCCGAGCAACCGGTGCTGACACAGTAATATAGCTGCTTCTCAACCTATTACATTGGCTGAGATAATTGCTCACCTTCAGGACATGATGGTTGATGAGGAGGTCTCTCAAGCTATCGTCAAAGAGGTTTGTGTAGTCTCGCCTTATCGTAAGCGTCGTTTGTCTACCTCCGATGAAAAGGTAGAAACTTTCATAGGTTTTAATATAGATAGTGGGCTTGTTTTCACTAAGCTTAGCCGCAATTCGATAAGCTTAAGCTAATACAAGTGGAATGAGATAGATAATGAACAGTTTCATCTTTTAGGGTGTTCTGGGGGTGCGTTCTGACAGCAAAATTCAAGAGAGTAGTGTTTTTAGAGGTTAATGGACAGCCGTTGAAGTTATCTTAGCTGTACGGTGCAACAATGAAAGGACAATCCCTGTCAATTCAAAGTGCTGGGTCTCTGGTCTCTGGTCTCTGGTCTCTGAACTCTGGTCTCTGTCTCTGTCTCTGTCTCTAGCACTCTGGAACTCTAAACTCTGAACTCTGGTCTCTGTCTCTGTCTCTGGGTTGGTCGACGACTGAAGAAATCACACTTAACGATGCACACTAAATAGCCCTCTGAAACCGTTCTTGATCATGGCTCACAGACTTGTGTGTGGAAGCGGGGGTGAGACCTCTTGCTTCTCCATGAACAAGCACGACCGTATTTATATTGTTTAGATACATGCGAGAGATAGTAAATATGAAATAGAAAACAATAAGCTTAATTGTTACAGGTACTGCAGAATATTTTGGAAGGTTTGGCAGCATTTCTACCTTGCCCTGGGTTATGGGTTTTTCTCTGATTGACGAATGGCAATCCAGCCAGACATGTTCCGTGCTCATCTGCATTATTCTGCGTCCACATGAGCGTGTTAAACCTCCAGATCAATTATGATCAGAATGTATGGTGTATGTACAATCCCTTGATCCATTGTAATTAATTTCAGTCAGGCAGTATGCCAAGGTGCTGGGACCCACAAAGCACTTGTTAATTATGAGTCTTTGATATGTCTAGGGTTTTGGGCATTGGGTGTCGCCTCCTGAATGTTGGACATTCTGTTCCGTGGTCCAGTCATCATTATTGGGCTTGCTATGGGCATAATACCCCTGCAACAGCTGCTATGTACATTCTTTAGGTTCCAACAAATCCGAGTTCATCAGAAAACTGCTTGTAAGGTCCCTTGATGCGACCGGAGTATACTTGATAGGCTATGTAAAGTCCAGAATCCCTCCGGAGAGTGTTCTGATAGCTTGGTTCACTAAGCTTAGTGATAATGAGCTGGTTTGAACACTTCCGAGGCTTGAATATCCTCAGTTCGGTCGAACTGGCTACTATGGGATATAGTACCAATCCTCTATAGAGTTCTTTAATGATATAGCCAATGATTCTATGTAGAGAATCGTTCCGGAGTACGGAATTCATGTATAGGCGTGAAATCGGTGTATCACTGATGTGGTGCGCCAGCTCAACTCCCCCTAACCACTGATTCTGACTTCATCCTTTGCTAGGAGGCCATCAAAAAGTCCTCCTCATCTAAAGGCACCATCCATCTTCTTCCCTATTGTCAAGTTCCCAATATGAACACTAAACACTGCTGTTATGCCCGGGCTGAACAGGTTCTAGCCAAAACCAATGCCAATACTGCCAAGCGTGCCCGTACTGAGTTTACTTCCGATGAGCGCACCTTTGCAGGCTTATCTGGTGGGCAATTTCTTACTTCTATTTGCTAAGCTTAATGGTTCTGACACCTCTCCCAGGCAGCTTGTTTGCTCCAGGAACTCCAAAACCTCCTGTCTCACTCTTGTGACGAGTACAAATCCAAATCTCATGGTAACGACGCTTGGTGTTATCAGAAGTCCCCTTAAACTCCCCTTATCAGAAGCCTCACTGGAAGGAACTCTTATCAGAAGCATCCAAGTATATAAATAGACAGAAGACCTGTCATCCTGAAACAATCAGAAGTACCATCAGAACAATCTATACTTAGATAGATAAGGATATGACTCACTTACCTGGGTCCAGATATATATAGTAGGAGCATAGCCACACATAGTAGTATATAAGGATACTGTACCATACCCTTGTATCCTTATCTTAGTGTTATACAGTTCTTGCCTCCTATACCTCTTTGCCCTTAAACCGGCTGGACTATAGTGCTCCGTTGTCTCCAAGTCACGCTTAGTAGGACAGGACCAAGTCTGTATAGACATCCTGTGTCGAACCCCGTGCTACTCAAGAGTGAACCCCTAACCTGGGTAACACTTGGTCAGTCAAATGCAACCTCAATTCGCTCAGCTGGGACTTTATTGATGCTATTCCCTTGCTCGAAGCCAACTTAAAGAGGTTCCAATTCCTCATTCAAGAGCGCATCCATCTCAAAAGCCTTTTGCACAACCTTTCCAACTTGGACAAGTCCTTCCCTGCTTAAGCTTAACGCTTTTACAGTCCCCAGGATAGTTTTCCTTCAATAAATAGATAGTTCTGTCCACAATATCAGGTTTTTTCTATCCCTCCAACTTTTCTGGCTCCCATCTGTCACTAGGCTCATCCTCAGTAGTCTCCTCCAGGGTCTTCAGTCCCTCTGGCGACAGATCTAACAACTCTTGTAACTCCAGCGGCAACGGCATATGTTTTCTGGCTAAGTAGGGAATTACTCTGAACACCGCCACTTTATTCTGCCATACAGAGCCATCCAACTCTGCCAGGATATATGATCCTCCCTTTGATCTAGATATGACCACCATGGGTCCTAGATACCTGGGTTTCATCTTCCTGTCTGCTGAGCTCTCTATAGCTGTGTTTTTCACTAATACTAAATCTCCTGGGCCGAAGCGATAATCTTTTATCTTATGCGCTGCTTGTCATTCCATCTCCCAAGCCTTGCTAAGCTTAGTGTCTGAAACATGCTGACGCACCTCCTCAACATGCCGAACATGTTTTGCCAAAGCCTGAGCTCGGTATCCTATCAACTTGGCCGTGGTTAAGTACTTATTTGGTAGTTGTACTAGCCAAGTGGCCTCTTTGACATCCAGAGGTAGCATCAGGTGTGCTCCGGTTACCAGAAAGTACGGGGAACACCCCATTCCTTTTCTAATGGTTATCCGATCTGCCCACATAACATGCGGTAGGTGCCAATACCACTTTTTGACATCTCCATCTGTAGCTTTGTACAACATTTGCCACACATCCCAGTGGGCTCTTTCAATAATCCCATTCACTTTGGAATTGTAAGGAGATATCATTACTCCTTTTATCCCATATTTTTCTTCCAGCCATCAAACAGCTTTCTTAAATGGAGAACTGTTGTCCGTGACAATCTTCACTATACAGCCCCATTGGCAAATGATATCTTCAAATAACCACTGCGCAATTGAACTAGCATTCTCTTTTCTCAAAGCTTTTGCCTCCATCCAGGATGACAGTCCACACCTTCCATGCACAATGTAGCTACACCCATTAGAACTTGGTGTTATATGTAGCATGTCCACATGTAGCACTTGGAATATCGATGGCGTGGGCGTTACTATTGGCAGCATCTCAATGATTGCCTTTTGCCGTTGCTGGCATAGATGGCATGATTGCACATACCAAGCTACATCTCCTTCAACTTCCAGCCACCAGAACCTCTGCATTATAAGCTTAGTGGTTGTGTATGTTCCTCTGTGTCCTAGGAAGTTGTGGCTGGCTTGCAACATATACATATGCTGCTCCTTATCCACTACTAGCTGATGTTGACCGCTAGGACTCGTCCTATACAGTCTCCCCTCTTCATCCAAGAAGAAATGCTCCACCATATACTTAAGCTTACACAGATCCAGCTCATCCAAGCCTTCAGCTGCACTACTGCCCCCTGTTTTCAGGAATTCCCTGACTTTGGGTATTCTTCTGTCTTGTATTTGCACTGTATCTGTCCTACGCGATTCATCATATGCTTCCTCTATCTCGGTCAACTTTTCCTCTTCGAAATCTGGCACTAGCCTGACATCCGTTGAAAAGGTAGAAACTTTTGTAGGCTTTAATATAGATAGTGGGCTTGTTTTCACTAAGCTTAGCCGCAATTCGATAAGCTTAAGCTAATACAAGTGGAATGAGATAGATAATGAACAGTTTTGTCTTTTAGGGTGTTCTCGGGGTGCGTTCTGACAGCAAAATTCAAGAGAATAGTGTTTTTAGAGGTTAACGAACAGCTGTTGAAGTTATCTTAGCCGTATGGTGCAACAATGAAAGGACAATCCCTGTCAATTCAAAGCACAGGGTCTCTGGTCTCTGGTCTCTGGTCTCTGAACTCTGGTCTCTGTCTCTGTCTCTGTCTCTAGCACTCTGGAACTCTAAACTCTGAACTCTGGTCTCTGTCTCTGTCTCTGGGTTGGTTGACGACCGAAGAAATCACACTTAACGATGCACACTAAATAGCCCTCTGAAACCGTTCTTGATCACGGCTTGCAGACTTGCGTGTGGAAGTGGGGGTGAGACCCCTTGCTTCTCCACAAACAAGTGCGACCGTATTTATATTGTTTAGATACATATGAGAGATAGTAAATATGAAATAGAAAACAATAAGCTTAATTGTTATAGGCACTGTAGAACATTTTGGAAGGTTTGGCAGCATTTCTACCTCACCCTGGGTTATGGGCTTTTCTCTGATTAATGAATGGCAATCCAGCCAGATGTGTTCCATGCTCATCTGCATTATTCTGTGTCCACACGAGCGTGTTAAGTTTCCAGATCAATTATGATCAGAATGTATAGCAGATGGACAATCCCTTGATCCGTTGTAATTAATCTCAGTTAAGCAGTATGCCAAAGTGCCGGGACCCACAAAGCACTCATTAATTAGGAGTCTTTGATATTTCTAGGGTTTTGGGCATCGGGTATTGCCTCCCGAACATTGGATGTTCCGTTCCATGGTCCAGTCATCATTATTGAACTTGCTATAGATGTAATATGCCTGCAACAGCCGCTAGGTACATTCTTTTATGTTCAAACGCATTCGGGTTCATCAGAAAACTGCTCGTAAGGTCCCTTGATGCGACTGGGGTATACTTGATAGGCTATGTAGAGTCCTGAATCCCTCCGGAGAGCATTCTGATAGCTTGGTTCACTAAGCTTAGTGATAATAAACTGGTTTGAACATGTCCAAGGCTCGAGTATCCTCAATTCAGTCAAACTGGCTACTATGGGATATAGTACCAATCCTCTATAGAGTTCTTTAATGATATAGCCAATGATTCTATGTAGAGAATCATTCCGGAGTACGGAATTCATGTATAGGCGTGAAATCGGCATATCACCGTCATTAAGCTTAGTACTTGTCAGTGGTTTTCTGGGCATGCTGGGTCTTCTATAGCCCTAAGCTTAGCCTGTTGTTCATCCAAGTACTCTTCCCAAGCTTGATCCAGCTCATACTCGAAATCATACACATCACACGCCAGACTCTGGCTGAAGCCAGAGCGACTGTCAATCTCATCACAGAAGGCTTCCAAGGGTAATGGATCTGCAGCCCCCAGATCTTCTTTGATCAACTTGAACTCCTCTCCCTCGTCCTCGGATCCATCATCGAACCGACGGGCTGTCTCATCACCAGGATAGTAATGTCATCTGGACAGTCCATCCGGCCCAAATGTCTTCCCTTCTTTGTGTACTAGTGTGAAGTGGAACAATCTAATGAAGTCCACCCAACGGTTTACAGTAGCGTTCAGGAGTTTTCCTGGGTTGTTTAACATCCCAAAGAGAAACTTCGTGTCTGTTTCCACTACTAGATTTCTCGATCCCCACAATAAATATTTCTCCTGTTCCAGCACCATTCTTAAGCCACATAGCTCTTGCTTGGGCTGAGAATACCTCTGCTGTCTCTTGTCCAATAATATTGACCCAAACTTCGCATAATGTATAAGCTTAGCATCTTCAACATCTCTCTGATATATATAGTATCCCACCACCCTCCATGAGGTATCCACAGCTACTACTATGGGTTGTTTACTCAGGAATTCGGGGTTCCTGGTCAGGAAACAGCTCTGAATTGCATCTTTCAGCTCCTACTGCGCTTTCCATTTGTTTTCTCCCCATTCAAACTCTTGTCCCTTCTTAAGCTTTTTGTATAGAGGTGCAGCAATGGCTATGAACTTTGGGATATGATTCCTGCAGCGCATAGCTGTTCCTAGAAAACCCCTTAGCTCTGAGACATTCTCACAATCCCCCTATCTTAAAATTTTTCCAATGGTGTCTGTGGCGGGCAACCATCCCTCATAGGAGCATTCAAAACCCACTATGGTGATTTCATCAGCGCAGATAGTCATTTTGGGCCCAGAGAAGGTTCCCCCCATGTATTTCATCCTCTGTAGAATCCTATTGACCGTCTGCATGTGTTCCCATACAAATCGTCGGATCCCTAAGTTCTTTTTCAACGTTTCTTCAGTGCCATCTAGCAACTCATATCTGGTTTTCGGTCCCCTGATAGGTACATCATCTATGTACGGCATCATGTATTCTGGTATCTCACTGGCTAGGATCACTGTTACATCCTCATGAAATATAGGCACTGAATTGGTCCATCCCATAGGTAGCGTCACTAAGCGTAGCGCTCCAAAAGGCATCTGGAATGTTGTTAAGTCCCAAGATGACTCAGCTAACAATCGCTCATCATATCCAACATACAGATCCAGGATGCCTCCACAAGCCCTGCCTGCAAAGTGCATTGCCAAATCTTCTGTTGCTGGCGGCAGCCCTGAATGCACTATTGTTACTCTGTTCAGCGGTTCCAAGCTGTGTACCAGTCTCAAACTTTTTCCATCTTTCTTTACCACACAGAACCATCTGGATCTATAGGATGAGTTTGACGGCTTGTATACACCAGCACTAATCTTTCTTTTTATAATGGCACAGACTTCATCATAGATTGCTGGTGGAATCGGAATGGGCTTTTCAACCCACAGAGTATGTTCTACCATCGGTATCTCAATTGGTGGGAAGAAATCTTCCCTAAAACATCCCTTTTCCTCATCTGTCCAGGCAAATGCCTTTTCTTGAAGCATCATGATGTGGTGCATCAGCTTTCTTTCCTCTGGCCACAAGAAATCCCCTGCATGGGCTTTGTCCAGCTTAAGCTTACGCTCCTCAGTATATCTCCCTGTTGGGACAAACTCTGGAGGATGCATGCTAAGCTCAGGCATTTCTGCCAGCAGGTCCCCTTTTATTTCTCGTTTTATCCTGAATCTCTCCAGTAGATCACCCAACACTGGCCTCACTTTTAAGGCTACTGGTTTATATTTCTTCCCAGCCAGGCATTGTACTGTATCTTCACCATCTTCTTCTGTTTTGAAGACAGTTATTCCCTGGTCCTCTGTGCCCTGCGCATTGGCTATGCGTCCTAGGCACAATAACACTGTCGCTTTATCTTCTTGTGGACAGTCCTCATCGCGTATGACTCAGTCAATGAACATTAGCTGTAGCTCAGCCTCTGAGAAGCTTCCTTTCACTAAGCTTAGTGTTTGTGCGACGACAGGGCCCTTCTCATCATCATAGTCTATTATACAAGCCACCTCTCCTTGTCCCTTAGTCAACTCATCAAGGTTTCTTAAAAATTTTGACTGTTTTCTCTAAGCTTAAGAGGATTACACTCTCCTCGAGCATAAGTTGGCAACACAGCCCTTTCTCTGGTATTTGGGTCCGTAATAACCAAGGTTTGCTTGCCACTGGCGCTATTCCTGACTTTGCTAGCAGTCATTACATCAAACGGTCATCCCAGCAGTACTCGATACGCGGGGTTGCAAACTATGTGAACTTGCAAATAGATTGTGACTCCCCTGCAGGTAAAGCCTACATTCTTTGCCAACCCACAAGTCTTTTCAACCTGCCCATTTGCACTCTGCAAATTAATTGTAGTGTCTGGGTCCCAAGAAACTTGACATGCAATCGCCGCTTCCTGACTCATAGATATGATCTGTGACCCACTATCTAGCAAGGCTTCTTCCTGCCGAATCCCATTTATCAGAGTCAGAACTACTCTCAACGGTTCGCATTCTTTAGCAATAAACACTTGCCGTCCCCTGTCTCTTCTGGGAAGTGACTCCAAGTACTGCATGATTGGATCCTGAGCTACCCAGGCTTGCGTTGCTGAGCCTTCTCAGAGCACTGTATCATACTTCCGAGAGCCGTCTGCCAACTCTGTTATCATAACCTGTACCAGCCCACTATTAATTTCCATATCTTCTGTATCATCTTCCAAGGACCCAACTCCTGCTATTAAGCTTTGATTTGTGGGTACCCATTTTCTCATAATTCGCTCTCTATAAGTGTTCCTGTATAAAGGTGACAATGCCAAGAGTTCTCCATGTGATACTGAGGCTTCTCACTTCAATACCCTGCTGAGTACTTCCTCAACATTGACATTCCTCTCTATAGGGGCCTGGTGCTTATACGCAGGCTCCTTCTTGGATGATTCCATCCTTCTGACAGGCAGCGGTGGTACCTCAACGACTGGGTGCAGTGGTTTCACATTCCTATATGGTAATTCCCCTGCTACTGCATGCGGTGGTTTCTCCGTTGTCTGCCCTATTTCCTCATTTTCTGATTCTTCTGATCGCTCGGAATCTGACACGTCCTCAGGAGTCTGTCCTCTGGCAAAGGCGACCTTCTTCTTCAGAGCTGGCTCCTTCCTTGAACCCTTTAGAAACCTGACTCCAAGTTCCAAGTCTTCACGCCACTCCTGGTGTCCAAATACTGGCTTGCTGAGGGCGTACCATCCGTCAAACCACTAAGCTTAGCCTGTATCTGGGCTAATTGCTTGGCCAAAGACTGTATCTTGACATTATCATCCTTTCTGGTCATAAGCTTAACCTTTGGGGCACTCCCAGCATGGATGGCAGCTGTTTCCAACATCTCCATGCACTGCTTCAGATGGCGGATTTCTTCTTCCGCTGGCAACCTTTGGTTTTCTGACCTTGGGAACGCTTTCTGTGTAAACACTGCTGCCGCTGGCACTTGCGGTAACTCAGGCTCAACCTCTGGCAGTTCTGGTACCTGAATGAAGAGTTGTCCCTTTGTCGCATAGTACTTCACTACTTTCTCTTTAATTGGCCCTTCCCCTCGAGGGATACTCGAGCTGTCTCCCATATATATTTTGTTCCCTTCGACTCTAATTTGGCCAGCTTGTTTATCCACCTCCATGTCTGGGCAGAATAACCAACTATGCCCCAATAACCAACAGTAGAAACACTTGCGATCGGAAAGTGACCCTGCTGGCCCACTTCCGGTATTCCTCTGAGCGTGATTATAGCCAGCATGATTATGTCTGTCCTTCGCCAAACTCTCTAAGTATGATTTTAAAGTATGCCCCTGGATATTCATGAGGTCCTTAAGCTCAGCGAGATGGCCTGCCATTTGTGAGACTTCATCCTGAAACTTCTGCTTTAAGCTTTGCAGCTTTCGCTTTACTACAGGGTCATAAGTCCCTGTTCCGGACGTTGCAGGTGGATGGCTCATCGATGCCAAGTTCACCGGCCTTGAATCCTGATGAAGGGATTGCATAAGTGTTTTGCCAATCGAAATTTCGACGGCTTTATCCACAACGATCCTCCAATCATAGGGGTCCTCTTCGCGTAAATCCTTCGCAGTTAGTGCCAACCCATTGCTCGCGGTTCTACACACCCCAGTGATTGCTAATCTTGCATTGAGTACATCCTGGAACACGGAGTCCAGTGCGCTCATAAATAACTCGACTAGCTCTCAGTTCGAGACTACCGCCAGCGACTTCAGGCACTTTTCTGCTTCTAGAATGAATCACCTTTTGAAGTCCACGACTCTATGCTCCTCATTCATTGCAATGCCTCTACTCTCTGTGCAGAGTTCCCTCAATTGTTGCACTGAGCCCTGCTCAGCTGCCACAGTCTCGGGATACTCTTTCTTCAATCTCTCTACAAAGCCTGTCCAGCTTCCTGCTGGGAACTCCGCAAAACTCATCCACTCTTCACGGATATCCTGGTCCACAGATGACACTGCCCAATTTATTCTTTCTGCATCGTCCGTCGTCTTTGTTATTGTGAAGAGCCATTCAAGCATCCAGAGATAATTTCTCAATGTCTGTGGTTTTGATGCATCCCATCTGGGAGCATTATTGCTAAAGGGAATTGGCATTTGCTTGTGTCCCATTTTACTAGCTGTAGTCATTGTAGATGGCGTAGTTTGGTTTGTCTGTACAGTCAGAGTTGACTGTGATATCTGTGGTACCATAGAGGCACCAGGAGGGTTCGTATGAAACAAGTTTTGGTTTGTAAATGCTAAGCTTAGCGTAGGAACGGTCTGACCGTCCTGGCTTTCAGTGTGCAGAATATGTGCTATGTTGCCAGCTGAGGCTGGAAGCCTTATAGTAATTCTGGGAGCAGTAGAGATTGGTGGTGCGACTTCTCTTGATACTGCAACTGCTAAACCGCTTGCTGTGCTCGCAGTTATAGAACTAGTAGGATCTTTTCACTTTTGAGAGGTACTAGCGGTGATGAGGCCTTCAGAACCTTCTGGACGATTGGAATTCCAAGTAGTTCTCTGTTTTGGGGGGTCAACCTTCCTGAGACTGCTCTCGAAGGACGTTTTGGGTGACTTTACGGTCTTTGCTTGAACCTTTTTCTGCTTTGCAGGTGAAAGGCAGGCCAGTGTCCAAGTCTTTTGGTGTTTGTCTCGTGAAAATTCAACTGAAAACCCCCCTCGTGGTGGGCTCCAGATGAAAAGGAGGAAACTTTCGTGTGTTTTAATATAGATAAATGGCTTGTTCTCACTAAGCTTAGTCGAAATTTGATAAGCTTAAGTTAATACAAGTAGTATTAGATAGATAATGAACAGTTACGTCTTTTAGGGTGTTCTGGGGGTGCGTTCTGACAGCAAAATTCAAGAGAATAGTGTTTTTAGAGGTTAATGAACAGCCGTTGAAGTTATCTTAGCTGTACGGTGCAACAATGAAAGGACAATCCCTGTCAATTCAAAGCGCGGGGTCTCTAGTCTCTGGTCTCTGGTCTCTGAACTCTGTTCTCTGTCTCTGTCTCTGGGTTGGTCGACGACTGAAGAAATCACACTTAACGACACACACTAAATAGTCCTCTGAAACCATTCTTGATCATGGCTCGCAGACTTGTGTGTGGAAGCAGGGGTGAGACCTCTTGCTTCTCCATGAACAAGCACGACCGTATTTATATTGTTTAGATACATGCGAGAGATAGTAAATATGAAATAGAAAACAATAAGCTTAATTGTTACAGGTACTGCAGAATATTTTGGAAGGTTTGGCAGCATTTCTACCTTGCCCTGGGTTATGGGTTTTTCTCTGATTGACGAATGGCAATCCAGCCAGACATGTTCTGTGCTCATCTGCATTATTCTGCGTCCACATGAGCATGTTAAACCTCCAGATCAATTATGATCAGAATGTATGGCATATGTACAATCCCTTGATCCATTGTAATTAATCTCAGTCAGGCAGTATGCCAAGGTGCCGGGACCCACAAAGCACTTGTTAATTATGAGTCTTTGATATTTCTAGGGTTTTGGGCATCGGGTGTCGCCTCCCAAATGTTGGACGTTCCGTTCCGTGGTCCGGTCATCATTATTGGGCTTGCTATGGGCGTAATACCCCTGCAACAGCCACTATGTACATTCTTTAGGTTCCAACAAATCCGAGTTCATCAGAAAACTGCTCGTAAGGTCCCTTGATGTGACTGGAGTATACTTGATAGGCTATGGAAAGTCTGGAATCCCTCCAGAGAGTGTTCTGATAGCTTGGTTCACTAAGCTTAGTGATAATGAGCTGGTTTGAACACTTCCAAGGCTCAAATATCCTCAGTTTGGTCAAACTGGCTACTATGGAACATAGTACCAATCCTCTATAGGGTTCTTTAATGATATAGCCAATGATTCTATGTAGAGAATTGTTCCAGAGTATGGAATTCATGTATAGGCATGAAATTGGCATATCAGCAGGATGTCTTTCTGTTCTCTCAGGCTTTGCACCTTTAAAGGAAGATATATGGATTTATTGTTTGAGGTAGATGCAAGAGTTACAACATTACAAGAGAGAGGGGAGCTGGGAGGGGCTGGCATTGAACAGAACCTCCAAATCAAAAATTTGCAAACAGCTGCATAGTCTAGGGGTGCCAAAGTTCAGTTCAGAACTTCGGTTTGAACCTGAACCCCCTGAACTGAACCCAAAGGTTCAGTCCAGTTCAGGTTCAGGTTCAGGCATAGGCCTGTCGACTCAGTTCAAGGTTTGGCCTTGTGGCTAGCCTACCTGAACGCATGAGTTGAGGGCCATTGGTGGTGAGGGCTGCAGTGGCAGTGGCAGTGCTTGCCAAACATCAACAAAATTCTGACTTCGTTGATTTTTCACTTGCTCTTTCCCCCACGCTATCAACACTGCCAAATCCCACGTGTCCTGTGCTTATCATGTCCAAAGACAACTGTGCACTAAATCTGGACGGTTTGCTCAAGGAGGCCTCTGAGATTGATTGGAATTACTCACCAAGTGCTGAAACAACGCCCCTCTCTCCTGCAAGTGACACCCTTGAGCCAACCCATGAATCTCAAGGACTCAAGGGTAAACAGCCAGCATGGCATGTCGCTAGTCAACGTCTCCCCAGTCAATGCACCTCCAAACCAACATGGAAGGCTCAAGGGGATCCAGACCCAGGTCTGGTCACTCTCACCGCTTTTTTTCCACCTCAAAAAGGTCTGGCCCCTGTCCTCCATGTTTTAAACTCCAACAAGAACTCCACTCTGCGCTAGCCAAGGACCCAGAGATGTGTCCATTCCAGGATTTTTAAAAAGGAAAGCTGTCAACCAATGTGCCCCTGCATGTTCCAGAACTCAGAAGGACATTTCGTACTCTCACTCCCAGAAGGACATATTCTCGATAAATTCTGTACAATTACGACTATCCCCGAATAAACGATCCCTTTTCTTACCCATCGAGATTTGGAGTGAACAGACATCAAAACCCATGGCCATCACTGCCCTGATAGACTCAGGAGCCCAAGGGAATTTCATCTCCCACAAAGTTGTTGAACGACATGGTTATCAAACCAAACGGCTGGACTGACCAATTCCACTCAGTAACGTTGACGGAACTGACAATCAACATGGCAAGATCCATGAATACATCAAAATCAGAACCATCATTGATGGAAGAGATTGCACGCTAGAAGCATACGTCACAAACACTGGTGAGAAAGACCTCATCATCGGATTTCCCTGGTTGGAACAATACAATCCCGACATCAACTGGAAGACCAAGACGTTTTCTTGGAAACCACAAATCGATCACCAGGACTTTTCCAAACTCCTCAGAACCCTACAACGACCTGTCAAACTCAACTCCATTGCCATGGACATAATGGCTGGAAAGACCTCCCAACCCGAGGAAAACCCCGAAGAATACGTCAACCTATCAAACATTGACCTTGACACCTTCTCTTTGGAAAGAGAAATGAACCCGATGCTTCTAACCCCATTAGAAGTAAACGCCAAAGCGACGCACGCTACAACACTCCACAATGAGCAACATAACCCGACAAGATCAACAAAACAAAAAGGAAAACAACCAGAATCAAACAAGGAACTACCCGAGATCCCTCGGAGATTTGCCTGATGGGCTAGAATATTCAACAAAAAAGCCTCCGAACGATTCCCACCATCAAGAATGTTTGATCACAAAATCGAACTAAAACCGACATTCGAAGCAAAATCAATGAAACCTTATCAAGTGGCACCTGCCAAAGAAAAAGCACCAAAAGAATTCATAGATGAGAACCTCCAAAAAGGGTACATCCAACCCTCAAAATCTCCTATGGCATCGCCCTTCTTCTTTGTTACCAAGAAAGGAGGAGACCTCCAACCATGCCAAGACTATTGTTATCTAAACGATCACACTGTCAAAAATGCTTACCCAATCCCCATGATTTCCTCTATCATGGACAAACTCAAAGGAGCTAAGTATTTCACTAAGCTCGACGTCCACCTAGGATACAATAACGTCAGAATCAAAGATGGCGATCAATGGAAAGCAGCGTTCAAGACTCCCATGGGTCTTTTTGAACCAACTGTTATGTTTTTTGGACTCTGCAACAGTCCCGCGACGTTCCAACATATGATGGACATGTTATTCTCCAAAATAATGGAGAAAGGAGGAATCATCATCTACATGGATGATATCCTAATCTATGGTAAAACCCAAGAAGAAACCAACCAACTTACAGAAAAGGTACTGCAAATCCTGCAGGAAAACGACCTTTACCTCAAAACAGAGAAATGCAAGTTCAACAAACAACGACTCGAATACCTAGGCATGATCATCACGCCAGATGAGATCAAAATGGATCCTGGAAAACTCAAGGGAATAGAAGACTGGCCAGTACCAAAAACAGTCCAACACATTCAGAAATTCATCGGATTCTGTAACTTCTACCGGAAGTTCATCTGCAACTACTTCCACCACACCAAACCCCTGAACCAACTCCTTTCCAAATCAAACAAATTCGAATGGAAAGAAGAACAACAGAAAGCGTTCGAAACACTCAAAAATGAATTCCTAAAGGAACTGGTACTCCTCATGCCCGACTCCACAAAACCCTTCGAAATAGAAGCCGATGCTTCCAAATTTGCATCAGGAGCTGTCCTGTATCAACACAACATCAATGGAATACGGAAACCCGTATCATTCTATTCAAAGACATTCGGACCAGCGGAACGCAACTACGATATCTACGACAGGGAACTTCTCGCAATTATCCGAGCCCTCAAAGAATGGCGCCATTACCTCTTTGGCAGCCCCCATACCGTCTGCATCAGAACGGATCACCAAAACCTAACATATTGGTGCAAACCCCAGAAAATCAACTGCAGACAAGCACGATGGGTTCAAACCCTTGCTGACTACAACTTCAAATTAGAACACGTCCCAGGATCAAAGATTCCTGCACCAGATGCTCTATCAAGATGTCCAGACCACATCCCTGATGAGGATAATGATAACGAAGATGTCACCATGCTTCCAAACAACCTCTTTGTCACCACCGCTGACATAGAAGATCAAAACCTGACCACAGTACTCCCAGAACACCTCTTTATCGCCACCGTTGATATGGAACTCCAAGAAAGAATCACAGAATCACCCAAATACGACACTAGAACCACCGAAGCGTTCAAACTCCTAAAAGAAACCCATCCTAATGCCGCCAATAAAGACTTCGGAACAGTTCCGACCTCAAATGGTCCACTCCTCACATTTCAAGAATGTGTCATTATTCCAGAAGACCTCCAACTCAGACACAATGTCATCACAAGATACCACAACCACCCTACACATGGCCACCCTGGAGAACAGGAAACATATCGCCTCGCCAAGAAAGAAGTATACTGGCCAGGAATGTCGACGTTCATAAAGAACTACATCAAAGGCTGTCCAGAGTGTCAGCAACACAAAATCATATGCAGACCGGATCATGCACCAACTCAGCCAATCCCACCATCATCTTCCAAATGCCCATTTGCACAGATCTCATGGGATCTTATCACCAGTCTACTGCCTAGCACCGGCCACAATGCGATATTGTCCATGGTGGACTACGGCCTTACGAAGGGGGTAATTTTCATCCCAACATCAGATCGATCAAATGCCGATGATATCAGACGATTATTAATAGAAAAGGTCTTCACCAGATTTGGACTACCCGACAAAATCATATCAGATCGAGACCCCAGATTCGCAGCCAACTCCCTCCAACAACTAGCCAAACAACTAAACATCCAACAGGCATTCTCAACTGCATACCATCCCCAGACAGATGGTTCTACCGAATGATACAATCAGGAAATCGAAACCTATCTTGCCATATACTGCACCAGAAACCCTCTTGACTGGTCAGAAACCCTCCCTATCACCGAATTTGCACACAACTCCAAAATACATGCCTCAAGGCAGAAATCCCCATTTGAACTAATCATGGGATACAACCCTCTGCCGATACCCACAGTAATGGAAACATCAAACTTTCCATCAGTAGATGAATGCATCAGACTCCTTGATGATGCCAGAAAAGAAGCACACGCAGCACATCAACTCTCCGCCGATATTATGAAACAAAGAACCAGAAGAACTGTCAAACCCCTTGAAACACATCAAAAAGTATGGCTAGAAGCCAAGAACCTCAAACTCCCCTTCATTTCCACATCATCAACGAAGAAGAAGAATACGAAATAGAAGCCATTCTAAATCACCGCCAACACCATGGAAAACTCCAATACTACGTCAAATGGAAAGGATACTCCCACACGGAGAACAAATGGATCACCAATGAAACACTTCATACCAACGCCAAAGAATACTTAACTGAGTATAAAGAAGCCCATGGAATTCTCCAGAAAGAACAGGAACCCACCAGAACCAACCAAAGACAACTTCACTCCCACACCAAATGTACTTAAAGATGCCCATGAACCTCGACCTCACTTGCCCCCAAACTACTCCCCCTTTTTCAACAACACCTTCACCAACCTCCTCATCATCCTCCATCGTCATCATAAACAATGCAAGCGTCGAACATACTACACTTCAGACAACTCCCATTCCAGCCCCATCTCCCTACACCCCCTCTCACACCTTTGCCGCAACATACACCTCCCTCAGGGATGAGACCCCCGACCCCAACAACACCCCAGAACCAACAGCCGCCCCAGCCGCCTCCCTTAGATACCATACAGCTGGAGTACAATCATATGGACCAGATCACCCTTCTGACAGAGATCTGCGCGAGGCTGCCACCGACGGAGCCTTTACGACTAAATTGGAACACACTTCAATTTCAGAATACAACCAACAACTCTGGTACGACTATACCCACCACGTACGACAGACTAAGGCTCTTGCTACTGCGTACAATATGCAACGCGCCTGGGCAGAATCACTCGAGCGACTTCTCCGCTCAAGATCGGGCCTCATGTCCAAGGTGTCGAAGAACCTACCCAAACAAAATGAGGTACATACCTCACAGCCCTCCACCGCAACCATCCCCACCACTACCACAACGACCACTGCCGCTATCATCACCACTGTCCCCAACAAGGGAAGAAAGCCCACCAGTATCAGAAATCCCTTCAGACTTCTCACCCCCACCAAGGACACCACCCACACCGTCACCAATAACAACGTCCCAATTCGGAACTCCCCCAACCCCATTCACTCACAAACCAACCCCCGAACCACCAACAGATCAGTCTGCATCCAATGCAGGCACACAGGACACTGGGCCATGGATTGCCCCCAATTTGCCTGCCTCAGATGCAAGCAATATGCCCCAGGGCACTACTCATATGACTGCATCAAATATAGATGCCCCCACTGCACTGTCTTCCAACCGCGCCATAAATGGACTGAATGCCCAAGTCGAAAGACTCGACACGCCCCCTACTCCAGAAATCCTACAACCCGTCCCTTGACCACTCCCACAACTCACCATCGATACATCGACCTCACCCATGATGATTACTACGAGGAATGCTACGACAACGTGGCCGAATCAAACATTACAGGAGAACCATGTGGTTCCTTCTGAAGAGAACCCAATCACCCCACCAGAAGAAAGGATTGAAAGTCCCCATTTCAGACGCCTTCTATACGACATATTTTACCCAGGACAACCCCCATCCCCAGAAACCACCACCATACTCGATCTTCACCGAACTCCCACTCCCACCTTCTCCCCTGTCATTCCCCCCAGACCAGACTCTACCGACCAACCACAGATCGATTACTACAAACCAGATTACCTAGCCAAGTACCCGGAAGGAGGAAATTAGCAAGTTGTATGGAAAACAACTCTAGAAACGGACCTAATGTTATCAGAAGCCACATCAGAAGGACGGTTACTTTTAGTTCACATTTCCCATGTCACTATGAAACCATCAGTAGTGTACATCAGAAGGACTATTCTTAGTATACGCCTCATGTTCCCTTATCTCTGACTCATAGTTACCCCGGTCTGAACTATTATAGTAGGAGTACAGCCACACTTCGAAGTATATAAGGATACAGTACAATACCTTGTATCCTTATCTTAGTGTTATACAGTTCTTGCCTCCTATACCTCTTTGCCCTTAAAACTGGCTGGACTATAGTGCTCCGTCATCTCCAAGTCACGCCTAGTAGGACGGGACTAAGTCTGTATAGACATCCTGTGTCGAACCCCGTGCTACTCAGGAGTGAACCCCTAACCCGGGTAACAAGGAGAGTGTGACTGCCCAGAAAACACTTGATACATTCATAGTGCCAACTGTGAAGTGGACAAAGGAAGGGCTTATTGAGCATTTAACTCATTGGCTAGTTGAGGATGATCAGGTAAGGTTCCATATTCATTCTTGATGATTTGGAGCTAATTATTTCTCCAGCCTTTCACAGTTGTAGATCAGCCATCATTCTGCAAGCTTCTTATTTATCAGCGACCATCAACAAGGGAAAGTGATATTCCTCACTGTACCAAGATGTCAGAAGAGGTGAAACACAAAGCAAAGATTGTGGTCCACCGTCTTTCAAAAGTCCTTCAGGTATATTTTTTTGACATATCTTCTAGTATTGGTACTGACTATATCTCAGAATCAACCAGGACAAATATCTTCCACATTTGATGGGTGGACTACAGAAGATATGAAACCTTTTCTTGCCATTACTGTTCAATACATTGCTTCTCCTCCTGATCAACCACATATCTGGAGGCTGAAGTCACACCTTACAGGTTTTCCTGAGATTGAAGGCAACCATGGTGGTGAGAATTTGGCAGCAGTTGTTCTTGGTGTTTTCAATGAGTACAATATTCAATCCAAAGTATTGATTTATGATTTTTAAATGACTTTAACTAATTGATGATTTATAGATTGGTTGGATTACTACTGATAATGCTTCAGCAAATGACAAAGCTCTCAAGGTGCTTCAACGTACACTTGACACACCTTCAAACAGGTGGATTGCTCGTAAGCAGCATATTAGGTGAGTGATTTTTGATTTGGTTTATATTTTATTCTGATATGTTTTAAATTGAAGATGCATTGAGCATACTATTCATCTTGGTGCTAAGGCTTTTATTGAAGCTATCTGCCCTACTCGTTTTACAGCTAAAGCAGTCTCATCTGATGAGGATGAAATTGACTGGGATTAATTGGGTGAAGTTGAGGATGATGAAGATGTAGATAATGCTGTTTCATTTGATGCAGGAGATGTTCTTGGAAAGGTCTTAGCATTTATTACTCAGGTATTTCTCTTTCCCAAAGCAATACCAAATATTAACTTATAAATTATATATCTTTTAAGGTCTGCTTATCACCTCAGGCAAAGAAGTACTTTTCTATTTGCTGTGCTGAGGAATCAGTACCTGAACTTGAGCTTGTCAAATGGGTTCATACTCGCTGGAGTTCAATGTATAATCTCCTTGAACGATTACTCCTATTGAAGAAGGTATGTTTTTTTTAATATTTAAATTGAGTGTATTCTGAATCCTGGAACAGGGAGTTCGTAAATTTATCAAAAATGCAGATGACTCTGGATCTGTTCCTAAGTTAAAAGGCAAGATGTATTTGGATTATTACTTGGTTGAGGAGGAGTGGAAGCTTCTTGAGCTCATGCGAGATACTTTGGCAGTAAGTAATATTTATTTTACTCATACAAAGTTTTCTCATTTCTATTAGGTTCCTGCCAGTGTTCAGTCATCATTTTCATCTGCTACTTGTTCATCCATCACTCATGCTCTCCCTGAGCTTGAATATGTGATTGAAAAATGGGAGCATTTGATATTTCATCCAAGGTTTGCACAGGTTAAGGATGGTATTCAAGCAGGGATAGATAAGCTCAAAAAATGGCATACAACAATTGCTGATACTGATGCTTATTTTATTTCTCTTGGTATGATTTTATTCCTATTCTTGACCTTCTGCTAATAATTATACTAGTGCTTGATCCAAGCTGCAAAATGGAGCATTTTGAAGAAAAGTGGGCTCCAGCTAATTGTCAAAAAGCAAAAGATCAATTCCGAGAAGTGGTGTGTAATATTTGTTGATTTATCTTGATTTTTCTAATGGCATGATTCAGTTTAAGGCATATTATAAGGAACCCAAGCCACAGTTCTAACACTCATCAAATATTTTTTCAGAAGTGGGAACTTCTGCACAAGCTCGAGCAATGCAACAACAATTATCCCAGGCATCCTCATTTACTCATGATATGTTTCATGAGTTGGATGAGTATTTAGGTGCTGGTATTGAGCCAGTAGAAGATATTATAGCATGGTGGGGAGTGAGTTATATCTATTTTTTGGCATTAAATATTTTTCTGATTTCTTACCTAGATCAACCATACAAAGTATCCAACCTTGGGTACTATGGCTAGAGACTATCTAGCCATTCCTGGCTCTTCAGTGTCATCTGAACGGGCTTTCTCTAGTAGCAAACATACTGATACCCTTCCCTGAAATTCACTTGAAGGTCCCACCTTTACAGCTTTACAAATTACAAAAGATGGGTATAAAACTGGACTTTTAGATGGGGGAGTAGAAGCAAAGGAATGGGAGCTCAAGGAATGGAACTTTGATTAGTTGATTGCCAATATAAACATTTTTATGACATAGTACCAAAAGGTTCAAGTTCAAACCTGTTCAAACCCTGAACTGAACCTCCTGAACCAAGTTCGGGGGGTTCAGTTCAGGTTCAGGTTCAGGTTCAGGTTCAGGCTGAGAGGGTGCTGAACTGAACTGAACTGAACTTTGGTACCCCTATAGTCAGGTCTTTGGACCAAGTCTCGTAGACTTCAACAGCTTCAGTTTTGGGAATAGATTCAATAATAGAATGGATTTTAAGGGACATGTTTCATATATTGGTCACTTTATCAATCTTTGGTTGCAGTCTGGCAATGTTGGGGCACATGTGGGAGATGTGGCCAGGTTTAAAACAGCAGAAACACAAGCCTTTCTTGTAGGCGTGTTTTTCTTCAGGGTGTAAAGATGGCATTGATATTGATGTTGTCATTGTAGGGGGAATTGATCTGGTTGGTCTTCTTCAACTTCTTCATGATTGGGGTGCAGATCACCAGGGATATTAAAAGAAGGGTAATATTTGGGACCTTCATTAAGGTATGTGTTATCAATCTCCATAGCGTTTGGATCACATGATGGGTGGAATTGGTAGTGGCAGGTTTGGTCCAGTGTAGGATGATTGTTGTTGCAGTTGGCGATACGGTTGTTGCATGCAACAGTAGTTATTGGTGGGAGCGGGGCATGGATGGAATCCTGGATGTGGTCCAAGGATTGTGGAAGTGGTGTGCCCAGTTGTGATTGATCTGGATAGCGCAGCAGTACCATTTGTTTATGGTATTAGATGGGTTCAGATCGGTGAGGATTTTATATGCAAGGTTCTGGTTGATAACATTTTGAAATTTTTCTATGAGGGCGTGATCTTCTGTGAGTTCCTGAGCAGTGGATGAGAGTTTTGAACTCTGCGATGACATCTTCAACGTTACAGGATCCCTGACAAAGGGTGTTAAGATCATGGAATGCTTGGGAAGGGACGTCAACAGGCAAGAATGCTTTGGTGAACTCTTCAACAAGTTCTTCATATGATCCAGGGGTAAACACTCCCCATGTTTGTTTTGACTGAAAGCACTGGTTCTTCCAGTTGCTGGCTTCTCTGGTTTTAAGCAGGGACAAGAAAAATACAATTTTCTTGTCATTGGTATTATAGATGTTGGCATTACCATAAAGGTAGAGTGCTATGGAATTGATGAACTCTTGGAAGTTCTTGCAGTTGCCATCAAATGGTGTCAGTTTCTTGAATGATAGCTCTTTATAGCTGTTATGCTGCTGTGGTGGTGATGATGTTGATTGATCTTGTGGAGGCAAGAGGCTTCCAGTTGGTCTAGGCAGTCCTAGCAGGACCTCCAGGTGGTCCTCCAGGTGGTCCTGAAGGTGGCTGGTTAGCTGGCAGGGTCTCCCATAGTTTCAAACATCAGTTCAGAGGGAGGTGAGGGTGGTGGAAAGGGTTGTAGAGTGCAGGGAAGTTGGTAGTGTCCAGGTTCAATCTGATGGATAGGAAAATGTAAGGGTCCTCCTGTACTTGTGGTCGCCTTCAAGCAGACCAAAAGGGAGTTGAGGCTGGTTCTACGGGTGATGGTTTGGTAATCTGGGTGGCTATGTGAATGGTGGTATCCACTGGTTCAGGCAGGGTTGCAGATATGGGTTGGTCAGACTTAGGAGAAGACAAAGAAATGCAAAAAGAAGGAGTAGGGTGAGGAGTAGATGGGGCAGCATGTGGGGTAATAGATGGTTGAGAGGGTCCTGGAGATCCAGAACCAGTTTGGGAAATATGAGGGTTAGGATGGTCTGTCCTGGCTTTGAAATAACTACCTGTGTTGGGCAACAATGTCTTTTCCAGTAAAGAGGAACCAATGAGAATTTAAGATCTGCTAAGACTGTTTGACAAGACAAACAAGGAATCTGAGAACCTATAGAGACACTGGGGTGCGAAGGTTCTGAAGAACAACAGCCAGAGTTCTTCAGGGTGAAGACCTGTGTCAGATGCTTGAATAGACAAGCAATGATCCTCAACAGATTACAGTTCTGTCTAGACCTCACAAGTTAACTGGTACTGTGCAAACCAAAGAGGATAAGAAGAGAGAAGAGAGGCAACAAGTAGCTTTGTCTTTTGTTACACTAGGTTAGGCGTCTGCAAGGACCAATGTGATCTACAACAAGTAGAATGTTGGCTAATGCAAGCAAGTCTAAGGCGATGCCAAAGAGCAGGAACAAATACAGTGTATAATAAGACAAAGCTAGGGATTACAAGTAATACCTAAGTCTATATATACTGCTAGGGTGACTAGCATGTGATAAAGGAAAGAATCACATGTGAACTGAGCTGAGAATCACAAGCTAAAAGGAAAGCTAACTATAGATGGGTGGTGACATGTGATAGCTAAGGTGACATGTGATAACTAAATATAACCAGGTGCTGACTACAGGCAGTGACATGTGATAAGTAAAAATAGGGCAGGTAGACACAGTGAAAGAAAAATGGTAACACAGCACCCCTTTGGTCTGAACCTGAACCTGAACCTGAACTGAACCCCCTGAACCTGGTTCAGCAAGTTTAGTTCAGGGTTTGAACCAGTTCAAACCCTGAACTTTTTTAAAAAATGGCCAAATCAAAGTTTATTTTATAATTAAACTATTCAAAGATCTATTCTTTAGGTTCCCATTCTTTAATTCCACTCCATCACCTAGAATTCCAGTCCTATATCCATCTTTTGCAATTTGTAAAGCGGTAAAGATATTAGCTCTGAGAAAGTTGCAAGTAAGTATACTCTCTTAGAGACTACTGAGGATCCTGCCAAATAGTCTCTTGCCATACACCCAAGAGCTGGAAACCTGACATGGCTGAGCTAAATAATAAATCAGTAAAACAATGAGGCTCTCCAATGAAAAGAACTTACTTGCTCACTGTACTATAACATCTTCAACTGGTTCAATATCAGCACTTAAATACTCATCTGACTCTTGGAACATATCATGAGAGGAAAGAAATGAGAACAGAATGAAAATCAACAATGGCCCACCAGGGTCAATATTGGATAATCAAGCAGCACATAATCAAGTAGCACTGCCACTGCAGTGCCAATGTGTATTTGGGTGGCTACAGGGTGAGTTAATTTACATCAGTCAGAATCATCTGAACAGCAAATGGATTGTACAATGCAAAAGAACTACTGTGATATACAGTGACCCACAAAACCGTTCCAATGTTTTGTACTTTTGACTTAAAGTAGTAATAGCTCAGTAAATAAAATAGCCATATTTGTGAATATATTTATAAACATAGCCAAATATGTCATATCTGACTCTGCAAAGTTGCGTCATGTAATACTTCCAAATTAGGCAATTATGAATTTTGTAATCATTTTAAGTCATTGGAACGGTTTTGTCAATGACATATTATACTAGGCTATCCTATTATTTCTAGTACTTAGAGTAGCCCCCCCTGGCTTTGAGTACAGCTGCTACTCTTCTAGGCATACTTTCAATTAACTTCTGACACTCAGAAGCTGGAATAGCATCCCACTCCTTTTCTACCCTCTGCCACAGCTCCTCTATACCCTTGGGAGGAGATTCATACTCTCCCAACTTTCTCTTCACATATTCCCATAAGTGTTCAATGGGATTGAGGTCAGGTGACTGTGCTGGCCAGGTTAGGAGCCTAAAATGATTTTTTGAAACCATTCTTTGGCCAGTGTACTCTTGTGTTTGGGGTCATTATCTTGCTGGAAGATAATATCTCAGGGTTTAAGCTTGTACCACCGGAGACTCTTCTTCAAATCTTCCTCCAAAATTTGCACAAACAACTCTGCATCCATCCTTCCATCAATCCTTACTGCATAGCCTGGGCCATCCCACAGCATACAGCCCCAAACCATCACTGATCCTCCTCCATACTTCAGAGTTCCCTTGACCAATCTTTCACTAAGCCCCTCTCCCTTCTTTTTCCATCCCCACTTCCTCCCATCTGACCCCAAATGATTAATTTTGGTCTCATCAGATCATACAACCAGCTGCCAGTCCTCCACAGTCCAATGCTGGTGTGTCAGAGCAAAATCCAGCCTAGCCCTCCTATGCTTATGTCATATCCATGCCAACCCAGAGTCTAATCACTTAAACTTCGGCTTCTCGATTCCACGTGTGCTCCACACAACAACCCTCTGCCCTCCGACTCGGCCCCGACTTGCTCCGACCGCAACTCACTGCCCTGATCACGAGACCACCTCCACACGTGCCATGGTCACCTGACCCTCGGTGTCTCTAGTTCCAGTCTCCATTTCCCGTCCGTAGTCATGATACGTTATCGGTCTCCATACCTGTACCGGTTTCCATTCCATTTGTAATCTGTTCGTAATCCGTTGTAACTATATCGGCCTCCGCTTCGCTCCGCACGTAATCAGTACGAGTCATAGTTCGTAAGGCCAGTAGTATATATACTGTAGGTACTTGGCTTGTACTCCTCAGTCTGATAATCGAATCGAGCAGCGGACCAGCTCCCTGTTCTCTATCCTCTCCTCTCTTCTGCCTCGCTCCGCTTCGGCCCCGACTTCTCGAAATACGGACTAGGACAGTAGGAGGGCACAGCACATACGCTGAGGCCGCAAGTCCAACCCCCTGCCCAACGTACTCCGCCTCGGTCCCAAAGTCTACGTACTGACTTTGCCCTGTCCCCCGGTTACCTCATATCAAGGTTACCACCCCGACCCTCCGCCTCGGTCCCGACCCGCACCGGCTCTAACAGCTTGTCAGAGAGTAAAGGCTTTTTTTGCTTGACTACAGCCTTCATTCCTGCCTGTTTGAGATGCCTTGCTACAGTCTGTGAAGAGACTGATGTCCCAATGATGGGAGCAAGAGATTTGGCTATATCTACAGCAGTTTCAGCCTTGCCAGCAGAGATAAGATGGATAGCATGCCGAATATTAGTGGTAGAGAGTTTTGAAGGACGTCCTCCAAGTGATTTAGTAAGGCTGGAACAATTTTTAGAGGCTAGCCTGGATATGGTACTGCGCCCAACACCAGTAATTGCCTCAATTTTAGTATAGGAATGATGAGAATTTAGCAAAGAGAGGATGGTTTGCTTTAGAGTAGAAGATAATGGCTTCATGGTAGGTAGGGGGGTTGAGAATGATGGGACATGGCTGTCAGCACATCTATTTATATGTCAAAGACACGTGGTCACATGATCTTGTTGATTCACCATCAATGGAGTCATGTGATTGCTTGGATTAGTATTAAAAATTACCATTAACAAAACTGTTCCAATGACTTAAAATGCTTACAAAATTCATAATTGCCTCATTTAGAAGTATTACATAACGCGACTTTGCAGGGTCAGATATGACATATTTGGCTATGTTTATAAATATATTCACAAATTTAGCTATTTTATTTACTGAGCTATTACTACTTTAAGTCAAAAGTACAAAACATTGGAACAGTTTTGTGGGTCACTGTATGTGACAGCCAAAGAGTAAATAGGGTATCTAGGTAAATAAGGACCAGCAAGGGAGAAGAGGTGATGGGAGTGACAAAGATCCTTAAATTGCAAGGCAACTGCCAAGCACAGCCAGACATGAGTGAGCTCATTGGAAAGATGTGGCAGAGCCCTTCCAGATGTGGGCTGGCATGTCCCAAGGTGTTAAGAAATGGCCCCAGAATAGAGACATCTGTGTGGAAGTGGTGATGTACACCAAAATGCATTTTTCTCCACAAAGAGTGCATTGTTCAAGCTTTGCTATAGTGCATAAGAGCCACTTGGAACTCTGCATGGAATGGTGGTAACAATGCAACCAACAGCATGGTGTGAGGTCACCAAATGAGGATGGAAGGTGGGGGATGTTGATGGTGATGATGAGAGAAGGAGTGGGTCAATCGGAACGCAAAGCGGCGCGTTCGAGAGCCATTAACAATGGCTATCGAACGGTAAAAACCGCTAGCTAATCGGTGCTATCGTTCCCGACATATAGGCCAAACATCACGCTGCCTCCCTCCAACTCCCTCTCTAGTTGCCGTGGTGCGTTCAGGCTCCCTATACTTATGCCTGAACCGTGAACCGAGTCGGCAGGCCAAGGTTCGAACCTGAACCTGAACCGGACTGAACCTTTGGGTTCAGTTCAGGAGGTTCAGGTTCAAACCGAAGTTCTGAACCGAACTTCGGCAGCCCATAATGGTTGATGTTGGTACGTTCGAGGCCTAATTACCTGGTTGGTGCCCCGGCCCCAAGGCGCTGCTATTTCTCCCATACCTTACCCAACCGTTCCTGCCCCTCCTTTCACTCATTCCCTACATCAGCACTAGTATCATTTACCTGCACTGCGAGCTTCGATAGGGTTGCAAGATCTTTTTCTTTTAGACCAAAGTGTCGTGCTGTGGCTGCAACGTCGTTGCTCGTGAATAATGGGAATCGAGGCGTCGTTAAACGACGAGCAAAGTAAAAAGTCTGTGGCCGGGAGGCTCCTCAAAAGAGTGTCGTGACGTAGCCCCCTGGAAGCGTCTAGATTCGAACACCTTCTGGAATCCGGGATTACGATAACAGATAATAGCTGTCCTATCCACCGCGCTGCCGTTTTGCACGTGGACTATCATTAGTATAGCGGTCCATGGGGAGTGGAAAGGTGATTCATTCCGAGAAGATGCCATTCCTATGAGGAATGAGCGCTTGTGCGGCCATAGGCGGGTTGAAGAGAGGAAAGAGAAAAAGGACGCAGCAGAACAGTCTATGTGTGAAGAAAGACGGAGAGAATGACATACAGCTATAATAGTGAGCCCGGTGACTCCAAAAAGTGTCCTTTACTACTCTAATACTCTCCATTGAGGCTTCATCCACTGTGGCCCGCAAAAGAAGCCTACAAAGCCCTCTCAGCGGTTACCCAGTGCATATGAACATCAACCGGTCGACCTGCCACCCACTCGACATTGTCATGTCAGAGAGAGGTCGGGTACCCGAACTATGCGTATACTGAAATGTGGTTCCGCGACCAGGCATCATTGAGAGGCTGAGGCAATAGAGCAGTGAGAGGAGCCGAAGATTTGCGGTCAACTACCTGCCAAATTGGGAAACCAAGAGGTATGCAGCCAACCGATATCATTCAAACTTGTCTCATGACACAACACTATTTACTGTATTGCCGCCATACAATTGATAGTCTACAAACAAAGCAGACGGTTCAGCCTCACTGTCTTGTCTACAATTTAACAGATTACTTGAAGAACAAAGAAATGCTAACGAGAATATCGCACCATTCACAGCCCCAAGCCTAAAGCTTCGCCCGGGTGCGTAGCTGTGCAAAAAGCTATCCATCCAGTCAATCACCTCTGGATGATGAAGTAAAATAAGCTACGAACCATCGCAAGCTATAAAGAGCTCTTCAGGACACGGCTTTGTGCAATCAAAGCCCAAGACTGGAGGCGTTGAGCCCCCGGCAGGCGCGCCATCGGCAGGTGGGCCAGTCTGTGGGGCAGGTATGGCCATTACGCTGGCAGAGAAGAGTGTGAACGAAAGAGCAGCAACTTGAGTGAGCTTCATTAGCTGATGAGGACTGAAGTTCTTAGGTATACTGTGTGAGCATCCCTGGAAGTTTGAACCTCTTAAATATCAATCCATCCAAAAGTTTCATCCCGAGATAAATTCAGACTGGTATTTCTCCCCGCTCAAAATCCGTCATTTCACTCCGGAAAATCAACTACTCGCAATGTGATCCGATCTTTGTAATCGATTACGGCCATCTTATCTCGCACTATGATGTGTGAGGTCTTCCAACTGATACACATGGGAGCTGCATCGAGTACAGCTAGTGATCTCTTTACAAATTCCAAATCCAGCCTGCAACTTCTAGTGAACCGCCAGGTCGATTGCTTCACAGCTGCATCTGACCTAATGTAGTTGGCTGTATAGTAAAATATCGCGCTTCCCATTTACAACTCCTCCTTTGTTCAACGGAGATGAATATCTGCCTTGAAGTAAACTTTCACCACTATCCCTGTCCCAGAGGATTTATTCATTCGAGATTACTGTCAAAGACGACTAGGTAGCTTCTTCCCGGAGATCGATGCCTGGCGTTCTTTGCTTCTACCTAGTCAGGTACCCCAATCTAGAACTCGTAATTGTTCCGGTTTTGTGAAGCATCGATTGGCGCACAAACAAAGGGGTTCGGTTATACCTGGGCCTTGACGGGCGAGGCGCCGGATGGTCTAGAGTTCCGATAGACGCGCGCCTTTAGGAGAACTCTTCACGACCCGGCCTAAATACTGATTACCTATTGGAGGGCGTTAAAATATGGACTATCGTCTGTTGTGACATCCTTCGTGCAGAGAACCAGTCTACCGGTCCTTCACTTTCGTCCGAGCCTCATCAATTCAGGCCAATCCAAAGAATACTATTGAATCATGCGGGTCGGGGCTAGGCTTCACTGGTGACTGCGCGAGATTTAACTCGATTCATGATACTACGGGTGTATCCTGGTGCATTGCAATTTGCCGTTAGTGAAACACAGTGGGGTTGTGGCAGCGGTACCAGCTGCAGCTGTCATTGTCAGATGGTTAAGGAGAGTGACCCGGGACGTGGTGTATTCACCCTGTTCCACAATTCTTCTCGGCCGTCTCAATTGCTAGTACATAGGACACTCACAACTTACAGTATCCCGTTAGCCCTATCAACAGCTTCTACATTATAATTGGTGAACCATAAACCGGGGAGCGGCCATCAATGCATCGTGTCCAATGTTTTCTATTTATCTCTCGTTACCCAGTCTCGTCTCGGCGAACCCATAGATGCCATGAGCCCGGAGATGCCACCTACTTTCCCACCGGATCTAATCCAACGACTTGGACCATCGAGCGAGAGCATTACTGGGTGTGGGAACGTAGCATGGAGATCGCATGCACACAGCCGACAGCAGTATTAGCTAGCTTTCCTCAGAAGAATACGAAGTTCCTACCCCAAGGCATAGTAGTTGCGGGACGGGACACCGTCGGAGAGGTGCCACCTCCGCCATTAAACCACTGATTATGTTCTCTCTCAAAGGATCTCAACGCCGGAATACCTGAAGTCGACAGCTCAATTCTGATGGTGCCCAGTGCTCACGCACTAGAAGCCAATTGATCCTCAAGTTCAAGATCACAAGTTATGCCCTCTGAAGCGATTTTATTATTACAAGTCCGACTTGAGCGTCGTTCACCTATTCGAGGGAGCCTTCGAATATTCTACGCACTCCATCTTGCATCGTGGCATTTCCGTGTTGCAGGCGCGGCGAATGCGCGCCAAAGCACAGTCCTTCATTTCGTGATCGGCTGCGTTAGGCGACTACAGCTCCAGGGTTATGCCGGATTCAATTCAGCTAATCCGCTTGTCCCCGTATGAGGCGAAAGTAGTAGGATCGCAGAATTAATCCCTCATCGAATGGAACGATTACTGGACTTTGAGCGGGGTGGAACTGCCAAACCCGACTCATATTTGCTGTTTGAGAACCGAAGTGGAACATGGGTTTTTAAGGGGTCAAGCTTATGGGATGCTCATGTGCTACTAGCTTGTATTTTCGCCGGATAATGAAGCTCACTCAGATTGTTACTGTTTTGTTCACCCTCCTCTCTACTACCGTCCATCGCCAGGCCTACACCAGATGAATTACGCTTGTGCTCCGTCTGTTACGAGTTAGGGGCCACCACGGGCCCCGTTTGCTCAGGTTTGTGTCTTATCGAGGTCTTGTGAGACGGATGGCTGACCTGTATCAATAGGGTGCAAGAAAACCCCCAAGAAGCCATGTCCGTAAATCATGAATTGAAACGTGCATACAACCTAATCTGTGAGACAGAACTTCCATTTGCAGTGGATGTAATTAACAGTAGTCGAAACAAACGTGTCCTGAAATAAATGTACATTAACGAATGTCTCCCTGATACAATGCATTTCTGGGTCCCTGCACCCCTGAATTTTGCAACTTGAAGTCGGGGCTGCTACACGCATCAAATTTCCCAGCGAACTCCAGGTACTCAGGCTGCTGGCTCGATTCTATTGTTCGGCCGTCACCGAATTCCCCAATGTCCTCCATCTTTCTGGTCGTAGATTCCGGTGGATATCGCTGTAGGATGTTCTCGTCTTCCTGGTACAGGATTATCGTGGAACAAAGTAGCCGGGTGGATGCTCACAGCGCTAGCAAGAACTTCTTGACCGAGAAGCCCGATCCAAGGTGGTGAGCACAGTTTTTATAGTTTTCGCCACTATGACCCGACCCACAAAGCTACATACGACGGCGACCGGGAAATCTCATCAGCCAGTTGGAGTGTGCTAGCCTACATAACGCCGGTTAAAACACAGACCCTAATATTATATGTTCAAACCCAACATTTGGAGTCTCGCCTGACTTCACAGCCAAGACTATCTGCAAAGATACATACATTCAAGCAATTCTCCGCAGAGAGACAACATGACATGTGCCACTGTTCGACAGTGAAGATGTGAATTAATTCAGGACTACATTCTCCGCAAGAGTTCCTAGGCTGCCCCACACCCCCAGAGTTAAAGACCGAACTTAATGCGTTAACCAATAGGCGTGATGTGTAAGCGAGGGTTAGAAATCACCTGGTGATAGTAACCCTTGAATCTGTTATCAAACACGTCAAGGAGGCTGCAAAGAGCAACCAGACGTTTTGCTGATGAATTACAGCATGATAGGGAACAATGGAGGCACAAGCATGGATGCAAAGTTATAGGGTTATCGTGTCATTTCACATTCGTTATCCGAACCCAAATTTGTTTTATAAGTACATCGTTTACTTCAACATACATTTGCTCATTACATTCACTGATAAACCAAGAACGAAGGCCCTGGTTGTACGAGTCAACATGGACTTGAGAATCAATAAATGTTGATAATTTACGGGTTGAGTATGTCAGGTTCAACACCCGCACCACGACGCTGTAGGAGGTCAGTTGGCTGTCTCGCATAGAACCGGTTACAGATTACGAACGGCAGTTTCGGCACCGACAGGTGGCGCATCTAGCCAACTGGTCTGGCGCAGGCGCAGGGCCAGGCATAGCGATAGCGGTAGTAGAGAAGAGCGCAAACAAAATAATGACGACTTGGGTGAGCTTCATTATCTGACGAGGATCGACGTGCTGAGGTATAAACATCCCCGCAGACTTGGGCACCTTAAATACCAATCACAACCATGGGACTTATCCCCGTTTTACACGGGCCGGAGACCACGAAAGTCGGAACAAGCTCGATTCCAAATAACGCAGGGTTGGATAGGGTAACCGAAATAGCGCTCAGTTGCTGATAAGGCAGGTGTTCAGCTGCATACCCCCGTTCTACACCTCAAGTAACAATATCAGCCGACACTGGTAAGTCGTTCTGCCCCGCTTAAAGGCCGTATTCATTCCAGTCGAGAAAGATCAATCCTACCTCCAACGACACATCCAGCTAGCTTCCGAGGTGATCTGAACTTTGTAGGCGAATATGGTTAATCTATCTGTATTGTATGATATTGGTTCCCCTAAGCGCTTATGCGTGGAAGCCACAATCGCGTATCCCGCAATCACTACTTCGGTACATACATAACTAGTGATCTACCATTTGTTTATCTCGAATCCCGACTGGCATTCCTGGAGGTTTCACATCCTCGTTGAACTGTATTGGGAATTCTTCGCACCCAACTCAATGAAAGAAGAGGTTGAAGGGTGAGAATGGGAGGGAATAGGGGTTCAATAGTTGTTAAGAGAGATGTACTGCCGGTGGCGGTTTCAGCCGTCCAGATGCGCAAAGCTTTTGCGTGAAACGTGAGAAGTTTCTTTCAGAACTATTTTATTTCGGCCTTACACAGAGTCCATATCCTTGATGCCTATGTAAAGCTCCAGTACAGAACCAAGAAACGAACGGAAGATAAGAGAGAAGATCAAGTGCCGATAAAGTAGGAAAGATACTACTGCGATGGGTCTAGCTCAATACTACACACATTGACCGGCCTCGAGAGGACCGTGAAGCGAACTTGGTATCAGATACGGGACTTGATCATACGTGGCCAATGAACGTAGCCCATTCAATGTTGGCATACGCCTCTCGCGGGAGGTCACGCAATGTGCTAAATGCAACAACAAGAATGATGAGGCGGGCAACAGGGTAAAGTAGCATGCCTATTTGAAGCAGTGTGTCTAGCAAGACATGCACGCATGTGGTAAGGCGGTTTTTATAGCGGTCATTGATCTTGAGGGCTAGAGCCATCAGGACGCCCTCTGCGGGCACAGCAGTGATTAAGAGAGCGGAAGAGCGCCAGAGCCAGCGTTCCGCAGTTGACGGGAAGTAGGACGCCCATGGAATTAGGTGAAGACCACCGAAGAAGACACAGAGAGCCACAAGGGGAGTTACTGTCTCACCCTCGCTCTGCTCCGCGTGAAACATCGGCACTCGGAGAGTGTTGAAGGGACCCTTATGTTGAAACGAGCCAACCATTTTAGTCGAGAGGTCGCAGGAAGCCAGTGTGAAGGATTTGTGGTAACTCGACGAGCCACCCATACCACCCACTGTTCGATGCCTCCTTGACCCACTTCTTCAGCCACCTCTCCTTCTCATCTTCACCTCTCAATATATCTCCCGCTTTCCCGTCCGTTGCTCCTCCGATATGGCTGTGGTCCTGAGGAGGCCGACTATCTGAGCCAGGCTTTATCTCCTTCTCCTCTCCATCTCCCGGTATTCCTCGCCCATCCCGAACCACTTTTTCGATATCGCTGTGGCCTTGACGAAGCAGGCTATCCGAGCCACGCTTCATCTCTTTCCCATCCCCATCTCCTGGTATTTCTCGCGCCTCACCGTCCGTTGCTCCTCCACTAAAATTATGGCCTCGACGAGGCCGATTATCCAGGTCAGGCTTTGTCTCCCTTTCATCCCTATCTCCCAGTATTTCTCGCTCTTCCTCGACTGCTGCTCCTTTACATTTTCCATGTCCTTCATGTGTCTGGCTATCCGATCCACGCCTTAGCTGCACACGGACAGCAACTGGCAGCATTTTGTGGTTTGTACCACCACATTCCATATGTGAAAACGTTGAGCACGGCAAACGCAAGGGTAACAACCTCGAGTTCAGTTACTTGGAGATGAAGTGCCCAACGAGTGAAGCATTGGAAGGCGAACCACGACGTCTGGAGGGTGGCGAAGAGCTTGGTAAGAAAATCCCCTTTGCTCTTGTCGTTTATTTCCCCCTCTGTAATTTTAGGCACATCTACGTGTCCTTCTCTGATCAACCCCATCAACTCACTGAACGCGAGTACGCGAACAGGCATATTTCCATCGTAAAGGATGAAGCCACCCATTTGAACGAAAAATCCGTGCACGGTGGTCCACTCCTCGCGGTGAACCCTCGGTGGGCCTAGCCACCATTCCACGGCCGCGGCCCCAATAAGCCCCCAAATACGCTTGAAAAAGTCTCTAACAGCCAGGTGCCACGCGACTTCCGGAGGTGGATCGCTTAGAGTGTCTAAGCCTCCACAGTGAGTAACACCACCTGATTAACTTATTGTGCGGTGCTAACCTTTATGTATATCCCTACCATTGAACTCTTGCGCAATCCTTTCCGCTGCAACTGATTGCCGCAGTGCCCACACGATTGTGCATTCTGGCGCTACCGTCGCACAGATCATTGTCAAGACTCTGCGCTTGAGCTGCGCCCAGCCAGAATCCCATGGCCCCGGCATACTCGGATGAACTGCTACCCAAGTACACGCGAAAATGGTGGCGAGACAACCCCAGACGATGTCTTGCATCTCCCGTTGGTTGGCGATGCTCATGCTTTCTGACAGCTCACGTCCAAAGAGCACAATCGGGATGCGGTCTCCTTGGGAGCCAGTTATAGGTGCACTCGATGATAAGTTGAGAACAGAGAAGAGGAGGAGGAGGGTCAACATTGTGTCAACAGCAGGGAATTGCGGTGAACCAGGCTTTAGACGTTGTTGAGCTTGAGGCTTACATGCAGTTTGACGGCGTTCGTCAGTGATTCATTCGGGTCCCATTCAACCGCTCAGCCGAACAAGCACACACCACCTCACGATGAGTTCGCCGGGTGGACGGTGACCTAGATATCCAGTCTATCACCACTAGCGACCTCCACGTACATTGTAGATACCATCGCTATGCTTGTTCATTATGTAGAGGGCGCGGGGGAGGTCAGAGGACGCGCCGGGGTAGCTGTCACGTGCCTCATCTTTTGTTTTGTTTTTTTTGTTTTTCCTTTTTGTATTTGTCACGTGCCTCATCTGTCACCACAATCGCATGATTTGTATGCATGGTCCTGCTGGTGTCCCAGTCATCTCAGTCCTGTGCAGAGGCCTTGTGGAGAAGAGCATGGTTGCGCGGTTCCTGCGCTTTCCACACATTCGATCGAAGAATACCCAGTTCACATTCTGTGCGGATTCGGCTCATTCTACTGTTTTCTACATAACACGAATAACTCACTCCCATACAATGGCCGTGATATTAGGAATAGGACTCCCCGTCGTCCACCCATCCCAGTACTGTGCTGTTTGGTTTCTTGGTGCATTATTCTACCCAATCTCCTTGAGTCGTATAAACGTGTTGGTGAGCACGAAGCCAGTGAAAAACCGCTGGATATCAGATGCCGCTGAAGTGGGCTCTAGTCTTATCCGCTCAATTTCCAGATCCATATTCGGCTCGTGACACAACACTATCACATGTAAAGTACCTCCAACATACAATTAACGGTTCCACGGGCAGGGCACGCAACTCAGCCCCACACCTTTCCTCCATAGTCCTGCAGAATGTTTGGACTTTGAAGGAATATCCATTCAAAGGAATATCTATGAAGGACATCACAAGCCTACAGCCTCGCCCGGGTTTGTGGTTGTGCAAAAGACTATTCGCACCGTCAATCAGCTTGCTTAGATGATTCAAATAAGTCACGGACCATCACAAAGTACGTCGTCCTGGGGACATGGCCCTCTGCAATTATAGCCTGTGATCAACGATGCTGAGGGAGGTGGGGAAGGAACAGAGGCAGGGGCGGTCTGTGGGGTAGGCACAGCCGTGACATTGGTAGGGGAGAGTATGAACGAAAGAATAGCGATGCGGGTGAACTTCATTATTTGACAAGGACTAAAGTTCTGATGTGTATCGTGTAAGCACCCCTACGACTTGTACCCCTTAAGTATCATTGCATTTTCAAGTTGCGAAGGTGAATTCGCTCTGATAGTTCTCCCCCGCCTAAAACCCGTCCTTTCATGCCGGAGGAATCTTATTGATATCCTACCTACCTGTACGGGGTCTCGGATGCACCCCCGGCAGACCAATTACCAGATTTGGTCCATTAATACTCCCCTACTCTGTCACTACACGAGCCAAAGCAGGTTAGGGCACGGTTAAGTCCTCTTATGAGCTCCTTTGCAAGGGCGAAACCCGCATAAGTCCCCTATCTTTGTGATCAAATATGGCTACGGTCTACCTCCTTTCAGGCTCCAGATCTGGCCCGGGATTTCTGGTGGACCTCCAGGCATATTACTCTGCAACTGCACCTAGTGACTCAATGTCATTGGTTGCAAACTAAAATACCACACTTCATGTGCACAATCGCTTCCCCGCAGCGCGGAGATGAATACACTCAAGTTATCCCTTTTCCATAGACCGCTGCACAAGTAGAAGCGCGTGGGTTTCCGAACCCACTTCTGACAAGCGGGGCGCCGGATGCTTTTCTTTATCTAAAGTTCCAATAGACGCGTGTTGGGTGGGCTCTTGAGTGGACCCGACCAGGGCCAGTTCATCGGTTCCACTTATCACCTAGGAGTCATCAACCATGGCCGATTCAGGAGTGTTAAAAGTGAACAGTTGAAGTTAGACTCCACTGATGCTTTCTGGTGCATTATAATTGATCGTTGATGACTCGCAGTGTGGTGGCGGTGGCAATTGCAGTCGGTAAAGAGGGTAAGTGGCGACCTCAGGCTTCCATTCCACAACCTACCACAACCATATCGGGCCGCTTCAGTCCACATATTCAGATTCCCCCGCTCGATAGCATGGAGATAGCTGCAAGTAGCATTTATAATTGTTCCATCACCGGGTTTGAGAAACCATCAAGAGCGACCAGACATCATTAGAGTACCCAGCTCCCCAAATTGAATTTCCGATAGTCTGGGGAGGCGGTCTGACGCTGCAGGGATCTAGAAGCAGAGGGAAGTGGCGCTTTTGGATTGGGTTACCGTCAAACAACCATTAGGGAATTTGCTGTGCTCCGAATTATTTCCTCTGTTAAGAACGGGGAAAGGATCATTTTCCACACGCCCAAGCGACCAATTCTGCTGCGTCTGGCTGTGTGTGCTTCGTTCCTTTCTTTTCACCATTCGGGCCCTCCTTTTCCCCATCATCTGACGGAAGAAGGTGATGATTCATGAACCCATTGATGGACCTCGTGCGGGCTGCGCCTGGAACGATAATAGAGATACTTGTTCGTTACGCAGGACACGTCGTTCACATCTCCTGTTGTTATCAATGCAGAAATCAGCTACTTTGTCCAGCCCTTCTCGAGGAATCAAAGTACAAAAGAGAGACACCAAGGAAAGGCGTTTAGTTCTTGGTCGGGGTAATGCACACGGGCCGCCACCGATGGCCATCCCGACTGTGCACGGGTGCTTGGGCTGCCCTCGATAGGAAAAAGCTAACAAATCAGAGTCTTGGGACATAGCTCCCCCAGAAGAAGCGCCACGGCGAAAGGTTCGACGTCTTTGATTTGGGAAACTTTTTGAAGTCGTTGACCTACCGCAAGTGGTATTAGGGAAAACAGACGTGATGCAAAACATGACTTGGGCAGAGTGTGGCTTGCACTCATTCTACGTAGCTAGAACATATAAAAGAAACCAACCTCTTTATCATTCAAGTGAGTCAATTTTGCATACACAGTCGGAATACCAACAGCGGGGATTGGTAATGGAGAAATTGACAATCTTTATTGCAATAAAAGTCCGATCTGAAGGAACAGCGTCACTCACTGAATTATTGACGAATTCGAGGAACAAAGCCTGACTCACCGACAGCGGCTGCACCTTTGTAAAGGGGCTCGACTTTCTTGTTTGGAACACTGACTACAAGAGCGCTTCGTCTCCTTTGTCAAGGCTCGCCGATTTTGCAGATTTTCCTTATGCTGGCTACGGCGGCATTGGAAGAAGGGATTAACTTATCGGTGTCTACATTTGATTTGTGACCGGGAAGTACTTATCGAACGTTCAAGCCACAAGTGGGGGATGTCGGGGGTCAATCGGGGGGGGGGGGGGGGGGGGAGGAGGGGGCACAACTTGGCAGCGAGGATGAAGGTCTGTTGCTTGGTCGACGTTGGTTCTTGGCCAACTGCAAAACGATGGAGAACTTTTCGAAATTCGCGGCGTTCAGAGCCACATTCAACTTGTTGAGGCTTGGCTGAGCCAACAGTAACTCGTGTGTATGATATCGCCGGTGTAAGCCGCTTTCCGTTTTTGAGATATCAGATCAACTCGATCAGTCTCGACTCTCCTCCCCGTAGTGTCTGGAGTCGAGATCGTGTCCTCGTCTTCAACACTTCGAGACAATCATGGCACATCTTTGTGAATAGGGCTGGGTTTAAAACTCCCATGTGTTCAACATCCGAATTTCTCACACGTTAATAACATGTTAACAACATATTTCACCAATGAGGGTCAGATTTGAGTGTGCGAAAGATTCGAAAGAAATGCTATGTTTGACCCAGCCTTTAAATTGGCACACTTGTAAAGGTCGTTTTTAACCCAGACGTCCGAGGCGACTGGGAAACCTCATCAATACTCAGCACCCTCTCTGATGGACCGACTACATGAGGAGAGCACCACACCAGCGAATGCTACGGGCATCACCCGCTTAGAAGAGGAGTGGTTCAGTAAAATCGACCCCTATGTTCAACCCAGCCCTATTCACGAAGTTGTACTATGAATGTCTCGACGTGTTGAAGGAAAGGGCACGATCTCGACTCCAACGGGGGGGACCCGAGGAGACCAATGAATTAATCTGATATCTCAAAAAGGGGGCCTGGCATAAGCGGCTTCGAACTTTTTGTTGGGTGAACAACACCCAGTGCCACAATAGCGCTACGTCCGTACAACTATTTTACTGATGAGCCCACTGCCAAGTCGCTCGATCTCGGTGAGAATGGCATTGTGGTTGAGCGATACCAGGTCCTTGTCTTTACCCTTGATATTTTCCTGTGTTGGGTTGGTAGGTATATTGGAGCAAGAAATCATGGAGTCCACTTACATTTGGGAGCGGTTCGCTCGAGAACCCACCCAAAACTCTAAATGACCGTGGCTGTTTCACGCTGGGGTCCCAAACGGCTCCAAAACGGTCTCCGCCGCAGGGATCATAGAATATTTTGAAGGTGTCCGCGTAAATCCGCTGAGAAGGGAATGAGCCTCATTCTCCGTGCTTTTAACCAAAGGCGTTCTTACCTGCAAGTCGTCGAAAAGCAGACGTACAGGGTCAAAGCCAGGTCGGACAACCACGTCCTGGTCTTCGAGCTTGTTGTTTGCGTATTTTTCATGTTTTGACAGCACATTAGTGTTCACAGCTATGTTCTGCGCATAGCGGGGTAACACGGCGGGATTGAGCTGAATAACGAAATCGTAATCGTCGGTTGGGTGAATAAACAGGGCCTGGAAACCACCGTCAGAAACGATGTGCACAAAGTGACAGAAACAAAAAAATGCTTCAACCTGCACATTCAGATTCCCCTGCTCGATACCGCGCAGGTAGTCCCAAGTAGCATTTGCAAGTGCTTTTATCCGATGTGCGACGATTACATCCGGCCCTCTCGCTGTCCACATCTTCCCTTCCCTGTCAAACTCGGTCGAGATCGTCCAAGCACTCGTGCTTGAAGCCTTCACCTGTTTCTGCCAATCTCCCGCGCCGCTGCCCACGTTCGGGGCACTCGCTCCCCCAACAGCCCCTCCCCCCTCCCCGCTTTCATCTCCCTCGGCTACATATGCCCCTCTCCTGCTGCCCGTATAGAGGAACAAACATCCCCTCCTCCCACTTCCATTCCCTCAGAAACTCCACCGCCACTGCAAACCCGCGCTCCTTTGTGACCGGCACTGGCTGATTTACAGCCTGTTCTGAATCCACATCATACCCCATATACTTCCCATCGCCAATAAAGAATAACGCGCACAACACCTCCACCGCTTCTTCCGTCACATGCCCGCCAAGCAACCAATGCGCCCCGAGCCACCTTTTCACCAATCTCACCGTACCCGAGTATGCAGCTATAGCGGTGGCACAGTGCTGCAATTGCTCTGTGGTGCCTTGGTGCATGAACAAATCTCCGGGTGTACACTTCCTTGGCAAAAACCGCATCGTGGTACTCCTTCCCCCTGTTCTGCTTGGTCTTCTCCAGAGATTTGACATGCGGCAGAACCTTATCATGTCCAGCGATAACCCGATCCAGAAGCGTCGCCTCCCTCTGATTCCATATCCTTGCAGCAAAAGCCCACCCCTCTGGCGTTACAATCTCCAGGAACGAACAATCCAAAACCGGAGAGTCGTGTACCCCATCGCCCACGACGACCTTGGCTCTCAGACTTTGCACGGATTTCATCAATGCTGACGCGACCCTCTCGAAAAACGCCAATTTAATCTTCTGTATCGCCTTCAAGTCGTCTGGCCACTTTGATGATTTTTCAAATTCGACGACGATCTCAATATAGAGGAGGTACCTCCCGTTAGGGGGCAAAAGCCCCGTTAACGAATTCGGTACCGGCACAGGACTAAACACATTCGTATACCTCAGCGCCTCCGATATTGGGCTCACATTGAGCGTCGCAAGCGGCAACTCATCGTCCAGGTTCTTGATCGCCTTGACAATATCGTCAAACGCCGTAAGCGCGCTCTTGAACCCCACAGGCAGCCCTCCGTTGATGTATAAGCTCGAGACTGATTCAGGCAACCTCAGCACAGTGTCAAAACCGGATTGCCAGGAATGCACCGCGTCTTCGCTGATCCCAAAGTGCCGCTTGAGGATATACCGGACGACCATACCCGGTATGTGCGCACGTTCGTCGGCGGTTTTCACATCCCAGACAACACTTTCCAGGATGCGTCCATCCTTGAATCTGCGCAGCTCGGCTTTGTCGCCCCAGAAATCTTTGAATGCGTCAATTACATTCTGATCTTGCTCGTCTGCTGCTGGCCCGTAGTCCACTAACCGGGTCGCATGCTGTGGGTGGTACAAGAGCCCAATGTGGATAACGTCTGGGTTCGGTGGGAGAGCCTGGCCGATCGGGCGGGGGAGGGCGGAAGGGTGGACAATGGTGACTGCTTTGGTGCGGTTACCTAGGCCGTGGTGGAGGAGAGTATCGATAGATAGTAGGAGAGAATTGAAGGGCGATCCCTTGTCTATGGTGTCCTCCAAAGAAGGGTTCCTGGGCTTTGTGTTACTGAGATTTACACTATCATTGACGGGAACAAAAGTATTATCAGCCTGGTAGAGAGAGATGCACGTGAATCAATCGAACCGGAGAATGCTGTCAAATTTTGTGGGCAGATTACGATGTTCCCTCAAGAATACTTCGGCAAATGAATCTCCAGAAATTGCGGTCTGGTTAAGCGTCTCCAATGTCTTGGCAGCCTCGTATCGCAGCTAAAAGCCAATTGGTGAGGCTTCCGCGGGAGGAAGCGGAATCATAATTAACATACAAGCTCTAGAGATCCTCGGGGGACGCCCGAAAGCAAGTTAACCAACGATGTCGAATCCACGAATACAGGCCCTTGTCGAGTATCATACTCATCAGGGGGGAACTGTCCACGATCAGGCATTTTTTCCCGACCAAAAAAAAAACAAAATACAGGAAACCGCGCACTCACCCGATGCGCACTCGCAGACTTAACGAACACTGCGTCCTTCTCAGATTCGAACTTGGCTGATTCCAATTTTTACGACCCATAAGAATGATTGAATCAATGGCTCACGTACCCAAGAAATCCAATGCAGCCTTGAACATCTGATACGAACTCAAACCCCTCCCCAACGCCTTCCTCTTCGTTGCACCCAAACTTTTTCCAACACCCTGGTCCTCCCCAAGTACAATCAAACTCAACACCGCCACCCACCACGGACCCTTTCCCCCAAACCCTCTCACACACATCCTCCCCGCTTCAGAGGAGCCCTCACTGAATCCTCTCTGATTTGCCCAAACACGCAGGAGAGTGACTGCATCGCTAAACGCGGGTGATTCCTGTTTCAGTTCGTGTGTGTTTAGTAGGTGTGCGCGGGGTGTGAATGCGTGGAGGATGGTGGTGTTGTAGGATGGGGAAGGGATTTGACGTGTCTCAGGGGTGTCTTTGCTGGAGGAGAGGCGGAGGTTGGAGTGTTTCGGTGAGAGGCGGGTGATAGGGATGGGGCATGTGTTTGATACGGTGGGTATGATGACGATTTTGGTATTGAGTTTTGTGAAGTCAGTTGCGGAGTCGTCTGGAGGAGGTTATGAGAGGTGGTTCCAGGAGCATACAAGGATAAGCTTACAGACCTTTTCGAGGGATGAGTACGAGGTTAGTCAACCGAGGGTCTCCAGAGGGTGACTCGTAGAACAGGTCCACATTCATATTCTTCGAAGTTTTGATAGCAGCGGCAATGGCGGCCAAGTAAAAGGCCCTCTTCTGAAAAAACCTCCCGTTGAGATAATCTTTCTCTTGCAACAAATTCTGAGACAACATGAGCACATAAGCGTCATAAAACGACCCAGAAACCCACATTGGGCATCTCCACAGCCAAGTCCACTCCATACCTGAGCCCATCCTTAGGCTTGACACTGATCTTGTTTGCCCAGCTCCCAACTAACACGATATCGCTCGGCCTCTCATACCCTACCTTCCAGTTCGTTTCTTCTGTCGGCAAGGGCAAGGTATACGGAATGGCGATGCCTTTCTTGAGCATTTTTCTCGCAGCTTCAATGGGATGCTGTTGTGATATCGAGGGGATCTCCATGAGAAAGGTGTGGAAGGCGAGGAGGAAACGATCGAGCGGTGGTATTCTGGAAGCTTTTGGACGGACATTGGGCAGCAATGCGTCAATCTAGAAAAAATAAGGAAAAAAGTCCCTAATAAAGGAGATGGGCCATTCCAAGACTAACCTGTAGCTTGAAGGAACTCGACCTGAAAAGGTCGGCGGCATCTTTGATAACTCGCAACTCCTCCCCCATTGGCGGTTTGTTCGGCTTTCCACCGCTCCCCTCAACGCTGCCCTGTGATAGTGGTGGTATTGTCCCTATACCCGTCCATTCCTCCTCCTCTCCGCCTTCGGCCCCTTCAGACTCACCGGGTGCACTTGCTTCGTCTGTATCTTCTTCTCTCTCGCCGTCTGGGAGGTTGAGTCGGATGTCTTCTTCGACCTTGCGTATCTATAATCTGAATTAGGTGCAATGACTCTCGAGGAACGTGCTTAATACCTTGCGAGAGGCTACAGACTCGGGCCTCTTGCGCTTGGGATTGAGCGCCATGATAATTTCTCGAGAGAAAATCGTGCACAGCCACGATAAAATTAAATATAATTACAATTTTCGTACATGAATCTTCGTTCCACTACATATTGTCGTCTTGCCTACCCTGCTACCCGTGTTCCACCCAAATCCAAACATCTTGCTCAGGGAATCATAGACGGCTTGATGAGGCGTAGGGTGTATTGAGTTGATTACTTGCTTGTGTATGAGGCCAGATACTGGCGAAAAGATGTACGTTGATTCTCTAATATTGCAGTTAGGGTTAAACACAAAGGTATGAAAGGGGTATGAATGCTCACACTTCCCACTCGCTCGGACTCCCGCTCACTCTTGTGTTACCCGTGACGATGAACCGCACAAGTAAGCTTTTCTCTCTTAGCGAACGCTTCCCCGCCTCTAGGGTCTTCTGGTGACCCTCTCTCTGCCCGTCAGCAACACCAATATCCTGCCTGCTTCCTGGGGAAGGTGGGACATCCAACGTAACCTTCAAAAGTGTCACTGCCAAATCAGTGTAGAGTGCATTCATTGTATGCCGCATGAATGACGCAGAGGCGAGGTAAAGCGGAAATCCTATCATCAGAAGCCCAACCGATAAGTACTAAGTAGCGGTATCGGTGGCCTGTATGACGTACCCTCGATGTGCAACGTCCTCGGAAAGGGAGAGGGTAAGGCGGTTGGGGGCATGTACTCCAGCTTGACCTTGGGTGAATAGATCGGCTCAACACTACTCCCCGTTCCATACGCGTCTCCCTCGTGCGAGTGATTATAGAAATCAAGTAGATTGGTACTCGGGCCAAGTGACAGCGGCAGAACCGAGGTGGATTTCACTGGGGCCCCTGTCGACTTGTCAACTTTGGTTATAAGCCCGATTTTAAAAAATTCTGGTAGGGTTTCTTGGAGCACAAATAGTGCTCGACCTGATAACCAGAGCGTCAGGATATTGAAATGGCCTCCGCACATGGCAACGCACCTGTCCGAATCTCCCATTCAGCATCAGAAAGCTCTACCGGCTCGTTAGGGTCAGGCGTTGGCGGTTTACCCAGGTTTTCTTTGGAGTGTGATATCGAGTCCGGTGGCCTCGCACTGCGCAGTCCCAATACCAAGTCCAAGTTTGATAGAAGGCCTCGCCCAGAGGTCGATGTTAGGGTAGACAACCTCGAAGTGTACCTGAGCCGGTGCGACACGGCGAACCTAAAAGCGTCCTTTGGAATGTGGGCCTTGTGCAAGGCATTTCGGGTAAGCATTCCAGCGCGGAGGAGAACAGAACTCGCTCATTGAGTGGCAGGCGTCATTCCGTGCCGAGCCATGATGATGATTGTTTGTCCCACACACCACAACCAAATAAGATAAACATCTCTCACTACAGTCGAAGCTGTCTTAACCCTGTTGGATTTTCACAAGCCAGCGGACAGTCGACGCGACGTCGGCTGGATATTTTAGCTAGTTATTTCGTTTGGACATGGAACCTTTTCGTGCAATCACGATCTCGCGATTTGTTAACCATTTATCTTTATTCCTATTGAGTAGAACTTTGGTTACCCGGCACATGGACATGTAGCTAGGCTTTCCTCAGTACTCGTGCGTATAGCGAGTGACTGAGGTGAGCACTCACACTTATAGATACTATCCTTCATGCTAAACTTATGCCTGTAGACCCTTATTCTTATAAACCCATAGCAGTTCATGGAAGGTCCAAGCCATGGGTTTTCATAGAATGTGGGTCACAAAAAGAATCAATTAATTCTAAATAATAAATAAATAAAAAATCACTAGATATAATCTGGCTATTGTAAGAGCTGAGAGATGCCAATTGGTAACTGAATCAAGACTGCATTGCCAAGAAATAATCCTCACAATGGGTATCTTTCAATGTAACTGCCTCTTGTAAGTAAAGCTGGCAGTTAAAGGTCAGCAGAAGCTGTTCCATCTTGCAAGCAAAAGGCTGATCATCAGTTGCAAGGTGATGCTTTGTTGAACTGAGTAGAGTCAATAGTATCAGTGGCATACTTGATCACTAGTCACTAGCTTGAGTTGATCAACAATCACTGATGTATTCACATATTGTTAATAATAGTGTGATTTAGTAAGCCTACTGATTCAGTCAAGTGTAAAGGTTCTTTGTATGTAAATCTCCTTCACATAATAGGATTTAGCTAGTTTAAGGTCCTATCCTGTCAAAATGGACATGTGACATGAAACTTGGTATCCACTAATTGACATCCCCAAGGAATGGGTGTACATAACAGGTATTTACTTATGCATATAGTGGGTTAAAAACTGTCCCAATATTTTCACTATTTAGAAAGATCAGCCAATAGTGGACCAAGGTGATTATATAAATACTTGAAAAATAGAGTATAGTAATATACCATACATATTAGAATTCTAAATCCATTTAAACTATGTGATTTGTCAGAGAAATAATAGATTAATTAATTATTTAAAATATTAACTCATTGGGATAGTTTTTTGACCTTCTATCATTTATCTAATTAATACTTTGAATTGCCTCCTTTTGCCTTAATAACTGCCTTAAGCCTTCTGGTACCACATCCATGACAACTCAGAGTCTAATCATTAGACTTCAACTTCTTGACTTCACCCAGCTCTACAAGACAACCCTCTTTATATCCTTATCTTAGTATCATACAGTTTCTTGCCTCCTATACTTCTTTGTTCCAACTGGCTGAACTATAGTACATTCACTATCTTCAAGTCTTGACTAGTAGGACCAGACCAAGTCTGTATAGACATCTGGCTACCAACATTGAACTACTCAGAAGTGGGTCTCTTACCCAAATAACAGGAACAGTTTGTAGGTCACTGTATATATGCACTTCCAATTCCCTTATTGTTATAGAGTTTATCAGAACTGTTTGAAAATGGTGTTCTAATGAGAATATTATCTAATCTTCAATTTGGTCTAGTATTTGATCTTATTATCTAAGTATTTTCAGGATAGCCAAATCATTGTACAGTAGAGTAGCAAAAGTTTTGCAAAAATTTGTCATATGACCTCATTTAACAATAAATGAAAAATATTCCCACTGATCAACAACCCCACCCTATATACCAAAAATAGCTGAACAAAAGAATACTGTTCCTGAACTATGCTTCCTGATATGTGCAAGATATCAGAAGAGTATTCCTATTTACAAAATTGCTAATTTCTTTGGAATTCACATTTTTACTGTCTATTGGGTTATCCATAGGCACAAAAAGCAGGGTCATCATGTTAAATAAAGTGACAGATCACTTACTAGTTAGTGACAAATTGTGATATACAGTAGCTGCCAAAACCTTTCCAATGTTCTCCAGGTCTCAACTATTCCTTGAATAGCTCTAGATATACTAAGGCTAAAGACCTCATATTTTAAATATATATACCCCTATATCCTATCTACTAATTGATCTAATAATGATTACATAATACTTCATATTTGGAAATCAATGAATTAAACAATATTTATAGTGCATTGGAAAGGTTTTGGAACTCAGTAAACAAAATATACAATTATAGGTATTTAGTACTTGGTATAGCCCCCCCTAGCCTCCAAAATAGCCTGAACCCTTCTAGGCATACTTTCAATCAAATTCTGGCACACTGAAGGTGGAATCTTATTCCACTCCACCTGTCCTCTCCCACAACTCCAATATTCCTCCAGGAGGAGTATCATACTCCTCTAGCCTCCTTTTGATATAAGTCCATAGGTGTTCAATAGGATTGAGGTCAGGAGACTGTGGAGGCCATACCATAACCTCCATTTTAGCCCTTTTAAACCACTTTGTAGCTATTTGGCTCTTGTACTTGGGATCACTTGTCTTGTTGGAAGACAATATCTCCCACCTTCTTCTTGTACTACCTAAGGCTTTCCTGCAGTTCATCCTTCAAAATGCTGGTATAAAGGTTAGCATCCATCTTCCCCTCAATTCTACATGGGATTCCCCCTCCTTCCCATAACATGCAGCCCCAGACCATGATAGAACCTCCTCCAAACTTCCTAGTTCCATCTACCAGCCCTACTTTTCAGCAGCCTACTTTTCAGCTTCTCTGACCCTCTTTTCCAAACCCAATGCCTTCCATCTGATCCCAAATGATTGATTTTGGTTTCATCTGACCAAACTACCCTCTTCCAGTCTTCCAAAGTCCAGTTGACATGTGCCTCAGCCCACTTCATCCTCCTCTGCTGGTGAGCCAAGCTGAGAAAAGGTTGTTTCACTTTGACTACAGCTTTCATTCCAGCTCCTTTGAGTACCCTGCAAATGGTATTGGTAGAAAGAGATTGCTGGGTTATGTGTTGGAGTGATTTGGTAATCTGAACAGCATTATTGGCCTTTTGGGAGGTGATGAGTTTGACAGTATAGCAGGTATCACAGGAGGAAAGCTTGGATAGATGGCCACCAACAGACTTGGAGAGTGTTGATCAATGTTTGGAGCAAAGTCTGGATATAGTACTAAGGCCTAAGCCTATAGTAGAAGAGATTTGGGCAGCAGAAATTCCCTTGTCCAAGAAAGAGAGAATGTGATTGATCTGGGTAGTAGTGTTACCCAGGTTAGGGGTTTGCTCTTGAGTAGCACAGGGTTTAACACAGGATGTCTATACAGACTTGGTCCTGTCCTACTAAGCGTGACTTGGAGACGACGAAGCACTATAGTCCAGCCGGTTTAGAGGCAAAGAGTTATAGGAGGCAAGAACTTTATAACACTAAGATAAGGATACAAGGTATTGTACTGTATCCTTATATACTTCTGAGTGTGGCTGTACTCCTACTATAATAGTCTGGACCAAGGTAACTATGAGTCAGAGATAAGAAACATGAGGCATGTGGTAAGAATTGTCCTTCTGATGTACACTACTGATAGTTTCATAGTGACATGGGAAATATAGCTAAAAATAACTGTCCTTCTGATGGAATTCTGATAACAAGTAGAAAGTGACCTCATGGTAGGGTATGGTAGGTTGGGGGGTTGGGTTAGGCATAGGAAGTAAGCACTTATATATATACCTTATCCTATAGGGTCACATGATTTTATTTGCATTTATTTGATTACATTAAACAAAATTATGTGATTATATATTAAGAGTTCCAAAACCTTTCCAATGCACTATAAATATTGTTTAATTCATTGACTTCCAAATATAGAACATTACGTAATTATTACTAAATGAATTAGTAGATAGGATATAGGGGTATATATATTTAAAATATGAGGTCTCTAGCTTTAGTATATCTAGAGTTATTCAAGGAATAGTTGAGAACTGGAGAACATTAGAAAGGTTTTGGCAGCTACTGTATAAGTAATTACTTGTTATGTATACCCATCCCTTGGGGATATCAATTAGTGGACACCAAGTTTAATGCCTCATGTCCATTTTGATAGGATGGGACCTTAGACCAGCCAAATCCTATTATGTGAAGGGGAGTTACATATGAAGAACCTTTACACTTAACTGAATCAGTCGGCTTAAAATTACACTATTATTAACAACATGTGAATACATCAGTGATTGTTGATCAACTTGAGCTAGTGACTAGTGATCAGTGTGTCACTGATACTATTGACTCTACTCAGTTCAACAGAAACTGTTCTTGATCATGGCTTGCAGACTTGCATGTGGAAGCAGGGGTGAGACTTCTTGCTTCTTCATGAACAAGTGCAACCATATTTATATTGTTGTAGATACACACAAGAAATAGTAAATATGAAATAGAAAACAATAAGCTTAGTTGTCACAGGCACTGTAGAATATTTTGGAAGGTTCAGCAGCATTTTTGCCTTGCCCAAGGTTATGGGTTTTTCTCTGATTGATGAATGGCAATCCAGCCAGATGTGTTCCATGCTCCTCTGCATTATTCTACATCCATGTGAGCATATTAAGTCTTCAGATCAATTATGATCAGAATGTATAGCAGATGGACAATCCCTTTATCCATTGTAATTAATCTCAGTTAGGCAGTATGATGAGGTGCTGGGACCTGCAAAGCACTTGTTAATTATGAAGTCTTTGATATTTCTAGGGCTTTGGGCATCAGTTGTCACCTTCCAAATGTTGGAAGTTCCATTCCATGGTCTGGTCATCATTAATGGACTCATTATAAGCATAATACACCTGTGACAGCTGCTAGTTACATTCTCTATGTTCAAGTGCATCTGAGTTCATCAAAAAACTGCTCATAAGGTGCTGTACAAATTATATTTACTTCTAATGACACCCCCTACTGGGACTACCACCACTCACATACCCACCTCCAGAACTTGCTGCAATTGCTGCTATTGATTTGGCCATATCAAAGCAGGATGCCTATGCTACCAATGTCAATATTGTTGAAAGATTGCCCCTGGCTATTATGAGAAGCACTGCAAAAGAAACCCTTACCAGCATCAACCCACAAGTATGGTACCTGGCTTGTATTGCCACCCATGAGAAATACCAAGCAAAGCTTAATCCCTCATGTGCAAAACCACAAACAACAATATTTGACACATTACTGCAAATGCTGTTAAACAATGCCCCACCTCAGCCAGGCCCTTCTGCAGCCAAATTCAAGGTACCACTGTCATCATTCCAGTAGCCCATGCCACCTCCACATCTACTGGCAGAAGCCATCAACTTCCTAAACTGGTTCTTCAATGCACCCATCACCACTCTAGAGAATCCCTTGTCATCAACCTCATCTAAGACCCACCATCCCCAGGCCACCAAGTTATCAAAGTGACTCTCCAGAACCTGACCCCTACTTCAACTGGGACCCCATTGCTGAATCAAACATTGCAGGAGAGCCTGTCAGACTATACTGAGGATATGTCTGATGAGGACATCAGACCTTATGAAGAGGATAATATTATGAACAGTCCAGACAAAGAGGAGCTGGAACAAATATTTGACTATACAAGATGGGTACAGGAAACCATGGACCAAATACAGGCACAGGAATATGAAGACAAGAAGGAGGAATATTACAACACTATGCAGGACTTGGCAAGGGATGCAGGAATGGAGATAACCTTGGAGGATATTCTGGAATACTCCAAGGAAGGAGATAGCTATGGATCAGCAGATCCAACCTTTGACACAGATGGAGACACCAAGAGAATGGAGAACAAGAATGAAGAAGCCATGAAGATAGGATCAGGAGAAGGAGAATATGAGTCAGAAGAAAGTGATGGAACATCACATAGCAGTAGAATGGAGAATGAGGACAGTGACTCATTGTAAGATAAGTATAGTAGCAAAATACCATCAGCTAGGATATACATCATGGTTAAGGCTGCACAGGATAGTAGAATAGCCCTATAATGTAAGGGGACTGGTATCATGTGCCCTCCCTTATGCAAGGCATGCCTAGAGGTCTGTGGTAAGGTGTTCAGGCTTGGCCATCCTAGCCAATACATAATGCCCAAGCCCAGCCTCAGTCTTCAGTCACCCCTATCCCCAAGCCTGATCTGTGTATGATTATCTACTATTGTTGTATATTGTTTGTTTACTCTATATCTGATAGCTATGTAGTGTTTGGCTATCTGGTCTGTGTGCAGACCATTATTGGCACTCAAATATCACCTTGGTTCCAGCCTTTTTACTCCCCTAACATATAACCTATGTATAACAAGTATATAGCATCTCATAGGTATATAAAGGCTTGTACAAGTAGAGATTAAAGTCCTAAGCTTTAATCTTGTTAACAGCAGTTGTTAACCATTCTCTGTCTTAACTTGGCATATTCCCTCATTATCTCATTGAGTGTGATCCACTAAGTTCTGCAAGACCAACCATCTCAGACACCTTGTAGAGTGATTGAAGGCCTTCTCCAGTTATTTTTGGATATAGAAGGAACAAGAATCATAACATGTTAACAGTAATCATTGATTTTCTGTCCTAACTTGGCATGTTTCCTTGTTATTGTTACCTGGGTTAGGGGTTCACTCTTGAGTAGCACAGCATTCAAGGCAAGATGTCTATACAGACTTGGTCTTGTCCTACTAGGTGTGACTTGGAGACAATGGAGCACTATAAGTCCAGCCAGTTATGGCAAAGAGGTATAGGAGGCAAGATCTTTATAACACTAAGATAAGAATACATAGTAATGTACTGTATCCTTATACACATACTACTGAGTATGGCTATGCTCTTACTATAAGTGTCTGGACCAAGATAACTATGAGTCAAAGATAAGAGAATGAGTCATAAGCTAAATATAGTCCTTCTGATGTACACTACTGATTGTTTCAGAGTGATATATGACATGGGAGTTTTTAAGCTAAACATAACTGTCCTTCTGATATAGAATTCTGATAACAGTTATCTCAGTTAGTGCAATCCCTAAGCTCTGCAAAGTCAACCATCTTAGACACCTTACTGAGTGATTGAAAGCTTTTTCCAATTATCTTCAGATATAGAAGAAGCAAGGGTCTTAACAAGAGTTCTGATAGAGTTTTATTTGTTGAACAAATAATTTAGTCAGAACTCTATTAAGACTCTAACAAAACCCAAACAGGACTAGAATAGGAGTTGTTGTAACTCCATTAGAAGTACCAGGAGTCTACCAGGAGTCTATCAAAAGTCTATCAGAATTTGTGAGCTATTTTAAAGTATTCTATCAAGAAACAAGCTTCCTGAAGCAAATTGATAGCCTTGGCCTTGTAAAGATGTAGGATGATAATTGAAAATGATAAAAGGATCATGAGTATTTCATGTGTGCCTATTAGTTAAATTATTCTTGTATAAAACATTGGGGCAAGATACAGGTTAGGTGGGTACCCATAATGAGTATACCCATTTGCTAAAGACAGGAATCTGGATCCCCAAAGATCCATTACCCAAAGGTACCCAGACCCATGGATCTAGGTATTGATAGGTATTTCCATAGGTAACATGGACTTGTGGTATGCTCTAGGCTATCATATTCATGAATGGGAAGTTTTTATATCACTATTTTCACACTAAATAGCCTATACAATTGAGATAAAAACAGCACTATGATACTGAGAAAATAAATACTCTACCAGTATTTACTATCCTAAAGGGGGTATCTTGATAAATTATTTTGGTATTCTGATATTTTATCATCTGAGAATTGAGAGTTTACTTGAACATTGCACCTACAACATGATTAACATATATCCTGTTCCAAAACAACAAATACATACCTGTACAATTATATGCACCACACTTACACTCCATATAAACAGGGTCATCCCTTATCTCCTGCTTCTGTTCCTCATCATCATCTGGGTCATCTTCGGGATACTTTCCCAAGTAGTTGAAGCAGATTTCTTCATAGGGTTCAACATCCCGAATCGAGAAAACCACCAGCAATGGCTTCTCAATATCTGGTTCATTGATATAACATGCATATAACCGTGCATTTGGGTCACATGAATGGTTCTGCTTGAATATTAGTTGTGTTCTTCATTTTGCCAAAACCCACTTGACTGACCAAGAAGCGGGTGAACTACAAAAGGCAAGTCAATTCACTTCATCTATTTTGGATCCAGTCCCACATACATTTCCAGCATGATACGCATCCACAGTATACCTGATCTGCCATTCACCGGGTTCATTTGGGGATTTTAGGTGCCAAAAATCGATGTCGAACAGATATGTTCGTCCGATTTTGTTGTAGTACCTAATGCACTTTCTGGATCAGATAATTTCGATCATAATCTCCCACATTATTACTTACCTCCCTCGTGCTTCTCCCTGTTCGTCTGTCAGCAGCTCACCTGCGTATACGCCGATGAATGACCCTTTTGGTATTTTTCGAGGCCCATTAAAAACGCCTGTTTACTCGTTTAAAATCAACAAGCAAAGATGAGCACAATGGGACGTACCCCAACCCTTGTTTGCTGTTTTTTTTATGTTTATTGGGCACCTCCGTCCATGCTGGACAACCTATGAACCAGGGAAGCTAAGTCAACCATCCCTAAAACGGTTCATGAAGCGCTGGCACTCACCCTATTCCTACAATCGTCGTCGCACGCACACAAGTCATTGCACTCGAATATCGGATACCCATGGTGTTTCAACCGCCCGTTCTTCTCGTATACAAATCCATCCTCCTGTAAGACCGATCTTTGCCTAATGGCGCATGAACATGTCTTACTCTTCGGATCGCACCTGCCCACACAGTCACACCCCTTCAGCTCGGCATAATCCGGTAAGGGCACACCCTCCCCGTACCACATCCTATTCGAGTAGTTAAACTCGAATAATGGTGTTGGCTCATCGTCAACATCATTAACGATCTCAATATCCGGGGCCCCTGCCTCATCCTCGGCTATGCTCTCAAGCATGAATGCACTAAAGATCTCTCTTATCCCCTGATCCATCCGCGCATATCTCGATAAGCGGTTGATACTATCTGGCAACGATGTTGGTATGTCTTTCGCAAGGTAGTGTTTGAAATTGAAGTTCCCTAGATCTTTCTTGTGCTCCTCCCAGGTCAAAGCCTTGAAACCGCCATAAATGGGCGACACCCCGGTATCATCAGGTCCTGGTCCTGGACTAGGACTCGAGGCTGGAGGAGTTTCGACGTACTCGTCGTCAGTCAGAGTCTTCAAGTGCTCCGTTCCGGAAAGAGAGGCCCCGGAGCTGTATCGCAGGGATCGGCGTAGAGGAGGAACGAGCTCTGGTGAGGTCCTACTGCTTGGACCAGAACTAGGGGGCCCAATAGAAGCCCCCATGCCATCATCACCACCAGACTGATCCTTTGGACTCGCAACAAGATTGTCCCCAACCATAGCCTGATAAACTTCATATTCTTCAGCAGCTGAGGAGTCCTCGCTCTGTGAGGTCTTCGTTAATGGTATAAAGTGCGGGGGGGATTCGACAATGGGTGAAGAGGGCGACAATTCTGTAGACTTGGGCTTCCCTGCAATCAGAGGGGATCTCAACCCTAGTGGTCAGAGGTGCAGAACGTGGTCGTGGAATATGATCCTCCTTCGACGTTTCAACAGGAAATTCAATAGTGGCTTTTGGTCCAGCGGGCTCTCTCATTGATACCAGGACAGGGGCAGGGACAGGGACATGTGCCAGAATAGTAGAAGAGTCTAGCTGTTTGCGGGGCACCCGTTTGACCCAGGATGTCAAGGAATTAAGTTTCTCGGGTGACCGGGGCGATTTCGGATGAGGTACTGGCGCAGGAGCTATGCACTCGTGAGCAGAAATCTCAACCAGTAAATAAGTACCCACCACGAGCGGGTGCATCATCAGAACTCTCGATGGTGAGGTCGATGATGTCCTGTTCTAGCGCCTTCGCTGAAATAGGTTTCTTGGGAGACTGGCCCTGAGATCGCGGCTTCTGATAGGTCTCGTTGAGAGCCTCTATCAGGTCCAAGGAAGACCCCGGAATCGACTCCCCGGATTTTCCCTTCCCCTTCATCTTCTGCCAACGAGAATTCAGAAAACCAGAATCGTAGTCATGATAGAGATTCAGCTCACCGCTTTTGTACCTGATGACGATTCAGAGGAGGACATTTCCTTTGCGATGGTGGGACGCCGTTGCTTGGGCGACAAACCTATGTCAATGACTTTCGCCTGCGAGGCCTCGTCATCACTACTGCTGTCGATTACGATAACATCCATTTGTTCTTGGCGTGACTTCAGCGCTGCCGAGGCATGTTCTCTTTCTTTCGCTTTTCCCGAACTCTGACTGGGAGAACCAAAAAGAGTGCGGGAGGGGGGAGCACCGGTAGCCGACTTCCGCACTGGATTCCTCTTGGATAATAAGCGGGGGCTGGCATCTACTTTAATATTTTCCCGTTCTTTCCCTTCGCTTGAGCCCTGACCAGGAAAGATAGGAGGTGTGTGGAGCGGAGAGGAGCCGGAAATCGCTTTTGGTGAGTCGTTCGTCCGTTTTTTGGATGACACATCTAGATCAAGCACTCAGCTCCAAGTCCATGAACAAAGAACCTCCCTACCTGCCCCGTCCCTATCAACATGCATATGACCCGACCCGGGCAACTTGTCCGAAGAGGAATCAGCGCCACTTATACTGTCGCTGCTCGTCACCTCCCCTATCTACCAGTGAGCCCTTCAGGCACAATGGCGGAGGAAATCATCACTGACTGTCAAACTGAAACTTCCTAGGCGATTTGGACGATCCCCCTGTCTTGCGAGCAACCTGTCTCCGTTTGTCCACCAATAGCGGGCCCCGTTCTAACCACAAATCAAAAACTCCTCTTCCGTGGTCAAAATTATGATCTTACCATCTTTATACCGAGCACCTCGAAACACGCCCGGCCCTGCCAACGAGCTCACCCTCTTACCCGCGCTCCTCCCGGCGTTAGAATCACTGGCTAGGCCAATGGTTGGTGAAGTGTTCCCATCACTTGAATCACCGAAGTACTCTGGTGTAATCGGACTTGGTTCCTTCTCCTTATCCCATTCTCCCTTCTCTTTCTCCTTTCCCTTCTCCCTTCCCCTCTCGCTCGCCCTTTCGCCACCTCCGTCTTCATCCTTATGGGAATTGACAATATGAGGATTATGGACAAGTGAAAGCTGAGCAGCAAGGGTGGACGCGGTGGACGAAGTGGTATTCAAAGCCGCCTTCGTGCTCTGCCCGAGATTTAGGGGATCTTTTGTGATAGTGGCGGAACCCCTGGCCGGAGTAGGCTGCGTAGCACTCCTCGACGGTATCGGTCGATTCACCGAGGCGGTGCTAGTCCAAATCCTAGTTGCACCATAACCAGCGCCTGAAAGACCAAATGGATGCAGGAAGGTCGGACTAGACGGGGCAGTGGACGGCCCCGCAACTGCACCCCTATTCGACACCGCCCTCGACTTTCCGCTCCCAACTACATTTAAAGCACGCTTGTCGATCAAGGTACTAAATAAAGCCGCCTTGGAGGAGGAAGGGATTGCTGCAAATTGTCGAATCAACCTTGCGGCTCTAAAGCCAGATCAATTCCAGCACTCACAGTCCACGAGCCCCGTTACACTATGCCTCGCCCGCTTGCTGCTCGACCCTACCACACCGCTACCGGCGATGCTGTTATCATCAACCCCCTTCCGTTTCTTCACGTGTCCCTCCTTCACATCGACTGCCCCATCATCACCTGAAGATGTTGGGTCTATTCCACATCATCACATGAACGCGCCACAAGCATCACGCGATCCCCACAACCAAAGTGGTCAAAGAGTGACACAAATAACAGGCCAATCCCCATTCCACCATGGGTTAATCATTTACACAAGAACCAAGCAAAAAACATCAGTACAGTCCCCTTGGTGGCTCTAGAACACCCTCACCTCGCAAAGTAGTCCAACCAGGTCCAGGAGAGTCTACTTTGTTGGCCCATTGATCAGACATCAAAAAGTATGAGTGGATGTTTGGGGGGGATTTCCAAAAGCAAGGAACAAGAAACAAAGACAGATGCCTCAACCCTGCCTCAAGGGTTGGGGTTTAAAAACCTGCCAGTAAGCCTTTGCCACATGGTTCAATGTCCATTACATAATCTTCTTTCTTTAGGGCAAGTCAGATTGTGCTAACATGAGGCACACTTCTGGCTTGCACAAGCAAGAACAACCTTCAAACTTCCCTTGAAGGCAATGATGTGACAGATAAGCAGAAGACCCTCGAATGAGTCGAAGCTGGGGTCTAGGATTGCGCTGGAAATGCCTGATGATTGATGATACAGTTGTGGCCTACATACCCAGCTGGCTGCTGAATAGCAGACCGAGTGTAGGGTGATTATCGAATTAATCATCCTCAATAACAATAACTTCTCCCTCCACACCATTGGCATCACTACTCGTTGTCCTTCTTTTCTTGATGGCAGTTACAGCACCAGCAACAACATTGTCACTGTCACTCTCGTCGCCAGCAAGATCCACCACCTCTCCGTCTGCAGTCCGCCCTGGCTCGTTCCTCTTTCTTTTTCCGTGGTGCCCTCCCCTGCCGTTAGTGGCTCCCATGCTAGACCCAGCAGCTCCCTCTTCGTCATCATCAATCACAATGACTGGACTTGCTACCCGGGCCGTCACTGTACTTGGTCCAGCCCCTGGACTCTGCAAGGGTGCAGCACCTCTTCTCCTGCCCCTCCCTCTCGCCGGCGCCCGCACAGAACTTTGCTGCTGGGGCTGGGGAGTAAGAGATGGAGATCCTGACGTAGAACCTGATGCCTGTGATACAGGAGCTGGGAAAGTCGGCTTTGGTTTGGCATAAAGCGCCGTCCATTCACGGGCGGTACTATCGTGCAATTTACGGTTTCGAGTGTACTGATTCGCAATTGAAGCAACTGGGGCAATGGTCCAATTATAGCTCAGTGGACCAGGAAAGTGAATTCTCACCTAGGGGATCCTCTGTGGAAAAAAAAAAGTCATGAGAAAACCGCGACCGGATGAAGGACAGGATGAACCTACTAGGATTCGGATCTGTCAGAAGCGAGGACAAAGATAACATTACTTTGAACAGGGAGAGTGCGGGGGACCAGTTTTGTTTGAGGATATCAATACAAATGCTCCCTGAGTCTGAAATCTTGTTTCCCTGACATGAGTAGGCGAATGCAGGAACTAATGATAGCACACGCACATTCATATGGTATATGCTGCACCCCACAACACAACCGAGAGAAACCCCGGAAGCGCCAGCAACGAACTCAATCAACATTGCACTGTAGCACCATACAGCCCGAAGTGGCTTACCGAGTTTTGAAAGTGACTTTTGGTGCGGAGAACCTAAACAAAGTAAGGGTCAGTCCCAACACCTCCACTTAAAGTGACCCAGGAGAAGAGCGAAACAGAATTTGCAGGCACAGAGCCGCGGCAGAACGAGGAACCGAAGAAATTGTCGTGTAGACTCACGGGTAATCCGAGGGTAAACTAACTTCCAAATGGAACACACCACCCTCATAAACGCTTCCCTGTGGACCTGGAATGGTTCCCCTCCACAGGTGTAAGTTATCCTCCGTCGGTTCAAGCACCATGTCCCCCAAGTCTTCTTTCTTGAGGTCCGCAATTTCGCGGTGGATGCGCTTCACGGTCATCTGAATTTGTGATTTTCCACATGGTGCACGCAGAAGTTGTATTGCGAATGGTATCAGAAATCAGCGGAGGTTGAGAAATCCGAGTCGGATTGGGTTGACGCATCGGAGAGTAAATTCGGTATCCCGTCAATCATCGGTAATGGGTAAACAGAAAACAGAAGAGTGACCCACAGCAGACGACACTCCTCCTGGTGGCATATTGACTTATCCCCTTTAAATCCAAGAAACGAGCAAAAGTTGTAGTCAGTGGTGGTGGCGGAGGATGACGGCCAGCGACCAAAATGAGCAAGTAATTGCCATCACGTGAGCGCTCACAGCAGGCACGTGGTACGCGTTGGACGTGGTGGAAGACTGATTTACCCCTGAGCGTTGACCGACAGCATGATGAACAGCCAGAGTAGCCAGAAAGTGTCATGTAAAAACATCACAAAGTTACTACCCATACAGCACCGCCATCTCTACGCTCACGACACCCAACCCAGCTACACACATAACCGCCAGCGGCAACAAATTCCACTTGGCAAACACGCGCTGCTCTATCGTCACTCCCTTTTGCACCAAAATACTCCTCCACAAAAGCCCTGCGAGACTTGCACTAAAAGTAAAGCTCACCGCACCAATGTTACTTGCAACCGCCAACGCGATTGCTGCAGCCCTGAAACTACCCTCTCTGCTACTCCCGAGTGACGATGCGAGAGAATCAAATTGAGCCTCTTGGACTACTTTCGTTAAAAGAATAGTAGCCCCAATATTTGTTCCTGAGATATTGCACAACACGACCCCGAGAATGCCTATTAACCATATTGTGGGGTGCATTGACCCGTTGTGTGTTGCTTTAATGAGCCAAGAAGAGAAGATGAGTATCCAGCCCTGGCGTGCGAGCGCTTCTATGAGTATGAACTGGGAAAATGCGAAAGGAAGGAGGCTAAAAGGCAAACGAGGGAACGCTGTGTATATCGTGGGGAAGCGGGCATCGATGGAATTTGAGAACTTTGCCATACAGAATGCGGATAGCTTCCGGAAAGTTAGGTTCTGCCACTGGTGGAAGAGTCAATAGGACGTGGGGGGTCGTCAGAGGCTTCCAAGGCGTGAAGATCTGGAGGCGTCGTTGTACCCGTATTTGAGCAACTGTTGGCATGCACTGTGCTGTCTTTGTGCAGGGATGTGGGTACGGCACGCAGAGCTAATGGTAGGACTTCGTTCTCAGAGGGTGAAGGTGACGGTGGGTGTCTCCTGACCAGCACCCTTTGTCCGTGTTTCTCGGCTGCGCTTTCCTCTTCCCGCTCCGCTGATTCTTCCCTTTCAATGAGCGGTAGTACCCGTCTACCGTGAATATACCGCCAATGATCAATCCCCAGATCATACACGAGTTTGGCTATTGCAAATGGCAGGCTGATCATCCACACGTCGACACGGAAAAAGCTAGCCACAATGATGACTACCAAGCATATCCCGAGCAACACCCCTCCGACCCATGCGCCCAGCGGGTCATGCAGGACGGATCGTACATCCAAGTCCTTCTTATCGAATCTGGGCCTGATGTAATGGGGGGAATGAAACTGGAGTGCAAGTGCAGCGAGACATGTCACGGAACAAGCAAGGAAGGGGAGGATGGTGTATGCAGTAAAGGCAGCATTGTTGATATGGAACCCCTCACAAATGACGACGTTGGTTGGATTGCCCACAAAGAGGACCATGCTTGCCGTATTCGCTGCCGCGAATTCCGAGATGAGCCACGATTTGGGGTTAAGCTATTTTCCCGGACACTTGTTTAACAACAATCACTGGTGATCATGGATCGACATACCTCTGTGACCTTGGTATAGTACACCAGAAACATTGTTCCAGAGAGGATAACGGGATCATTGCCGAGGAAGACGCTGAGGACGGTCACGAGGATATAGAAATAGATAAATAGTTTCCAGCCATTGGCTTCCGCCTTTATTGCTAACCTAGTATGCAGCAGCCCGGAGGACTCCTGTGACATCGAGGGTGACTGGTCATATATGCCAGAGAGAAGAAAAGGATGAGGATATTATAAGGTTTCACATCGTTTGTCCCCCTACGGAAGTTCAGATCGGTGTCTGTGGAATTCGTGACGTACTTACACAATCCCTGCTACGGATCTGGGATTCGAGGTACTTCGGTTAAGTAGACTGGTCCTAGGGAGGAGGAAGGATAACACTTTCCTGCGCTGGCCCGAGGCATTGGGCAGCCCACAGGAGGGCAATGGCAATGATGGGTGCTGTGAGCAAGTTGAAATGGAGTCTCCTATGGCCAAAGTAGGGGAGCGGGAGCGAACATGAGACAGGGTGAATAACAAAGATAATGGAGAGGATGAAGATGATGAGTGTTACTATTGCGGAGCCATGGACCTCCATTGTGCTCAGAGGTCGGGAAGTAGAGTATATAAATCCACGTCCAATAGGAATCGGCAAAATATCGGCAAGGGCACTGCCTCGCTCCTCCAAAGATAAATAGGAACATAAGTTTCTCCGATGTTGGATATGTGGGTATAACGAGAATAGAATTGCGCAGTATCACGTCAGACACAAAATATGTATAAGTGAGATCACTAGGATCCACGTAGGAAGACTAGTCAGTATCTACCAGAGACACGACGCAAGTAAGTTACATACCTAGGATCCACGTAGGAAGACTGGATCCTAGGACTAGCGGACATTCTACTTATATACTAAGGAAAATTTTATGTACGTGTATTTACCGTAGAATTGAGCTCGTACTCGTTGCTACTTGGTATACAATAGAGTCCGTCGAGTGTACCTACAGTGTCCATGAATAATATGAAATATGAAGACAAAAGAAACATCGAGCTGTGCGCTCGCACTTCGACAGGGTAGGACAAAAATAGATATTTGTTGTGGGCGCTCATGCCATACAGCTAGCAGACACCTCGCAGAGTCACTCAGTGGTCACCCTGAGCTGCCCTACTTGCTCGGTCGGCCCATTATATTTGGCTTTTATGAGCTGATACTCCGATCCCACCTGATAGCCGATCTTTGCACCGCTGTTCTTCAGTCCGCCAGCCCTCCCTCCAGAATCGATCCCCTTCCGATGCCGCACTCTGCCAAATCCAAGCCGGCGACAACTTCAGGTAGGTTGCACTTCTCATTCTATTCCTGTTTATACCAATATGCACTGATAACGCACACCACATTCACTCTTCGCAACTTGTTTTTCATCACCAAATCCTCATTTTCGTTCTGACCCATTACAATTTTCGATTAAGTCCATGCCCAGGGCTTCAATGGATTTTGCACAATCATGAGGAGTTTCCCAACATTACAATCCATCATGGACCCGATAAAAAAATCGTCATGGACCACAGCAAAACTGAGGTTTTGTAGATGTTGTTATCTCTCGTCTGTGACTCCTCCCACCCAACCTACCGCCGTCAAACGATGGGGCATGAGTATCTCCACAACGAAGTTTTATCTTCTACTCCAGCCCTTTAGTGAACCAGGCTCGCAAACAACCATCCACCTCCACACATCTGCATGCATATTTCTCATGTGCTCGACCGCACCAAAGAGAGCTTGGACAAGCGTAACCACCACTTCGGCTTGAAGATGTATAGTCGGCAGCGGGTGGGCGTGCTGGATGGGAATTGTAGGCGTGAAGGGGTAGCAAGACAACCGGCTAATGGAGAGCGGCAGAATATATCTGGAATGGTTTGGGCTCAAGCCTGGTATGTTGTCGCATCTCATTCTCTCCGCCTTTCTTCTGCTAGACATGTAATTTCCTCCTGTGTCTCTTGCTCTTACTGTTCTCTTACCACTCACCCGCATAGGACCCCCATAATGATGATTCCTCACGCAGGGCTCTGCTACCGACACCGTCGGAAAAATCAACGTCAAATGCGAGATTACCAAGGGCATCGTCTGCCTCTTTCTTGAGCAAAAAGCCTCAGCAGAACCACAATGTCCACCAGCCACCGATGCGTACCCGGTCTTGTCCTGCTAACGCCGAGCTGTACATACAACAGCGGCAGAGCAGTGGACAAGACACTCGGCACAATTATCATGCTAGGTATCTCAGTCCGAGTCCCAGCCTACAGAGCCGGGAGTTCGGTCGCGCCTCTCGAGATCCCCGAGATGGCTGTGAAAGACACTATTTCACGGTCTTCAGGGGCCCCCTTGGCTCACCTCCGGCCGCGGAACACTTACCCTCCTCGTTATGCTTCGGCAGCTCCTCCAATATTTACAGTCCCACAGACACAATGCCGCTGCCACTGTGCATTGGTAGAGTCGGAAACTCTCCATCACAGCGTTAATCCCCTCTCTGCAAGCAGCGATTCACCCCCACCGATATCACAATCATCACTGATAGGAAGAACCACAACTGGAAATTTAAAGGAGGATCATGATGTACAGCAAGTCCTCTCCCCGATTCTCCTGTCCCTTTCCTGGTTAATTTGCCAGAAGGGTAGCGACAGCGGCCAAACGGACCGTCAGTATAAACACTACAGATGGGGCACAGATTGAGTGTTGCGACTACTGGTAGGATTCTGATGGTCAGGTCAGTAAACAATTTGAATTTGATAATTCTACGGATGAGAAGGGCACGATCCGTGCAACCAGGAATTGGAAGCACTATTTAGCTCGCTTTAATGGGTGTCCAGTAAAGCTGCCCTGAAACTAGCGACCGTTTGTAAAAACCTCGTGGAGGCTATATTTACCCCAACACCTTTGCTTTCCACCTCGAGCCCTGTATCCTGGAACCAAACAAAGTCTAGCCACATATATCGGGAAGACTTCAACAATCGCATGGCAGTTCAACGCCCTCGGGTCCGAGAATCTGTACTCGGAGATTGGGTATCAGTCGGCAGCTTCTCTTACAGGGCAAAGTCTCGCATGTGGTGGATCGAGTACGGGAAACAACTCCAAATTGAAGGCGACAGAAATGATACAATGTTTTTTTTTTACCCATCAGTTCCTGTGGGATGAGTACTGATACTTCTGTGAAGCACGGGCTCAGAGAGCCGAGCGATCATCTGGCTGGCTACCCACCAACCCAACGGTTCTTGCATTTTGCACAGCTGTGGGCACAACGCGGACCGCCTCTCTGAGCCTAGCGGGACATTGCACTGAGGGTTCTCTGAACTTTAACGAGGGCTCACATGCTCACAGCTTCGGAACCCGAATTATTCCCTTAGCGGCCTCAGACTTCCATACTACACAGCTGCAATCTGGTATCTACTGCGTTCCGCATCTAAGACGAAGAATATTTGGCAAAAGCGCAAACACTGAATAGAGTCCTTGCCAAGCTTTATCTTCAAAACCCTCTGACGATTTGAATCTGACAAGCAATCTTGAGAGGTACTTCGGGAAGTAAATGTCAGCACGATGACATGAGAGTTACAAAGACAGAGAAGTCACCCTCTTCTCCCCACGGCCTGTCATTTTGTGAGATATGAAAAGGTCTTAGCTAGGAAGCTCATCGATTGTTGGTTTAATTAAGCCAGAACGAAGGTTCGCCAATTCGATCAATCTGTATGGCGATGTCCGGTGCAGCTGTGCAGCTGGTATAAGAGGTTGAATGTGTAGGTCATCCCTTCTAACATTATCCTCAAACGCCTATGCTTCGCGAGAAACCATCGACCGTGCCTCTACTGTTACGCAAAATCACACATCGAGTCCTGGCCATAAGTGCTATAGTTCACACTGTGGTGGTATCGCTTGATCTCTACAAACCATTTAGTTTTAGGGACTTCATGTTCATGTTCATGTTCTTTTATTCGCCCTTTGTAATCCTGGTGCATCACACTTGCAGGTTCGCGGTCACTGATTGCGACTAAGCATTATGGAGCCGACAAGCGGATCGTAGAATATGACCAAGAAGATACTGGCTGGTCGTCTGCGAGTTGTCGCTCTTGATGGCAGAAACCGCCGGAGGTATGTCAAGTCCTCAGCGATCGGTCATGAAAGTCGGCTGGCGTCAACTGATCATCTTGCAATATTGTCAGCACTTATGATATTCTACTACCGGCTTTCTGTCTTTGTCCGCAGTCCGAGGGCCACTTTCAACCCGGTTTTTGGTTCCGCCTGCGTATCTATAGGCACCGTAGCGATCTGTCTTGTCTTATCGCTCCTCTTGGCACTTTGGGATATTATCGATAACAATGGCAAAAACATCTTTCAGGAAATACGACGCCTTCGCAAGTTACCATTGCTTTCGGAAGGTCTTGCGATTTGGTTTTATATTCGGTGAACATGCATTCAGGAGACGATTTGAGTATGCCTTCTGGACAAGTTCTCTCCTAGATTGGTTGATGATTCACCAGAATTCAGTACAGATATCAGGATTGTCAGGTTGGTTCGAGGTGGCCTCGCAATCCTCCTCATGTTTGGCGTGACCGCAGCTGCCATTTATGCCTTGATCGTCCAACCTTTTCAATCAACGGGCTTCACGTTCACCAAAACCCGGGTATCAGGAATTCAATGTCGACGTGTATTCCCCTCCTCTCAAAGTAGTCGCCGTAAGTCGCACCGATGGTTCAGCACGGCATCGGACTAACGAACCGAATTCTCAGATGTTCAATTACAAGCATAAGTCTTCTGATGAAAGTTACGACAAAGAGGTAGCAGAAGCAGGTGAAAGATCACGCTCTTCTCTGAATATCACTCTGTCACCTGAAGAGGGCCGAGGTGCGCTGTATCCCGTTGCAACGTTGTCCGACCCGTCTCTGAAATCTGTTATTCTCTGGCTGCTTGTGTCTTCCACAGTTAATGAATGTGGACAGCCTGTAATTGATGATGTTAGCCCTAGCGGGGCGGGATCATATTATGACCGAACAACAGTCTTGATCGCCTTCACATGCCTTGGACTTGGTGTGCCACCAGTTTCTCGGACGCCCGGAATCTTTATCACTGTCAACTACACAGGCTTACAAACAGGTGATAAGACCAGCCAACGTGTGCTCGTTTTCCTAGGCTTTGCCAACACGACAAGGGATGTAATGGCAGGCACGATCCCAGCGACTATCTTGCCTGGTTCCCACCTCTCCGTAACCCCCATAATCTCTGTTAAAGAAAAGATCTCAAGTCCCGAAGCCACTATCCTTGGGACACAATATGTAAGTAACCTCCCTCCCATCCTCATTATTCACTAATGTAACACGAATCGATCTTGTTAGTCAAGCCGCCGTTTCTACATTGCAAATTTGCATTCCCTCGTTGCAGATCTATCGCATGCGACTACGAATAATAGCGGTGTTGCTACATTGCAGATTGCTCCCGCCATATAACCACCTCGAATGGACAACTACACAAGAGTATACTGAGAAATCGGCGTTGAGTGGTTTTGCTCTTATTGGCGGTATCTGGACTTTTGTCGATGGTGCATTTGCTATGATTTTTGGGAGTACTTTACTACTCGTCCTCTTCGGTGCGCTTGCTTTACTTTGCCTTATCTCGGCTGAATCTCGGTCCGTTTCGGAACACTAGGTGTCAAACCATTATCGATCTATGGCTTAATTCACTTTGTTCAGAGAAAAAGAGGGTCTTTCTCTGTTGCAAATCCCACTCTTCCACCTGCTGAACAAGCTCGCACATTTCCGTTCTTCGAGAGCATCTGTTAGATTTCGATTACTTATGGGGAACCCGGGGGACCCTCTTCCCACCCACTGGAGGGCTTGAGTCCTCGTTATCCTACCTCGACCAACTACGCAGCCAATGCATCTGCCGACTCGGAGGGTCTCTTGGCTGTGCCGGGGGAGAACAAGGACAGTAGAGTCGATGATATCGACATGGGAAGAGTGTATTGAAGTAAACGGAGGTCTTGTCTAACAGGGTCCAGCCGAAGTTATGCTCTGGCTGTGAGTTCATTTACGCACATCCACCGTAGGTCGTGTTATGATCAGTATAATCCGGGACATAGTCATCTTTAGCTACCAACTACGAGTGCACTGGGATTTTTTGGCGGGTAGATACATTATGTGCAGCAAAGGCACTGCCTTGCACCGCTCCTCAGGAATTCATATATTGACAAAAATAGACATCCGTTGTGGGCGCTTATGTGCGGCCGGCAGACGCCCTCTCAGGGTCACCTTGGCCCATGAGGGATGTCTCTACAGCCTCTACCTTCTTGATGCTCTTGGCCAGCGAACTTGCCTTGGCTTTTACTTGTGTCCAATGGCCCAGGAATTAGCTAACCAGGGAGCTCTGGCCAGGCGGCCAACCATAAATGTTGTATCCCCTGCGGCACCCGCACGACGACCAACCCTCGCGCTCCCCTTCCGCAGGCCGACACTCCCTCCAGACGTCGATCCCCGTCTGATGCCGCAGTCCGTGCCAAATCCCAGCCATCGACATGGGACACCTTCAGGCAAGTTCCAACTGTCATTTCTAGAGGAGTGCTTGCTGCTAAGATTAATCTATAAAAGGTCCCTGGCCTTTTCTGGACCTTCATACCTCCGTGCGTCTCCACTGCTCCCTACTAACTTTCCTTCCTTACATCCTTCCAAAGATCGATCCAAGGGAGATCCTCGAGCCCAAAATCGACTCAGCGACATGCACTCATCATAGACATACCGACGACAAGCACTGCTGGTGCCAATACCCACAGTCACTCTTTCCCAACTGGACTCATCACCCAGCAGAAATCGAGTCGCATCACCAAAGCTTTGAGGAACTTACATGGCTGGATAATATATTCTCTCCTTGTGACCAATTCTGGGCATTTTCGAGCCCTTAAACCCATAGGGTGGTCGATTCAGGGAGTGCGATACGTTCTGGAGGGACTTTCGGACTGTGCAGGTGCGCGTTCCCCTTCCTTATCCATGATCCAACCTGGTTGACATCTCTTCAGGAGCGTGATTTTCATGTTCGCGCCCTCTTCATTGACAATATGGCCGGTCCCATCATGCAGATGCTTGGCACCAAGTACAACATTGAACCCTTCTTTTTCTCTTCTTCATTTGGATGGATACCCTCTCGATACCAAGAGAACCGAATTCCAGACGAAAGCGACCGTGCGCATCTATACATATCTGTCTGCGTACTGGATAACATAAAGCTTCTACAGATATCACAGTCACACTCACCTTCATCCGCTGCATGAACGACCCCGCAAACCATGTACTCAGCCCCACCTCAGATGATGACGCCGCATCCGATACCACCGCCGATGAGCATGATACGCAATTTAGGCGTGAGCTCGTCATTGATACTAATGCACCTCTATATCTCCGTTCCAGTAAGACCTTCCCCTCTTCCCTCTTCCCTCTCTCACCCAGTCTAGACCAGAAAATCATCTTCTCAGACATCATATCCCTCCATCTGATTCGCGACCCCAAGGCCGGCAATACCATCATATCTTATCATCCACCACGCGAGTTCCGCGCTACCTCCGCCAAACAGCTATACGATCGCTTCCAGCTCACCGGGAGTTCAGTCTACTGGTCCAAGATATTCTCACGCACAAAGGACCCAACGTTTGTGCTCTTGAGCCTTGCTATGGTATGCGCTGTATGCATGGGATCAGAGTTTTGAAGAGCTGTATGCACACATATGTCATCTCGTAGGTCTCGTTCTCGCAGTCGCTGAACACACGATGTTGAAAAAGCGTGTTGCAGGAGTCCGAGGTGTTGGACCATAATGATCTTGATTTCACACAAGAGCTACACGTCATCCGCGCTAATCCTCCTTCAATACGCTTCCCTCCTCGCAGATTTCCGCAAAACGGTCCGATTTGTGCTAAATACGCCCTTCCCGGGCCTCGACAACCCGGCATATTTCACTGAGGAACAAAAACGGGAAAGCGAAATATTGATGAAGAAAGAGTGTAAAACCCTGTTGAATGAAATAGAGAGATTGGAAATGGGGCGCCGAATGCAGGATAAGCGACTGAAAAACGTTATGGATTTGGTGCGCCATGTCTTTTATCGGGATTCCATTACGACAAGAACCGACTCGTGTGTATTTATAGGGTTTTAGCACTGTGCACATTGAAGATAGTAAACAAATGCAAGACCTAACGCGGGCTGCAGTGCGAGATAGCGCAGGTGCGCTCTCACCCCGTCTTTCTCTCCCCCAACCCCCTCATGTGCCGTCCCAGCAATGAAGCAAATCGCTTATCTAACAATGTTTTTTCTCCCGGCCTCCTTCGTCGCCGTAAGTCTTCTTCCCCTCCTCCCTTGCTCAACATCCACAACCCAATCCACAGACTGTGTTCGGAATGAACGTAGTTGAAATCAATCCGACAGAATCCAGGCCAACCCTCGGCCATTACTTTGCCGCAGCCATACCATTGACGCTCTTAACCATCTGGATCATTGGCGCCCTTCACGCTCCTATCGAGGAAGCTCGACCCGCACGCAGCCGCGGTCGACACGCTTACGATCCTCCAGTTAGCCCGTCTCAGCCCCGCCACGACCACACCTCTGATCACGGTACCAATAGCCATGTCCGGGGTGCAGGCCCAGGAGCAGAGCTACGAAGAGCATATACTACCGAGGACGGCGACGTTGTCGGCTTCCGATCCCAACCATTTTCCTCTAATAATGATTATCATGACGATTACATCGATGAAGACGTATACGAGATCGAGGGAGGACAACCTCGCCTCCAGCATTTCGGAGTCTGGAAACGGCTCGGGTGGCCTATCTCTCTTACACAGGCGTTCCTTGTAAAGAGGCGGGAGGCGAGGGACAAGAGGGACAAAACACGCAGACGGGCCCTCTCACCTTCGTCTTTTTCCACTGGGGCTCTCAGGAGGGGACTCGGGAAAGGAGGGGCTGCGGAGACTCTAGCTGCGGACGACAATCCCAACTCCAGTAACAGTGTCACTCCCACCGCACCGCCTTCAGAACCAAAGAAGGGAAAAAGGAGGCTTCATCCCGAACGCGGCGCGAGTAGGGATCCCGCCGCTTTGGGCCATGGGAATGCGGGTGACGATATCGGGACAGCGGCTGCTGTTATCACGACTGAGAGGTCTCAGGAAATTAGCTATGGTGGACCTCTGGGGTAATTAATATTTACTCACCAACTAGATCGCATTGCATTGGTTAAAAGCCTCATATGTGCATGTATATTAATGTACTCCGCCCTGTAATAATCACAAATTTACAGCATTGGGGCGACATGGAAGAAGATTGACCATACATTATTATGCTAGGTACACTGATGATTGCAGATGCATGTTTTATATACACACAAGGGTCCCAGTAGATAAGATAAGTAGATCAAACAACTCTAAAGCCCAGACATATGCAGGGGATGTAGAAGTCAAGGGGGCGGATAGTTGCTACAAACTAGTTAAATGGCTCATATACACAAAAAAGATGCGTGGGGTGGAATGTTCAGAGTCCAATAGTCACGATGCAGTTTTAATTTTGATTACCATTTCTCCGGTCTAGAGCTTCAGAATCAAAATTCCTCAAGGGTTACAAGATGGCCCATCACGCACCCAAAAGTCCCACTGGTAAGATTTCGAAGGGGACCGTAGTTCCAGTCACTGGTGTTTGTGTGCACCGTATTACCCCACCAGCTTTGTATCGAGTGGTTGCCTATCTGCCCTGCGAGCGGGTACTGCAGACTGCCGGCGACGCATGAGACAGTTCCGTACGCGAGAGACCAGATCGACGCACCAAAAGTATATCAACATAACACCCACCGCGGTTCCTGCATCTAAAGCCGCAGAGAGGACATCTACGCGCCCCGTTATTCAAATACCATCCCGAAATCTCAAACAACTCACAGTTATATTTTGCCCAATAAGAGAATCGCCGTCGCCTTATCACATATTGAAAAATAAAGCCTACGATGGCCCACGGAACGTAATTGACAGCCCCGGCAGGGGGTATCTGACCAACGCCGGAGAAAATTAAACTAGATAGGGATGTGAGGAATGGAACGTAGGTAGCTGAAATCAACTCACGGAAAACTAGGAGACAGATCGATCAGGAATATGAGCGATTGAAAAGCCGAGGCCACTTACTTGAGATATCTCAGAATAGTATTTGGGTACTTCCTTGTGATAAGCCACAGAATAATGGGGCAAGCAGCCCCAAGGAGGAAGAAAAAAGACAGTGCTTTTTATAGTCATTCAGTAAAATGAAGGCCACGCCATTCTAATCAGAGCGCACCACTATGCGACACGTCAGTACGGCGTACAAACGAAGAGAAAAAGAGCTCACTAATACGTCTGGGTCCTCGAGAACAATAATCGAGGGCCAATCACACCCCACTAGCATAAGTGTCAAGATCCAATCGCCTGTATAACGAGAAATGGACGAACGATCACAGAGGCCGTGCCAAAAACATGTGTAGATGCGCATGTAAAGCTACAGAACATGAGGGGAAGGCAAAACTCAGAAAAAGCCCGATACATACTGATCCTTCTGTCCAGGAGTACAAAAGTTTCTGTCGGGGCTATCAACAACGAACTTGTTTCATCGCACTTATCGGCCGACTTACTCTATGTGCGTAAACATCCTGTCCAATTTTAATAAATTACTAGATGGACCCGGAATAGGGGAAAGCTCACCATGTCTGTACTCCTAGTTGCACCGTACCGGCGATGATGGTGGCGACAACCTGAACAAAAGTTAACGGCCAACTCCCAGCAGACTACCAAAATTAGTTACCTGGCACCAGAACATAGACCTCGGAGGAATCTATGATACAGACAATGAGTTCTGCAGCTTTCGTTGCCGGATCCAACCAACCTTCATATAACTATAGACCACCACATTCATTCGTCAATGTGTCGGTGTAGCGTAGGAGGGGAACTCACTGTCCAAGTTTAAAATCTGCAGTGAATTGCATTGCTAGGAGAATAGTCAAGGTAGAGAACGATTGGAAGTCAAAAATCGCGTACCTTGCGCCATCGTGATGTAGCCATAAGTCTAACATCGTATGAGTATCAGCAATCTCCTGTATCCGGAGCTCTTACTTTGAATCTAACGACACCTATTTGAGTAAAGAAATTTACAGGACCATCTCACGACTTACATCATCATAGCATTGGGCTTCCCTGTGATGGTCAGCGGTCAGACATCGCACCGAACAAGCTAAGCCGAGGACGACAAACCTGGTATCATGTACCCAACGATTAGCTCAGTGATGACACTGGGCCACTCCGTTAGCTCAGAGTTCAACTAACCGGGAACGATGAGACGACCCACTTTAAGCCCACTTGGCGATTTGTGATGGCCTGGATCATTCCGATGGGTACCACATACACGAGCGCTTAGATGATCACCACCGCGTTATCACCCACGCGCCAGATGAGAAAGATGAAAAGGACCGGACTTACATATCACCAAAGCGAGGATAAGTGCCCAGATAGTCATCCCAGTAGGCCAAACAAGGATGCAGATACAAGCAAAGGAAAATGTTACAACTGATGTTATCAGCAATCCATCATTCAAATGGCATCAAAAGATGCTCACCAAAAATACACGCATAGTACCATTCGGGCACTGCCAATACTGGTAAACTAATTGAATCACATCACCACTAAGCCCAGGTCTTACCTTGTGGGTATCGTGACATGAGTTGGGCATGTATATCAGGCTGCTCACGCAAAGAGCGACTGAGTTGCAGCCGAATGGGTTTCCAAAAATGAATGATAGCTTGATTCGGGGTATATCAGCTCAACGAATTGCGAGAACTTGAACCGGGCACACCATGCGTGATCGTAGCTGGAAGGCGGAGGGTTAAATTTATGCAGACCGCGCTGATCAACTGCACGCACCAGTAATTGACAAGAAGGAAAGACCGTATGACATGACAAACGACGTTCTGGATCACCTTTACCAAAAAACTTCGAATCGGAGAATAGAGTGGAGGCGTACGAGAGGTATAAAGGACTGTACGCTTTGTATGCATCTAAATCTATCTTTGTTCTGTCCCTGTTGAGGATTCGGGTGACATTGTAAACGGCTCCGGTATTGTCATAAGCGTTGGGCGACAAAATACTAATGATCTTTTCAATGAAGAGTTAAAAACAAAACCCAAGAACTCACGGCATGTATTGACTATGCCAAACGTTTGAATACTATAAAGAAGTCAGTCACACCCCGCACATGCTGTACATCACTACTTACATAAAGCACGGGTGTCAAAAACCCTAGAAAAGCACCAATTGGAATAGTTCTCTCGGTTAGATAAGGTTGACTTACAGAAGAAGAAGACAAAGCCAATCATCACGTTTGCTTCTGCCCACCCTATTGGAACCTCTATGAGCTAACCAAAATGAATGTAACAAATGGTATCCACTTACAAGGTGTCGCAAGCCTAAAGATAGATTTAGATTACAAGAATATAGTCAGTGGGAAGGAGTACTCACGGACTGCCCGTGAAAGCTATCTGGTTCCAATCAAAAGTCAAGAGCGAGAAACCAAGACCGCTTTTGTACCTGAGACTAATTAGAAGAGGGTTCCAGGCACGGGAGAAGCGTGAATACCCAAAGATCTGGTTAACTTTCTAATATGGTACGTCAGGATTTGATATATGGTTTAGATAATCTTCTACGCACGACGTTGCCGGGGGCTATCCAACAGGCCTGTTCAAATCCCGTCAACGCGGTTGGAGGGAGCGATGATGGGAACCCTTACCCAAGTGAAGAAACTAAAAACAATGAAATGAGACAAAGGACATGTTCAGTTTCCGAGCGACTCACCTCAGTGCCTCAAACAAATACCCCGGGACGATATCTATGGGTTTTCAACAAGAGGGAAGGAAATAGAGACTGAGAACAAGTCCTTACACCAAACGATAGCAGCGACGAATGCATAAGCGAAAAAACGCTCCCTGGATATGCCGTCGTGTCGGCCGATGCCAGCATAGCTCTGAGAATGGAGGGTATTAAACAACGCGCATGAGACCAATGTATTCGGCCAAACTGATATTGATGAGCATCCCATGAGTCCCTAGAACGGCTGACTCACTCATTGAGGGTGGTGCGACCAGGAATCGTCGAGCAATCCCACCAATGGAAAATCCAATCAACTGTGTCGACATGACCAACATCCATTGGTATAAGGAACGACCATATTCGCTGATAGTAGACCCTTTGGACCGCCACGATGTCGGTCGCATAGGCAGTCTGGGCGCCAACACTAGCCATAATGGTGACGAGTACCTGTTATAGCAAGAGGCGTCAGTCTTTCGATAGATTTCATTTCTTGTGAGACACCGTACGTGTTCTTTGATGGTGAAAGGCCCTGGGTTGAGTTGTGTCCCGAATATGGCTTTCTGAGGCACCAAGCGAACCCATACCCTGCCTACCGGGAAAACGAGGAGCTGTGCTACCAACTGTGCCTCCGGTTAGAATAGTGTTAAAAACACGAGATGCGTGTGGACGCTTACGCCGCCGATGGCCACCGAGGGATATCGGAAGTAGAAAAACTGGTTCATGCCCGGTATCAAGATAGCCCAGCAGATTCCCAGCACCCAAGCCCGCAAGGTGGAGACGGGCATCGAGGGGTCATCAAAGTTGGCAACTGCGGACCGCACCTCGGGGTAGGGTGAATCTTCCTCCTCTATCGCACAGGCATGAGAAAGCTGGACTGTTTATATGCACTAGCGTACTACCCACCAACCACCTCGGATTCCAGATCATAATTTGGGTCAAATGTCCCAAAGAAATCGCTACCGCGGTCGGAGAGGGTATATATATCGGATTGAGAGGGAGAGCCCACGCGATCACCTTTGGCAGTGGAGTGAGAAATGATAGGGACACTCAATGAGACAATGTGCACCTATTGATTTTGCCTCTGGATCCTTGTCGTCGCCCACCTCTCGGACCATGATGGTGGTCGGTTGATCGTCCCCCCCAGAAACGACAGAGACTAGTGCGATCATTTCATCACCACTGTCGCCTGCAAAGGTGCTCGATGGGTAGATGCGCGAGGATCCCTCCGCAAAGTCTGTGCTCGTCTGGGATGATATTTTGCCAGTGGTTGGTGTTCCACTCCGCGGAGAACCTGGAGAGAGAGCCGATATCCGGCCGTCCGGAAAGTGGTTGGATATTGGGCGCTATCGGTGCGGCCGACACAGCCGTGGGAGGGCTAAAGAGGGTGGAATAGGAGAGATAGCGTGTTGTAGATGGTACTGAGGACGGGTGTGGGGACGGAGGAATAGATAGGAGAGGGGAGGAGAGGATGTGCAGATAGAGAGCCAGAAAGCTGGCGCATTGGCACCGAAGAGCACAGTTGTAAGTAAGCTGCCAGGCACCCATAGCTCGCTCTTACACGCCGGATCACGTGCTGATCTCCTCTCTCCCCCTTCCGTCCCGCCCTCGCTCTCGATTCCTCTTCAATCGGGATTTACCCGAGCACACCCCATGTCTGGCCTGGTGCTGCCTCTGCCCTCCGCGCTGCACATGTCGGTCCAGCGATCTAGAAGCCTCCCAACCTCCTTTGTCCAACTCACAAACAGGTGATTCGCAGACAACGCCACATCCTAATTAGCCGAACCAGCATATTTTTGTAACCTGGGTCGGTGGGAGAATTCAACTCCAAGTGGGTCTGCCCCGTCCTTTGGGCGGTGTTTCCGTGCCTGTAAACTATCTATTCCTGATCATTCTATATCTCCGAATATCAGATGCCAGTGGACTCAGTGTAGAAGCAACCTCCATATCAAGCGAGCTTCCGATCCCGATGGCTGTTTCAAGGCTCGCTCAATTTTTGAAGCCACCGCCACTCAATTTGCCAGTGTGGTAGCAAAGCATCTTGATCCTAGGTCACGCTTGGCATTACCCTTTGGGTCTGGTGCACTCGTCAAAAAACTTGGTATAGTTATATGTTCTTATCGTTCAACCCACAAAATGCTGGAATTCCACCCAGTCGACAGACGATATGATTTACATAACAAATAAGCTACGACCCCTAAGGAACCAACACTTCCTTCACGAGTCCTCCGCTGAACCTTCGAAACAGAAATCAAGATCCGTGGTCCCATCTCACCGAGCCTCAGAACAACATCCGGCTCACGCTGAGCCAGTCCTGAATAGGCGACGATCCCCACGATACACACTCTCTCATACAAGTCTGCCCATAGCCGAGGCAGCCCTTCGGGCGGGAAAACTCCCCACGTTTCATTTTCTCTACCTTCCTCCGCCCAAATTCCAGGCACCCATGGGCGCATCCACATTACCCGTGGGTGGATCAGAGTAGGGACGTCACCCGTGGAGTTTAAGTGGTTCAACTCCGTCATTCAGTCCCAAGCTTAACAAGCAATACTCATCAGTTCTGACGCCATAACTACCCTTTGGTATCTGCCATTAACGAGCCATCATGCATCATCCCTGCAACTGATGCCACGCCAGCGAACGAAGTGTTGGAAGTCAGGATGCTCCCTAAAGTAACAGACAAAAGACAACTGCCAAATTCTTCCGCCATCGGCGGTTGTTGGGTATGAGATGGTAGTCGTGAATGCGGTAGTGACACATGTGGAAAACACCGTCCCATCTCCAAACGTCCCAACCATCCAGAGCTGCAGATCAGCCCACTGGAGTTTCCCGCCCGGGCAGTCTGTTGAACATGTGATCCAGAACCTGATGGGATTGGTTTCCGAGTTCGCGCCCGTCGTTAAAGGCTATAAACCAGACCAAAAAACATAGGCGAAATGTACGGAGCAGAAAACTGAGCAGTCAATTTAGAGCTAGGTCGTGATACCCTACGAACCCGCCTTAAACCCATAAAGCAAGGTCTCCTCTGTTTTAACTAACCCACCCAAGTGCCCCGCGCATCCAGTGACCGCGGTTCCGACAATCAGAGGCAAACGATTCCTATCCCGCTGGCAACCGAAGCACTTTTCTGCCGTACGGCAAAATGTAGAGCAGCTGCTTCTTCAAGGCCCCAGGTGAATAACAGAGGCAACAGAGCCCGCCGAGCCAGACCCGAATATCGTCCGAGATCGTCGTGGCCTTCAGACCTCCTCCAAGTACCCTTGCACAATCAAATGCTCAATATCCGCCCTTCTCACCATGAACCTCTGTCCCTTCTTGAAATCAATCGTGCCAATCTCCGTCTGAATAACTCCACAGTCCTTGACTACCTTCACCAACACATGCAGCTCCTTTGGTGGCACCGCGACACTCGCCATAATATCCAACTCGTTCGAAAACTCCCCACGAAAATCCATAGCTGACCCATGATAGCTCCTCAGGTAATCCACTTCATGCGGACTTAGTTTATTCCTCGTGTCAGGGTCGCTTAGTATGTGGGGAAGTGCCCCGCCAACAGCCCAGTACGCATCCCGCAGACGATCAAGACGATGGGAGTGGTATGCGAGCAGACAGCGTTTATTCCGAAGGATGGCAGTCTGGATGATGATGAGTGCAGGTGGTGGCGCTTCGTTTTCCTGGGTTTTGGCGATCTGTGCGAGGAGCGCTTTCTCTAGATCGCGTTGTTCGCGGATGATGGAGCGTACGAGGGTGTCGTTGTACTTCAGGAGGGTGTCTGTTTGTGTGGATCTGCGTGATTCAAGGAGGAGCTGAGTGGCCAACTCTCCGTATTGGCGCACGTCGGACATGAATGAGTGTTGCAATGTTGGATGCTGATACTGATTCCAAGAGGTACGCGATCACGCGATCACGTTTGTTTGTTCAGCATAACACGAATCATGGGACTCCGGGTTTATTAACTACATAAAAGATGAATGGTAAGTAAAAGACTAGCTATTGAAAAAGAAAAGAGAAAATGATAGGAATAATGTAGCTACAACAAAAAGGTGAATGGTAATCGAAATACCGGGGCCGAACCAGGGCCCACGCGATAAGTTCCAAAAGGCGGAACTGGAACCAAGAACAAGCTAGCTACCAAGAGGGAAGTCGACGACACGAGTCTCCAGCGGTCCCTCCTTATTATAAACCCTTTGTGCCAAATTAAGTATTTTCTCCTTGAAGACCTCCATCTTCGGCTGGCTGGTATACTGCCAGTCATCGGTAACGCTGTCATCAAGATAATCCAAGATTTCGAGGGTCTCGAATACGTTGTACACCCATTCCCATTCTTGCCATCCATCGTCGATCGCATCGCCGATAAAGGTCTCACTGAGATTCTGGATTTGCTCGACGAGGTCGTCATAAGACTTGGTCTCTCTGACGGGGAATCGAATGAAAGCACGGATGCGCTCCACAGGGTCCTCGAGGTGCTGATTATCCGAAGCAACGATCGAATTTTCCTCGGCATGGATACCAAAACTATCGTGTCCGCCTTGTGGGGCCGTTGGTGATCGGGAAGGGATCAACCGCCAGCTGAGCTGGTGAGGTGGCCATTCGACCGCGTTGTCGGCATCTTCCCTGGCGACATCGGACAGATAGTTGTAGAGGGCGAGATAGATAAAGGAGGGCATCTGGACAGAACCAGCATTCCCGGCAACATCGAGAACCGTGGTGGCCACCATTGTACGGGATCCAAGAAACCGGTCCTTGCTTGAGGGAGCTGATCAAGACGTTCGTTAATGAAGATGGCCAGAGTGGACGAGGGAAAAGGCCAAGCACGTACTGTTGCCTGGGAATACAGGATCAGAGGCTATAATAGGGGATGGTTGTATGATTCGGGTAAGATATCCCTGACCTTTTGTAGACAGGAGCATGAGGACAGCACGAGCAAGATTATGTCGATTTGTCCTCGGAAAAAGTGCATCGCATACATAGCCCATTCGGAGTGGAACCCACCCCTGGTTCTTCACATTTGCGGGCACAGGGGAGTTGAGTCTCACTCACTGCCACACTGGCGCCCTGCAGGCCTTGTGTTGTGAGGCTGAGGCGAGTTATCGGTAATCAGAGCCGAGAAACACAATCGATAAGAGAAAACTTTCAGGCAGGATGCCATTCGTGGGTACTGCATTCTCTGAAGCGGCCATTGCTATCAGCCTCATGCATGTAGCGAGCATGACACTTGCCCAAAGCCAAGGCGCGCAAATGAAGCACGTTGGAGATGGGACCTCAATGCGGAGTAGAAAATCTAAAGGGGTGGATTTGTGAAGTTATGGCATGGTACGGAACTCGGGTATGGACTAGCAATTTGCAAAAACTTCCGGGAATGAGGCTGCCGATTTTTTCCACGGATATAGCCCATCTGTTTGTGGGAACCGAGGACTCCCCTTGGCTTCCTCTTCTGCCAATATAAATTTGTCTGCTCCCAGGTACCATGATAGGCGTTCAGAGTGAGCCTGCCTACGTCATTCAATATTTGAATCTTTCGCTACGGCCTGGATGATCGGTTTACGAACATGCTACAGACACGTGTCGGGCCACACCCACGCATATTTGCGGACACCTTGCTGTTGAAAAGATCGCATTCATGTTTTGTGGCCCAGTGATAGACTTTTGTGGATTGATGTACCCCGCATTCATCCCCACCGGAATGTTCCTCAGACGGATCTAAGTCAAAATGTTGGTCCATGCGTGATGTGCGCTATCCTCACGTTTCCTATGGCTCGTTTGTTGATCAAGGACAGTCCATGACGAAATGGAAGAGGTCCAGCGAGTAAAAAAAAAATGCATCGGACAACCCTATCCCATATCGCTGATGAACTTCGGCCACGCAGGCAAAAGTTCCCTTCTACCCGGATGACAGTTCTTCACAAGACACCGAGGAAGGCGGAGGAATTTGATGTTGATTATCTTTTTTTTTTTCTCGTTCGATGTAGCACGAAAACATGCTTCAGCTCGTGTGTCCGAGATGCCCAGGATCCTGCTCCGCATCAAGTGGTGACCAAAACAGGAACTCGCTATGGGGCGCTAGTTTAATCGATTTTTGATTTTTGATCTCCACCCGTCACACTCCAGAATGTCTCGAAATATAGAAGACGCAACGACAGCCATCACCACAGAGTCAGTCCACGCATCACACATAACGATGACAGAATGACAAATGTTTTCTCTCTCAGAGCACCGCCAGACAGCAAGACGCGTCGATACGATCGCCAGCTTCGTCTGTGGGCAGCAACAGGCCAGGCTGCCCTCGAGTCCGCCCATCTTCTCGTTCTCTCCTCCTCTGCGACTAGCACCAGTATCCTCAAGAACCTCGTGCTTCCTGGCATCGGCGCATTCACCATTCTTGATGACGCAGTCGTGACCCCAGCAGATGCCGGCAACAACTTCTTCCTCGATGGTCCTCAGAGCATCGGCAAATCTCGGGCACAGGAAGCGGTCCGACTACTTGCAGAACTGAATGAGGGCGTGCAAGGAACTGCGGATGTAAGATCCGTGCAAAAACTACTTGAAGCGGGGAAGAGCGAGCTTTCTAAATACACCCTCGTTATCGCACACAATCTGCCACAATCACAACTGGAGAGATTATCTCAGTTGCTGTGGGATGATGAGGATGCGCCACCGTTGGTTGTTATTCGCTCTGCAGGCTTCCTCGCGGAGTTTTTCATCCAACACCACGAGCATACGGGTGAGTGCTGTTCTTGCGCCACGTTTAATGCGCATGCATTGATTCCCAGATATCGGATAGTCATTGAGTCCCATTCTGAGACCCCCCCTTCTCTTCGCATCGACAAACCCTTCCCCGCTCTGCTCCAGTATGCACAATCCATAGACCTTGATGCCCTCGACCAGGCAGAGCATGGCCACGTAACTTATGTGATAATCCTGGTCAAGGCGATGGAGAAATGGAAGAAAGAGGTACGATTGATTTTCCTCGACTAGCCTTAGCTGTGATAAAAGCCGCCCGTAGCATGCTGGCCTCCCCCCTCGGTCACGCGCGGACGGGGCAGTCTTCAAGCAACTCATTAGCGACATGAGACGAAAGGGAGATGAGGAAAACTTCGCTGAGGCAGCGGCACAATCGTACCGTGCATGGATGGAGACAAAAGTTCCGAAAGAGGTGGCAGAGCTCTTTGACGATCCCAAGGTTCAGACGTTGAACGCTTCTTGTATGCTCTCGTATCTGAGGCGCCACACGTTACTGACAATCTGGTAGCTCCGCCGTTCTTCCATCTCCTCGCTGCCCTCAAACAATTTGCTTCTCAACCGCCATACACGCTACCACTGACAAGCACGCTTCCTGACATGAAAGCAAGCACCGAGGCATACATTAGCTTACAAAGGCTCTACAAGGAGCAAGCAGAACGGGAGAAGAGCACGTTCAAGGGCTATATACCACCTGATGTCAAGATCCCCGATGGCCTAATTGACTCCTTCCTCAAGAACGCGCATGCTTTGAAGATCATTCGTAGCACAGCTTGGGGCGCAATTGATAAGGACGCCAACGCCATAGGTAAGTATGTCCAATTCTTATGTAAGTTGGCGAGGTGCTCAGTTGCTATTGCAGCCAATGCTGTAACTGTCGCACCAAAGCAGCTCGCCATCCACCTCGCACTGTCGGCCCTTTCTTCATTGAATGTCAAGAGCCCAGCTCCTGCAGGAGAGTCACACCCAACATATACGGTTGAGGCGTTGACACAAGAAGCACAAGCATTGCTGCCACCTGGAAATGAGCTACCAGAAGAATTCGGCTATACAGTGGGAGAAATGTCTGACTCACACCTCTTGACTGTTTTCCTCGTGTTCTGATACGTTTAATTTCTTGTCAGTGTCCGTGCGCCGACAGCGGAGCTTCCCAACACAGCAGCACTCCTGGGTGGTTTGGTCGCCCAGGAAGTCATCAAGATGATCACTAAACAGTACGTCCCGATCTCAGGATATTGCACTGTAGACCTAGTGGAGACCTGGACGGGGATTCTTTGAGAGGAAAGGATGGGATTCAACCTCCTGGTTCGTGGAGCCGTTCACCCTTGTTGATGCGCCCGTTTCAATGGATTGGAAACTCATGGTAGCCTCGAGTCGGATCCTGAGGGTATGCCGTTGAGAAAGCCTTGGAACGTGAAAGTCAGAACACTATAAGTATTAATATACAGATATTGAAGACGCGAGGTTTCAATTAAGGTCTAGTCTGAAAATACTTCTTAAGAGTCCTACCACGGGGACAGGGTTTGGCAAGAATCTGTGCCGCTACGACCTTCGTCTAAGTCATAGCTGTTTGTTCGACGAGACTCATATGTTGCCGCTAGGCACGACGAAATCGGGATTTGCGTCAGAGCAACCGCCGGCTGTGAGGCCGTGTCATCAGATTTAACCACCCAAGTTTTCCATGATGGCGCGTGTGCGTTTTTCATTATCGCCATCTGGTATTTAATCTCAACGGCGGAGTCTGCCGGTGTCACTCTGCTGTTCATCATGGGTGATTCTGTTTCATGAAAAGTACCACGGGGTACGCCCTGCTGATGAAGTCGACAGGCGCTCAAATCGCTATGTCGAGGATATGGTGAGCGTGAGTATTTCTGTTGCGCGGGTCTCCATTCTTCGTTGGTGTATTGATGCGATATTTACCACCCTCGCCACTCTGATCGACATAGCTGCGCCCTCCGGTTTTTTTTCTCTTTTTTCGTCGCAGAACACTGGAATGGCTTACATGATAAGCCTGCCGTACGACATGACACGACTCGATGTTGCACCATGGCCACTGACGACGAGATGAATTCCTTGTGCACCACGACTTCCTAAAGCAGGGTTATTTGTGGAACCGAATAGATATCCCCATGGCCAAAGTGCGCCCAATTATCGAAGAAGCGACAACAACAGAATGCAAATAGTCATCAAACCCAGATGACACACCCTTTTTTTTCTTATTATTACATCCATACGCATGCCTCGGACAACTTAATTTCGCTTGGAAAGATCCCATCTGTTCTGATTTCGGATCAGCCAGAATCGACGGTAAGTATAAAGGTCCTGGATTAAGTGGGGGGGAGGGGCCCCGATACCCGCAGTTGCACCAAAGGAAACTCTGGGCCAGGACCCCCTCCCCCTCCCTTTTCGCTCTCTCTCTCTCTCTGTGAGGCTGCCATGGCTTTCACCCACTTTGAGTCAGCCTCCAAAGCTCTTCATAGCTTCGCTGCCACTCAGACTCGGACATCTCTGGGGATACACTTTATCTTGGTGTTTGTCGTCACTCAATTACTCTGGAAGTGGTATGCCCGCCACCGCCATAATCCCGGCGGATTACCCTTCCCTCCCGGACCGAAACCCTTGCCAATCGTCGGGAACTTGTTTGATTTTGCTCGCGAGAATGAGAGTGCAGCCTACCTCCAGATGGCGCAAAAGTACGGTAGGTTTATTGTGCTCTCGGTGAAAGTGAGATGAAGAAGGAGCTGATGGATGCGTTCATAGGGGACCTTGTGTTCCTTAGTGCCCTTGGAGTCAATGTCCTTATCGTGAACAATTTCCAAGCCGCGAATGAGCTTTTTGAGAAGCGTTCTGCCAACTACTCGGATCGTCATGAGTCTCCAATGATCAACCACCTGTGAGCTCCCCCCCCCCTCCTCCACTCCTTCTCCAATTTGCACTATTTAGAGCTTACGCGGTGTTGTAGAATGGGATGGGACTGGAGTTTTGGCCATATGCGCTACGGTAAGCACAGACATAAGTCAAGGAGGTAACGCACCGCTCATTGGCGGGGATAGGCGAGCGCTGGAAGAGCCACCGCAAAATGTTCCACCGCCAGTTCCAACAGTCCGTTGCCCCGATCCACCGGCCCGTCCAACTCAGGGCGGCGCACGAACTGTTACGCTCCATCGTCGATAAACCGAACGACCTCATCAATCATCTCCGACAGTAAGTTAACAGTCCCGTGTCTACGAGTTTTAACCGCCGACACACCTCCCTAACGCCATCTCTTCAAATGAAGCAACGCCGCCAGCGTTATCATGGGTGTCGTTTACGGTATCAAAGTGTCGCCAAACGATGACAGATATATATCTGTTGCGGAAATAGCCCTAGACGGTATGGCGAGAGCGGCCAACCCGGGGGCGTTCTTGGTTGATATCATTCCAAGTTGTGAGTTTCTTTGCAAATGCTAGTTATGGATATCACCTGAGATCACGAGCTGCGCATCAGTGAAATACATACCGTACGTCGATATCTTCGGATCTGCTTACATTGTGATCTCTCTTTTTGCTCATTGAGGTGCACAGGGCATGGGTACCTGGTGCCGGGTTCCAAGTCAAGGCTCGTTATTGGCGCAGCGCAGTGATGGAGATGCGCAACGCACCGTTCGAAACGGTGATGGAGGCTCTTGTGTGTTTTCCCACGTTTCTTGGCCCCCTATTCTTATCCCCTCACCCCTCCCCCCCCCTTCCTCCAGAAAACCGGGACTGCCAATCCATGCTTTGTAACCAACTTGGTAACGGAACTAGAGCAAAAGGAGAAGAAAGGTGAAGAAATGGAACAGATCAGAAACTGTGCAGGACTTGCATATGCTGGTGGGCAACTTTCTCTCTCTCAGCTAATCGGTTCCTGCTCAACGCTGACCCACGTCCGTAAAGCTGGCGCGGAAAGTGTGCGTGTTGTCTTTCGTGCCATATCGAGGTTGTAAACGGTTTTGTTATAGAGCGTCTCAGCCCTGTCCTCTTTCTTCCTGGCCATGATATTGCATCCCGAAGTCCAAGTGAAGGCTCGTGAGGAACTCGACCGAGTGGTTGGACGAGGGAGACTCCCTGACTTTACTGATCGTGACTCGCTGCCCTATATAACGGCCGTGGCTAAGGAGGTCCTGCGGTATGTCGCTCATTGTTGTGCTCGCAAAGTGTTTTTAGTGAAAGTATCCCAGATGGAATCCCGTTGCTCCCTTGGGTGAGTGAGGCGTCCGGATCAATTTTATAAGATTAAACTCATTAGGGCAATAGGTTTGCCTCATATGTCGACGGAGAACGATTTCTATAGAGGCTATTTCATTCCAGCTGGCACATTGATTATGGGGAATTCATGGTCTGTCCAGTTTTACCCCGCATGACGCCCCTAGATCCTTATACTCTGTGTATTTATAGGACAATCCTTCACGACCCTGAAACATACCCGGAACCTCACCGTTTCAACCCAGACCGCTTCATGAACAAACCAGACGGCCAACAATTCTCTCCCAACGATCCTTTATCAGCGGCCTTTGGTTACGGACGCAGGATCTGTCCCGGTCGTTTCATGGCAGAAGGCCAAATCTGGATTTCCGTCGCTTGCATTCTCTCCGCTTTCAATATTAGACCAGGTAAAGATGAGAATGGAAACCCCGTGAAAGTAGAGGCCAGATTTTCATCGGGTATGATCTGGTAAGAGAAAAAGCATTTTGTCCCCGGCTCATGAATCGCTCACTGACAATTGACTCGAAAAAAAAAAAACCTACCAGCCACCCGCTCCCTTTCAGCTATTCGATCACGCCTCGTGATGATCGGGCAAAGATGCTTGTGGAGCAGACCTTGCTTACTGACGCTTGAGAGCTCGGTACCGTTCAGCCTTTGTTTTTTTTGAGTTCTTTGATTCCTTCTATACTATGTAGCCCTACTGGACAGGATGTAAAATTGATTCTTATAGATCAGTCGTTTCCATGTGGATTTCTTGTAGACGAAACAGTATCGGGCACGTGTGGGAACTCGACGGAATTGACTCTGCTTGGATGCATTTGTGCAAAGCACCGGAGGTGCCTCTTGTTTGGAAAAAAATGCGAGGATTAATATTCTGGCTTTACGGGACCAGGCGCCTGGTTGATACTGCCCTGACAGTAATCGACAGGGTATCCGATTCTTCTATTTTTCGCGCACCCCAACAAGTCCCAACTATTCGGATCATGTTTGATATTAAGTAGTACAAAGAACAAAAGATGAATAAAAGGGAGTGAAGTCCATAAAACCTCCTAAGTACAAATGAGCATCGGCCTACCAAAGCGAATCACCCGGAATAGTCGATGGCCAAGGTGTCAAGCTGACTGAAGCGGAATCTATCAGAGAAACGAAAACCCCTCAAAATCCAAGTAGCCTTCCTCAATGGACATTTTCTTGACCACAAGGACTTCCACGATCAGCCTCGTCTCCGGCTTATTTCCCACTTCGGCCGATTCGAGTGTCGCGGTTACCATGGCAGGGGGGGCAGACACCTCCGTATCATCCTCCTCCGCCTTATTCTGGTCGCCCCCAGCCTCTGAAACCTTGGCGCTTACGTTGTTGTTCGAGGAACCAGTTGTGTTCTGCGTCATCGTCTTAGTCTCGGCACCGTCAACTGCCACCGCAGTGGCGTCTGCGACGTTGATAGTGAGGCTAGTGGGTGATGGAGGCATGACGGTCTCCGCAACTCTAGGCACAGGGGCGTCTGTTTCGACATCGACATGTAGAGTTTTCAACTTCTTAACGAGGATGTCAGTGGCTTGAGTATCATCCGCGGTGTCCAAGGGAACGACGTGATCGTCCCCGTTCGTAGGAGCTCCGCAACTGATAGATTGGGCGGCTCCGTGGACGGCAAGAGCCAATAGGGCTTGCTTTCGTTCCTGTCTCCGTTTGTCCCTCGCTTGTCGTCTCATTAGGGATTTGTCGGCGGATTTGGGAGGGCCCCCATCCACAGAAGAGGGAGGACTTTTATGGGTACGTGAGCCCTGGTGGGTTTGAGGGTGGCGCTTTGCCTTTTCCTTCATCGCCCCCTTCCCGCCCGGGCGTGTAAATCCACCTTGGTGGTGTTGATGCGCAGAGTGGAGGTGGTGGAATCTCTTCCGCATTGGACGTGGCTTATACACGGAGGAGATTTCGAGATCAATGGTACAGTGCATTTGAGGAGACAAAACCAGTCTATCTTCATCAAGCTCCGAGATATCCGCGACCTCAGACATGTCAGATTCCATCTCCAGATCCATGGCGAAAATCGCCATAGAGTCTTGAACACCAAGGGTGGATGGATCATCAGAACGCATAAACTTCCGCAGGACAACTGTCGTCTCCATGTCTTCACCTTCGGCCTCGTCTGTGCCCCCTGATTCATCTTCCGTCCCGGTATTGATGGTAGGGGATAATGATATAGGGGAAGTGGTGCCATCGTCATCTTCATCGGCATAAGCCATCATCATTGCCTTCCCTCTTCGCCTAGATCGCTTTCCTCTCGCGTCACCCCAACTGTTGGAGACTCCCCTATTCTCCGCATCTTCTTCATACCGTACAGCTAGTTCGGCCGGGACTTCAATCTCCTTGACAACAATGACACTTGCGCCGATCTCGCCTGCCATCATTTCCAGCGTATCTAAACTGGACTCGAGTTCATCCCTGCCCAGACCCACGAGGTCGCCGGAGTCAGCGACCCCAAGCTCATAGTAAGCTTGCCCGCCACCCTCGAGGAGTCGCCACTTGAGTTGGGTCACCAGTCGAGTGAAGCGAGCGGGGGAGGTATTGAGAAGTTGGAGCTTGTATTCAATGTTCCCTGAATCATTCTCAGGTGCAAGTCGGGGAAGAAGGAGGGGAGAAGGGGAAAGATATCGAGGTGAGGTAGACTCCGAGTGCGGAGCAGCGGTGAGGGTGCTGGGTGAATGGCTGGCCTGTTTCGAGGGGGAACCGGAACGGGGACTGGAAATTAGGGAATCCCAGGGTGATGGAACCCTTGGGCTTTCAGACTCGTATTCGCCAAACATGTGTGGATATTCTCTTTGTATGCAAAGTGGGTGGGGCGTCGAACCCTTTAAGCCTCGGCTCGATGGATATGAGGACTCCGGGTGGACCCAATAGTGACGGGTGCTTGGTAGCGGTTATTGGATGATAATGCGCGTTGTTTCAGACAGATATTCGAGGGATCATTGCTGTGGTACCACCAATGTGTGGGCAGAGTTGAGAAGTGAGGATTTCTATACGACTAGCATGGTGGTTATGAGTCAGGGTGCAACCGGATACGCACATAACATGGGCATATATTTGGATCAGAGGCTTTTGCAAATATCTAAATTCCCACACACTTACAGGCCGTATATAAGACGAAGATCCAACAAGGCACTGTCAAATCCCAGACTTTGGTAGAAATCTGTGAAATCGTCTGGTCCCACTTCAACTGGGCCCGTTTTGTCCCGAGTCCATCGCAGGTAACCACCTTTAGCAGGAGCCCGGCTTCCACAAAAGTATACGGCTCCCAAGTTGGGGTTGAGCTTAAAGAACCCCGGGACAGCTCCTCCGAACGTGCGTTTGCGTTCCAAGGTCATATCATGCCATCCAAAAGGTGTAACCCCCGTCCACACCAGCATTCGCAATTCCTTAAGCGAGGGCAAGTGGTCAAGAAGCTCTGTGGCTTTCTAGGAATTTACAACAGGTCAGAATCGATAATATGTTATAAATGATTCCGCTTGCCTTTACCAGTGATTCAGGTACTCTGGAACGCTCGTTGAGTGATATGTGAAGTGCCTCCAGGCATTTCAGACTGGCCGTGAAATCGGCGAGGTCTATGGTATGCGGAAAGTGCTCATGAAAGACGAGGACACGCAGCCTTGAGAGCTCTGTTGCCCAGATCGAACTCAGGAGGGAAGGTGGGACAGTGGGCCCACTAAGCCAGATCAGGTTAGTGATCGGGCGGCCTCTCAATATATTGAGTGCGAGGTTGAAACCCCCAACGAAGGTAGTTAGGTTCGGACATGCGGAGGAAGGTAGCGTCAAGAGTGCCAACGATTTGATGTCGAGAACTTGTAGGTGTGGCTGCGAGGAAAGGAATGAGAGGAATGCCTCAGTGTCATGGTTGGCCATGGTCCAGCGGTAATCCTTCCAACAGAGCACATCCAGCTGGAAGGGATGACCGCATAGTTCCTTGGGCCGGAATGAGGCATTGTCTCCGGTCAGCAGTGTCAACCGTAGATATTTCAGGTTGATCATCGAGTGAAGAGCTTGGTAGAAGTGGTGCCAAAACTCCTCTCCCCGTTCACGGGTATCGGGTCGGTACGAGAAGTCTCGTACATAGTGTGCGAGATGGGGGTTTTTTGACAGTGTCATGAAGAAAATGCAGTCTTTTTTCACACTGTACACCCATCCGTCTTGCTCATCCTCTACAACTCGGATGCCTCTGAGCCCAATCCTCATGTACAGAAACCTCTGGGATTCTGTGAGGAAGGCTCTCGAGACAAGACATAAATTGCGCAACACGCGGCGGTCGTCCTTTGCTAACTTGATGATGAGATTGATCAACTCTTGGGGAAGCGGTTCTGAATTGGTGCCAGTAGACATTAGCTGAGGAACAAGAGGGGGGTCGCTGAAGAGGAACGGGATTGAGCGTGGACCGGAGAGGAGTAAAAAGCGAGAGTCCAGAAGAAGTTCAGGGTCCATATGATAAACGATTGTCGGTGGCTCAGTCGCATGTGGCACCTATTTCCATGCTGGCCGACGTAGGTTTCTCAGAAAAACCTACTAGGCAAACAGGGGATCCACTCAAGAGGTATGGCTGAATATTTTAGTATGACCCTTCTGCTAGATGCAGGTCGCCTCGCTTCGGGCTGACCGGGGATCGGACATACATCGCTTCAGCGCGGAAGTGAAGTGATGCACCGAGCTCGAACATCAAAAAACAAAGCAATCTAAGGTCATGCAAGATATTAAAGTATCTTAGGATGAATGGGTGGCCTTGCTCCTTTGCTTTGTGGGGCGGGCAGGGTCATCGCTCATCTTGCATGAGCTTAGATTGCTTTGTTCTCTGATACTGTCTGAGTGAATAGTGAATAACTCAATGAAGCCTCGGTGTTTATTATTATAGGTATTTCTTCGGTGTCTACTGTCGAACAATAATCTATGCCCCGATCTCCGACTCCTCGTCCGTCATGCACCAATATCCAAGTCAAGTGACAGCTTGTGGCGTAAGTGGTCTGTTCCAGCCTGCTGAGCCCCTCGGTTAATCCCCTCCGTCATTTCAGACTCATAAACATGTCTCAGAATCGGCTTGACCGTTCCGCCAGATAACAAGTTCCAGGTTAGATTGTGTGCGTGAGGAGTTAACCTATCCAGCAAGGCATAAATGTGCGCATGAAAGGTTAGCTTGTGCATGAAATACTGTAGCTAGGTGACATGACACCAAATAAAGGAGGGGAATACCATGCTTCCCTCTTCAACACCTGCTCAGAATCTGGTTAAGCCCTGTACCCGGGTTCAGGTAGGGTGGGACGTCCTTCTCTGGCTCAGACTCTGTATCACCGTTCGCTGTTAGTACCATCAGCCTCCACAATGTTCATCCTTCGAAACGAAGGGGGCGGAAACGCCCGCGAATGGACTGGCACTTGCATATCTGGTGGGGTCCTGCAGTCTCCTAGCCCTCACAATGAGGTACAGAAGAGGCCATACAAGACCTGGAGACGGCTCTGCTGATTTATGCTCGCTGGCTAAGGAGCTACGACAACCTGTGGGAGTTTCAATAGGCCATGCAGAATGCGGTGATAAAGAACCATGTTGCCAACCAGGGGGCGTGAGGCTCTACTTTGTTCGATAGGAACATGTGCAAATTGATCGAAGGAAGAATCACGGCACACTTTCCACGTTCTGCTACACGGAAATGGTAAGGAGCCAAGGCCATCGTTGAAGAACTTGACCAAGAATAACCTGGGAGCCCTTAACCCTACGATCAACCGGGGGACAGCGATAGGTCCCGGTGATGGTATATGCTGCGGAAGCGGGTTCTTTACACGCTGTGTGCGACAAATTGGTTGGTCTACGAGGCAAGGATCACTGAAGATTATTACAACCTCCCACTGACAAATCAAGAGCTGGGCAGAGGAACTGGGGTATTGATATGTGGACAGTGAGGGTATTTCAAAAGCCAGATCCGTTCAACGTTGGTTGTAGTAATCGTTTGTTCTCAAGCTTTTAACAGTGCCAGTCACTAATCGGGCAATGCTATTCAGAATGCCGGCAAGATATACAGTACGTGGATTACACATGATTCACTGGCTTCGCGAATGGAACTATGTTGAGCCCTTACCTCCCAGCCCCAGTGTCAAGTAGTTGTGCCTAGCTCTCAATGCGGGAAATATATATGGTCACTTACGCAAATCCTGGCTAATCGCAAGTTGCAGTTCCAAATAGATGATGGGTGATATGTCTTGATGATCTTATCGAACGTTTGAACGCTGAGCAGCGGCTAATGTGACAAACCCGGCGTTATGTGCGGGGAGCCAATACAACACACAGCAAACATGTGTCGGGACACCGAAAGAGCACGGAGTCGGCTAGTGAAAACAAAATACTAGAAGTACCGCTCCGGTCCATGCTAGGATGTCAGGAATGTGTAAGGCCCAGGCTGGTGTTTTCATCCTCACTTCTGAACTAAAAGGATCAGGTTTTCCCGTTTATTGACACTGCTTTACAAGCAGAGCAGGCCAGGGATACGTATACAGGTCACAAGCTTTCACAGAGGGTGCTACAATTCCACAGTCTACTTTGCGGCAAAATTTGCCCCCCCCGACGAAGATACACGATCTGCACCCAGTTTTTTTAAAAAGCTCATTCCCCACAGTCTGAATCGTGTGCTCCTCGCGGAGTAGTTATTTTGACAGTTGCACGAGTACAACACATGGATCTACGTATGATGCAGATTCATCATTATTTAGGGCAATCCCGTATGGTAATACATATATGGACGCGCGGTGATCGATTCCATCCTAATGCCTAAACTCCAGCCTCTCCCTGCGCTGAATTTCCTCGGATACTCCCTTGATCTATCTGCTCTCGTGCCCCTGGATGTTGGAAACGTCTGTCCCATCGTCGTTCTCTCTAAGTCTCCTTGACTTTGTTTCTAGGTTTGCGAGAATGTCAAAAGGGCGGTGCGGATTATCGACGTCGGTGGAGATGACCAAATACGGGAAGTTGAGATCGGTAAGTCTTCAAGGAGCTTGGGTGTTTCCTGCTCATTTCCCCTGTCTGCTCATGGTTCGATAGGGGGTGTGACTTGTGTATACGAGGCCCCGGCCACGGTGGCGGTCATGACCCAGACCAAGAGTGATCAGTCCTATCAAAGCTGGGCCACAGGTCAAGAAGCTAATGCCGCCTTCCGAGCCGATGCTAGCCTCTGTGTGAAATTCGCCGCAGTCTCTGGCTTTGGCTCTGTCGCTTCGGCTTTTGCCAAGGCATTCTCGGACAAGCACCAATTCGCATTCTTCAGCCAGAGTACCTCGGTATACTCTGCCTGCCTGCGGAATTACGTCCGCGCTCTGAACAAGGAGACATTGGAATCAATAAAAAGGCTTCCCACTCCTTTCGAACCGACTGCCAGGTCTCTTCGTGCATACATGTCTTTTTTCGCGACTTATGGGACACACGTGATCATCAACTGCACCTACGGATCTCGTTTCCAATTGGTAATAAACTGCTTCCCTTTACCAAAGAACAGGTTGTGACCAACGGTTCCTACAGGCAGTCCGTGCATCCAATAGCGATGCAGAAGTCAACTCCAAATTCAATGCTAACGTCCGCGCCAACTTCAGTGGTATCATCTCCTGCGGCGAATTCGATGGTTATGTCAAGAACGAGGAGCAATACAGATGCTATGAGAGCACCGTGATGAGAACCCTCTCTGTGTGTGGTGGTGACCAAAACCGCGGCCTCGGTATCCAGACAAACCCAACATACTATCCTAAATTTGTGGAATGGTTCAATAGCGCCCATTCAAATCCCGAAGTCACGAGTTTCGGGACCATAGAGCTCTGGAATGTTGTGCGCGAAGCCGACCCGACCCAGCTTGCTGACTATGCGGACTCCATGTTAGATGCGTACGAGCATATCACCTCACAGCCCAATGTATACTGAACCGCAGCCACACTCTGCATAGAATCAGACTGGGGAGAGTTTGGGTTGCTCACACCCGGCGCGTTCTGCGTTGAGAATCCGGATTACCCCCCCGAGCAGCCGGAAAATACCGTCCTTACGAGTAGAAAGGTCCGCTGGGGAAAGGCTCGTGACTGTCAGAGAATGATCATCGAGTTTGTGTTCCACCCGTATGATAGCGCGTCATCGATGGTCAGCTCAACCGTAATCCCAGGTTTTTCGTTATCAACGATGGCTCTCCCATTGATTTTATCATTTCTCATGGGTCAGATGGGAGCGCACCTGGCGAAGGAAGGGCCACTGTCGTGATCGGGGGTGTAAGTTGTTCCCTCCTCATAGCCCAAAATCATCTAGATATCTCCACTCAGGATTGTTACACCAATGATAAATGCACTGGTGACGGATGGAACACGATGCGCTTCAACCAAGCCAAGGTTGCCGGTACCCTCATATCACCATGTGGTTACCCTCCTCACCAGACAAGTTGCAACAGCATCCCCCGGACTGGCATTCCAAGCGGACTCAGTCCCGGGGAATCGTTACCCTGCCCGAATGATACTTATTATTTGAATGAATGAATGCGTACTGAGAGTCTGACCTCTTGTATTGGCATCTTGTTTCTGGAACGAACGTTTAGTTGTTTTACATACATTACATGCGCCGCAGTGCCATGGTTTGAAAAATCGAAAATTAAAGCGACCATGAGGGTTGGGCAGCATGTTCTGGTAAGGTTGATAGTCGGGGTTCGTTTGGGCTATTCTATGCACTCAAGTCATACATGGTCTAGGATGTTTTAAATAACGAACCGAGGAGTAGAATACGTTGAGTCAGGATGGAAGATAGATGATCAACAAATTGTACTTTGTAAAAGCACAATACCAAATCAATATTGCCAAGCTGTCAGACATCACCGTTATTTGACTGTCTCCGCTGCTCAATAACACCTTCTGAATCCTCATATGCACTGGGGGCACCTATGGACAACCCGTCACTGTCGCGTGTCGTTTGATGTTCAAAGCGCAAGGTCGAGCGAGCGGGCTTCGATACCATGCTCTCCGTCAACTTGCAATTGACCTCTCTGAGGTTGAGGATCAACCGAAGTCCCTTGAAGGTTGTTTCATTTGTTCTGACGTTCCGTAAGCTCAAGGCCATGAACTCACAGAAAGGTAGTACAACGCCGAAAGCCACCTGTTTCATTGAGAATAAGAATGGCTGTTATGGGAAACATCAAATTGTGTGGCGCGACTCACACAGACCAGTCAATGTTAGTCGGATCTATTGCATTCATGCCCTGCCCGCCAAAGATCCCCTGGAGAGCCAGCGTAACTTTCCCGGACGTCGTGATCAGTTTTAATTTGTGGTTAGGAGGCTGACAGTCAAATACGTACTCGCCAGCCTGGGGGGGAATCATCATTACCGGAATCAGGGGTTCTGAGGCGGCTCAAGACTCACGGAATGACAAACAATGTGCCGTCACGATAGAACACATAGATGACTGGAGTAAATGTTCTAACATGGGCCACCCTCTCCTGCAACGTGTCGCCGACAGCATGTGTCCCTCGGTATGTCTGAACAAGCTTGATAAGAGTCAAGATAACTTCGATTCCTGTCGAGGAAAAGCGAGTGACACTATTGGATTGTAGATTAGACACAAATGAAGAGGAAATAGGAACAATGTACATGATTGCCCATTGCAAAGTGTCCTCAAGATGGATGAGGCTTTCAGGTGCGTCATTCAGAAAGCAGCCATGTAACGGGAAGCGATCGATGGAGTTAACTGTGCTATCGTAGACATTAACTGCCACATTGACAATACTAGTCTGGCAGTTTGCAAAATCTTAGATGCGAAGACAGCGAATGGTAGGCACTGCTTTACCAGGACCTCTGCTTCAGAACAAACTAGCATTAGCTACTTCCTCCAGAATTAGTCTGAAAACTTACTAGATGCAAAGAGATAGAGCATAGTGCAAACCACAATGATTCATTTATCTCAGGACTCCCAAAGGACCATTGTGGATGAAAAGCTGTCCCATACCAACGAGGTTTTTGTTCCAAAGTGCCCTCAGTCGCAAGATCAGGAGTACTTTCATAGTTATGAGAAGGAGCAGCCCAATTGTGCTATGAAATCCTTTCAATAAATTAACTGAGTGAATAGCAGTTACTGACAACTTTCCCATCCACCCCCAGCCAATCATACACCTAAAGATCCGGAATCAATTTAAAACATTACAGCTCTTGATTGCTTGAGTCGGACCCACCACTGTACAACACTTGATTAGAACAATAGACTCGGAGGACCACAAGTTAGGATCTTACAAGTTTGGATGTGAAGCTCTTCTGCATAGCTAATAAACTCAATATTTAGGATTGAGGGCAAGTGAACATCCTCACTGTAAGCATTGATTCTTCTTGGTATAAGCCTGAGAAGTTGGTCTGAGAGTTAATCACTTACATGACGTGGAGGAAACCCAATAACCTGAGAGAAAAATAAACGGCATGGATCACGGTCCACTTCCTGCTGGAAGATAAGTTGGTCAGATATAAAGGGACATGAATGCCCAGTCATCCGAGTGGACTGTACCGATACATGTATCTTGCCTGAACTGACATCAGTGACAGAACATCATCCATGATGCATTGACTCCCTTCCCGAGGTATACAATGTAAGGTCTCATGGACTAGCAACGCAACGGCGGCACCTAAGGTTGAAAATTGTAAATATTTGACCAGGAAGTTCGGGAAGTTCAGGAAACAAAAAATATCCTTACAATGGATATACCCAGCAAGCCGTATCTGCTTAAGGTCATTGAGGTAATCCTCAGCTCAGAGTCCCCACTCGGCCATGACTTCTTGGTTCTTGGTCTAACCTGAGGGAGTGCTTGTCTTATAATGCCAAAATCATTCATGATTTATACGAAGGAGCGTCTATAAGCCACACATCTGTTCATCATTGATCTGGTTTGTTGGTGCTCTCAAGCTGTTCATGAAGGATTCAGCGTGGAAAGCCAGAGTAAAAACATGAATTGCATCAATGCTTTCCGGTGCTCATCCTTGATGGGGATGCCATGTTGATGAGAGAAGCATCAAACTCGCACATATCAGGGCCCCAATCTTCATTGGATCGAGCAAGCATATCGAATGGAGTGCATCCGGGGATTGCAAGCCACAGTGATGTGATATGCATGGCCTTACCCAAGAATCAGCACCTGGCGAAGCAATCGAGCCAAGTGCTCTACTGATCAGATAGGATCTCCGAACCTCGGAGAATGTCTACGCATACTGCGGAGTCTCCGGTTTTGCCTCGATACACTCATATGTGAGTCTCCCTGCCATTGGATCACCATCGTGCTGCCGGACGATGCTGCCAATAAGGGCTACACCAAAAGGAAATGTACCCCAATCTATTGGGATGAGAGACGGCTCCGCAACTAATACCTCCGTCGGCAGCAATAGCCTACACCCCCCCATCAGCTTCTCCTGCCTCATCATCTCCAACAACCCCTTCAAACTTTTCTCGTGAGACATCTGGAAGCGTCAAATGCGTCAGGGCAGGTTTGAAAAGAGTAGCCAAATCAAACACAATGAGTTCATGCTCGATAAAAGTGATTTTGAATGTTGTCAAATGCTGGAGTTGGATGCCGTGGCGCTCGCCGATATGTATAGATTGATACCTTATGGACAATAACGAATATATGATGTATGTTCCCAAGCTAATGCGCATTAAAGTTGGTAGTGACACGGCTCTTGCAGAGCACGGTGGAGAGATTGGTGACGGTGCTGGAACTGACTGGGTTGAAGCTGAAGTGTCCGCCGAGGTTGAAGCTTGAAGACTTGAGTTTCGCATCTGTGGTGATCTCTGCCCTTCCTCCGACTCCGTCCTCAGTTGACGCTCGGCCCATATAAAGCCTTATCCGGTTCTCCTCGGTTACTTCCTCAATCCCTCGATCACACTCTTCTGCCCCCAATCATGCTTAATCCTCAAGCGAGCTCCCGCTCCATCGAATGGTTGGGGGTGTAATATGTTGAGAGCTATGGATAAGAGCCTGGGCAGTGAAATGCTGGGACCAGGGATTAAGCTGTACAGTTCTAGCACTCGGCGCCTTGATCTACTGTCTGTTTGTGTGTATTATTGTATAGTGAATGTCCATCCTGATGGTGGACGACTCGTCTTGGTTGATGCCGAATTCGGGTGAGAGACAGACATTCTGCTGCGCTGTTCGGGTTGAGTCCTAAAGGACAAATTTGGGGGCTAACATTTTTTTGTCCTAGAAGGATGTCCAGAGTTGAGGGATAGGTCGGGACGATGGTCGACTTCGTGTTGTTGGGAAGGGTCAGAGTTGAGACAGAGGAAGGTTGGTGTTGAGCGATGTTGCGCCGACATATAGGGAGAGTATTGCCTCGTGAAGAGAAAAAGCCAAGCCAACATCAGGGGTCGCTATCATCCCTCGGTGGATGTCGGTACCGCGGCAATTCTTAGGGTGGCCCGCCTCAGACTAACCAATACGAAACAAGTCTCAGGCACCCGACGGCTCATTTTGTAGTAGTAGCGCCAAGATCATGCCAGACGACCTAATCCTTCCCTGGGTTGGGCGAGGTGCTGGACATCAGATCCTCACGTGGCACTCGATAGAAACCGCATTGTCTCCCAATCGCAAACGGTTTAAGTCCCCAGGGTGCCACAGCTCGGAACACATTACTCGTCGTGCTTCGCAAAATTAGCCCGTGGTTAGCTTGGGTGGATTTTCTCTGTCGGGAGAAAAGCTAAAGAGCTGTTTTAGCACTTCCATCGATGGCCTTCTAGCACATGGCCTGCCGCAAACCTCCCCTCTAGGATTAGCAGGCCTTCCTGTTCCATGATTTGCAAACGCATACTTGCAAAAGATTCCAAGGGCCCGGCAGGGGTTGGTGTATGTACATACAACCCCAATCTCTACGGCCTAAGACCCCTAGCGCAAGCCCCCCTCCCCCCACGGGCTCCCCTCTCGCACAATGCTATTTTCTAACCTTGTAATTAGCCACTATTGTTGGGCTCAACCCCGCCTTGGCACAGTCCGCCTTGAGATATTCGGAGATCTTTACCGTTAACAGGATATCCAGTGGCGCCCTCAGAAAGCTCCCAGTCGCTGCTACCAAAGGACGGGAAAAAATGCAACTCTTACCCCCCACTACGGTGTCCTCCGAACAGCTAGATTTTTTTGACCCTGGGATTGAATACGGATACATTCTCTTTAACCAACACAAGCAGTTTCACCGCTTGATTCAATCCAGAGCATTATTATAACGTCTTGCTTAACCTCATACGTACCTGTGAAAGGGTGAGATGTGTACGAGAGAGTTGGGCCAGACAGCACTGATTTTCATTCCATCGCGTGACCCCTACTTCCTGTGGGGTGTTAAGGCTAACAGTGGTCCGTACTGGGCGGGAATTGACGCAATGATGGTAAGGATGTACTTCCGTGTTGATCCACATCCGCAGCTTTCCTAGGTAACCGACAAAATGCTCAGGGTCCCTCGTGGACACAGCGCTACGCCTTGAGGGGCAGGCTGCTTATACAACAGGGTCAATAAATTGATATGTATGCATCTACTGCTATATGCGATCCAACCATACTGTGACCCAAACATCATTAGTAAAAAAGCTTCCGAGGCAGGTTGGTAAGCAACCAAATCTACGCGAACCTGCCAGGGAGTCGGTTGCAAACGGGGTGATAAGCCCAAGTGGAGTGGTTGGCATAGTCGTTGATGAAAAATTGCCTCTGCGCATCTGCTACGCAGCCTGCGCTCGGAACAAATAGAAGCCTATCAGGTGTAATGCGTGTTATGAAGCCGTGTCGATTTCGAATTGGGCAGAAGAGCCGAGTTCCAGTAAGCTGTTGAGTCATCTGTCACCAAGGGCGTCCATCGGAAGACTTGGGGATCTAGGTTTTCTGTGATGTGGGCGTGGGTTACTGCCGCGTTAGGGCTGTGTGGGAAGCCTACCCGGGGTAAATAACTGGGTATATTACCTTAAAATCCCATGTATATAAATGAGCATTGAAATTTTATGTTGAAGTTGTCATCATCGGCGACCTCCTCCTTGACAACGCTGAGAAAAAGTTGGATGCTGATGGAGCTAGGACGACACAGTTGCGCAGGATCTGGAATTCCAAGTACACAACAAGTATCTGTGCTCATTTACCTGGACGTGACACCGACTGACATATAAAGACATCACGCGCGACCATGGAAACCACCTTTCTTCCTTTCTTTTACCTTCCAAGTTACGTACCGGCGTATACGCATATATTCTTAAAGATTCCAATACACGTTCGTGCCTATTCATTTGGACGGTCTGAACGTGAGTGTCGCTCGTGATAACAAGCTTACAGAGCAAGGCCATTTGCTTGAAAACATTCATTAATCACAAAGTTCTGGCAGTCAAGAATATATAATTTCCTCATCCTTGTATTCGAATCAATACAATTTTCCTTCATTCATTATGATCACCCTCTTCGACCTCGCTGCCAAAGCCCCAATCAAATGCTGGTCACCTGCCCCATGGAAAGCTCGGTCAGTATCACATTCCTTATTCAATTCTTGATACGCCGTTGACTAAGTTTTCATCACCTAGATATATCCTTAACTTGAAGAAGCTTCCATACAAGACTCTATGGCTCGATTACCCAGACCTCGCACCCGCAAGCATCGGGGCCGGTGTTCCACCGAACGGGGTCAAACCAGACGGAAGTCCCTTTTATACCTGTCCCGCCCTTGTCGACGATGTCCACTGGGACTGCCATTTCCGATTCTTTCAAGATCGCTCGATACCTTGACAAACAGTATCCCGATACACCAAAGGTCATTCCTGAGGGCTCAGAGGCATTACAAGCTGCTTTCGAGGGACATGTCACGGAATTGTTGACTCCTATTTGGGTGCTCATCGTATCCAGAGTCCCAGCTTTCCTCAACCCAAACAGCGCCAAGTACTTCTACGACACTCGTTCTGCGTTTTTTGGAAAGCCATTGGAACAGGTGGGCGCCGATCCGGAGGAGAGGAAGCAATTGTGGGTGAAGGTAAAGGGGAGTTTTGATAAGTTAGATGAGTATTATAGTAAGACCGAGGGGCCGTTCTTCATGGGTGAGACGGTGTCGTTTGCAGATTTTGTTGTTGCGGGGATGCTTCAAGCAATCAGGATTTGTTCGGGGGGTGATAGCGTTGAGTGGAAAACTATTGAGGAGTGGAATGGCGGTCGCTGGAAGGCGCTGGTGGAGAGTTTGAAGCCCTTACGCTAGTGAGGAAAATTAGGCATCCGCACCAAGAAATAGGTAGAGATTATTGTTTGTATAGAAAATGAATTTGCGCCGCAGTTGATTGGTAACAATCACCATCAGATGCATCAATTGGCCCCACTAGATTCAGCCTTGATGACGAGATGGTATCGATCTCCGTTGGATTTCCCAACATCAATCAGAAGCTTCGGCTACATGAAACCGAAATGCAACGCAGTGAGTCAAGGCAGTACCACTGGCGGGCAGCAAGGGGAACCTTCAAGCGGTCGTTCCATTCTGGGACGATATAGGCTGAATGCGTTAAATATTCTGACCTTGGGTTTCGTGGAAGCCGGTTAACTTTCACTTAAGCCTCTCACCAAATCCCTACTATTCTTCAACCATGATCATATTGTACGATCTTGCCGCCAAGGATCCAATCAAGTGCTGGTCTCCGAACCCTTGGAAGGCTCGGTAAGTCCATTGCCTTGCACCTCATGGGAAGTTCTGGAGATGGAGCTCATGACGAAACGGCCAGATACGTCCTCAACTTCAAGAAGCTTCCCTATCGGACTGTCTACGTCGACTTTGAAGACATAGCTCGTGTAATTAAGGAAGCTGGGATTCCACCTTCCCGTCATGGAGCAGATGGGGGGCCATTTTACACCGTTCCCTCTATCATCGATGACGCAACCGGAACGGCTGTCTCTGACTCTTACAAGATTGCTGAATACCTCGACAAGCAGTATCCCGACACGCCCAAAGCTTTCCCAACGGGAACAGAGGCCTTACAAGCAGTGTTCTATCGTCACTTCAATGATCATATCATGAACCTCAGGTTGTTCATCGTCCCTCGCATCCCCACTATCCTGAGCAAGAAAACAAGCTTGGAGCATTTCTACCGCACTCGTGAAGTAATATTTGGAAAACCAGTCGACCAAATCAGGCCAGTGGGAGAGGAGTTGAGAAAGACATGGGAGGGACTGCATGAGATATTTGATGCATTGGAGGACTGGTATGGGAAGAGCTCAGGGGTCGTTCTTGGTTGGGGATACACCGTCGTTTGGGGACTTCACCGTTGCCGGAATGCTTCGGGCAACAAAAATCATTTGCGGAGAGGATAACGAGGAATGGAAGGAGCTCAAAACGATTAATAATGGGCGATGGATGAAGCTATTGAACGACTTGGAGGAATATGCTAGTGTCGAGAATTAGTAGGCAGAGGACCACCGGCGGCTGGGAAGCCAGATGTTGATTCTGTAAGAAGTCTCCGTTAGTCTTAGATATACAATCACCTGTACCTGCGCGATACTTTGTTACACAGCTATTAAGTTCTGCATAGGCACAACCTGTTATCGGGTATTACTAGTGTTGTGCAAGTTCATGAATCCTTCATGAAGGCATGAATTTGATGCGGCGCCGTAATCACGTCTCACAAACAAACTGATTATAGCGGTGAGCATCAACTTTACCGCGCGTCAAAGCTAGGATGAGCCATCATCGGCTTTTCCCGCTTCATGAATGGCACAACACAGAACTGCGATTCACGCGCGGAGGCACATCTCTTATTCCCATGAATCATGAGGACGTGCTGAATACAACCAAAGCGCAATCGTAGCCTAAATCAGTGCTGGCACTTCACCTTTTCCTAATAATCCCATGTTCCACAGGGCACCTGGTGAGGCATCGGGCCAGGTGCTGATTCTTGCGCGAGGGCAGACATGTGACGTGGTCACAACTATAGGGGCACTCCTCCTTCACTCCTACTCCCACCTTCGCTACCCGTTTTCGATTTCACACGTATACCACACACTAGCCAGCGCCCTTTCTCAAAACCCACCCACCCTACCCTCTTGTTCTTTTTACCCCGCCGGGCTCGGTACAGGTGCAGCCAGGCGGCAGCACGGCTCTGGGGTGACCCGACCGCACTCCCTCCTCGGCCTCACCACCCGGGGTCTCCGAGGCTTTCCTCAAGCCACGTCCCCCTTCATCCCAACCTCGCTCAGTACCGAGCCCCAACAAGTATCTTCGTACGCCTTTTTATGAGCAAACAATTTGTTATCCTACCTAATCTAAGAATATCTATCTTATATGTGGAATTTGATTTGCCTTGCACGGAATTCGACGAGATTCTAGGACAGGGTCAAGAATTCCCAACAGTCAATGAATAGGAACGCAAAATAAATGCACCACCGTCAGATAATACACCCATACGGGTTGAGGGTATACGACCAGCCCGAGGAACGCATTCTTGGCAATGATCTTGTGAAGACGGGGCGCACCACATCGCACCAACAGGTATACCGTGGTATAGTCCTCCCTAGGAACGTAAGAGTACTCTAGGCGAAGTTCCTCGAGCCTTTGCTTGAGACCAAGCACAATATCTGATTGCCCTCCAATGGCTCTCCCCATTCCAAAACGTCCCTGAACGGGAGAGAATTCACATTCTTCAGTCAGACCATACCACTCGTAGTTCTGACAGCACAACAGTGGAATGCACATGACAATGGAACAGAGTGATGCTCTAAGACTCTCTCCAAGTTGTTGCCCACATGAAATACCTAGTGGACATAACTAACGCTAGTCCTCGTCATCGCTTTCCTCGTCATGGAGGTACCGCACCGGTTGCCCGTCCCTGAAAACCTCCAGTCTGTACCCTTTCTCCACCATCTGTCGCATCCGTGTTCTATCACCGGGCGTCCAATTAAACGAGCTGTTCACCATGTTCAACTTGAGATTGATTCGGAGTAGTTCCATCCGTGCCTCTGCCATTGTCAAAAACGGCTTCCGAGCCCAATCGTTTTGGCGTGCTCTAATACTCTCGTCCGCTTCGTCATCATCTGATTCGGAGCCTTCCTGGTTTTCGTCGATCGATGACTACGATCTCCTCCAAAGCAGGCAGCCAAATGTTCACCGTGATGCTGGGTGCTTCTGCCCTTCTCGGCATGAGCGTTGGAAATGCCGAGTCAAGCCCGAACCATTCGTAGAAGGTGAGTTTACGGACATTAGGCAGATACTTCCAAAATGAATAATAGACCCATTCGAAGGGTCGTACCCCTTCCCCAACAAATTCGAAATTGACCACCGTCAGGGGCAATTGTTCGAGGAACAGTGTCAACTCGTCCGACGATTCAAAGCTTTCACAGCTCCAACCGAGTGTATGCAATGCTGGCACGCGGATGTTTTCCAAGAACTTTGTGTTCCATCGATTCGCAAAACATGTCCATTCCAGGACTCGGAGGTGGGGGAGGACAAACTGATCCATTTCTGGAATAGAGGGCTCGTCTTCCTCGTCGGATTTGCTTTGCCTCGCACGGAATTCGACAAGGTTCCGGCTCCTAGTCAAGAGTTCCAGGCAAGTGCTGATAGGAACACGGAACAAATTCGCCACCGTCAAGTTATCCATCCATATGAGCTTAGGATTGACCTTAATCTTATTGAGACTGGGCAAATGGTAATACCTTGACCAGCCTCTCTTTCTTTCGTCCTTGCCATAATAAGGGTACCCAAGGTGAAGGCTCCTCGAGCCTCGGAAAGCCCTCCAAGTCGAGGGGCGCCCGTGTACGAGGGACCGTGTTCATCCTCAACACCTTCACTCGCAACGCATTTTCGGGTCGGAGTAAGATATCGTGGAACGAGCGGAGGAGAAAGAGGCCGTCCGGCTCATCATGCTCGTCATCCCAATCATCCCAATCATGCCCAGGGAGGCCCATAGCTTCCTCAGCTAGCTTATCTTCGTCTATGTTAAGCTCGAGTGAGAAGTTCTTGGCATTGGCTAAGTATAATTCCAGGATTGCTACTTTAGACGTGACGCTTCTCTCGTTCTGGACGTCGAGGATGAGGGACGACCATAGCTGGGGCGTGGCTCGTGTGGACGTTGCGCCATAAAGAACAGACAGAACCAAGAAGTACGGGGGTGTGGACATTGTGGGGGACAGGGTATGGCATTTTTTGGTAGAAACGAAGGCTGCGGGAGTTGATGTCAAATGGCGGGCTGGCTTGTTGGAAAATGAGGGAAAGTGTTTCAGGGGGGAGGTTACAGTGTGGATGAACAGAGAGAATTGAGTCGTTGTAGGAGCGCAAGTCGTTCTTCGGTGAGTTTGGTTATGAGACTTTCGATGCGGGTGACTTCTTGCTGGGTGAGAAGGGTATCGTCCTCCGGTGATAATGAGTGAATGGGAGATGTTTTGGTTGTTTTTTTGTGACCGCAATGAGGACAGGAAGGACATGGCTGTGGATGTTCGCATGTGCGAGCATTTCGATGGGCTCCTTTTCGCCTCGCTGTCGGACAAGGAATTTGACACCGAGGCGTGTCTCGATGGATTGCGAGTAAGTTGTTTCTTGCAAGTCAGAAAAACAGTCTTGGGAAACTAATTGCTGTTCAATTATGCACTAGTCGCTTGTGGAGCTCGGCGCCTTTCCCCCTGTTGGCCATTCCACATCGCAATGATTCCATTAAAATGACTATTTTGTAATCTACTTGTGACACAAATGTTTTTTCTCTAATTGGGCTCCGAGGGTTCTTTCGGAGGGGCATTCTCCGTCAACCTTCGGAGCCGGATTTGGAATAAATGCCCATCAGCAGCTTGAGATCCCAAACCTCTTTCCTTCTATGTTTTGTCATGCCAGAGTCATGTGAAGACCCCGTTTGCGAGCGAACTCTACCTTAGCCAGTGTGGCGGTTGTACGATCCGTGTGAACTAGGACCAGATCAGTACTTCTTCTTTCGTAAAAGTTAGACCGTGTCTGTGGTAGCGTGGTCTTTTCCTCATCTTCTCGTTGTCGTTGGTGTTGTTCTTTTCTTGAAATTGCGAGGAATTTAACCTCTCAACCTCATGGTACCACGTGGCGAACAATTGGCAGCTCAAGATGGCCCCGTGCTGTGTGGAACTGGAGGCGTTCGGCTGGCAACGGTTCCTTTTGTTCCCTTTTTCTCTTCAGATACACGAATACCCACTTTAGCTTCAATTTGATGCCCTCCGCCAGAACCCTGTTGACCTTATAGGGCCACCAGAAATGGTTACAAGTAAGCACTAAACTGCGCCAACATTCTGACCTGCACGATAGCATCGAGTGCAGCTGAGGTTGCACACCTGAAACTGACCGACACCTAGAGTGACTTTCGAGCTACCCAAATCGGCGACCCATCGAGCCAAGTGCGGTTATAAACAAAAGCCGTGGGCCCAAACCCTGATCCGGTTGACAATACCTGGAGAATGATTGTTTGGCACCTTGCGCAAGTGGTGCAATTTGCAATTACTGTGGGCTCTGCATTTATCGGCCCTCCTGAACCTGGTATAAGCATAAGCATGCCACCACACCACGAGAAAAATAACGCTATCACCACCACTCTCTCTTCTCTTCTCAGCGTTGTCCCTAGCATCTGGCAAAGTCTACCAGCATCGACTATCTCTACTGCCAGTCACTGACAGCGCACCAAGCAGCAACTTAGCGTAACGCAAATAAAAAAGTTATTGAACTTTTCTAATCGCTTCCCACCTTATTTGCACTAATTATACGGTCAATTAACAACAGTTGAACAACAACGGGTTCAAGCGAATAGATACGTAGGTTTCTGGGGATGGGGAATCAGAGGGCAGCGCCACCATCGAGGGGGCAGGGAGCAGCGCAACCATCGAGGGGGCGGGGAACGGCTCAACCTGCTTGGTCGAGGGCAACACCACCATCGAAGGAGGGGGCGACTCCGTCGAGTGCTTGGGCGAGGGCGGCACCACCATTGGGGGGTGGGGCGACTCCATCGAGGGGGCGGGGAACGGGTCAACCTGCTTGGTCGAGGGCAACACCACCATCGAAAGAGGGGGCGACTCCGTCGAGTGCTTGGGCGAGGGCGACTCCACCGAGTGCTTGGGGAACGGCTTCATCGAGCGCGAGGGGAGCGGCTCGACCGAGTGCTTGGGGAACGACCCCACCGAGTGCTTGGGGAACGACTCCACCGAGTACACGGGGAACGGCTTCATTGAGTGTGCAGGGAACGGCTTCATCGAGCGCGAGGGGAGCGGCTCGACCGAGTGCTTGGGGAACGACCCCACCGAGTGCTTGGGGAACGACTCCACCGAGTACACGGGGAACGGCTTCATTGAGTGTGCAGGGAACGGCTTCATCGAGCGCGAGGGGAGCGGCTCGACCGAGTGCTTGGGGAACGACCCCACCGAGTACACGGGGAACGGCTTCATTGAGTGTGCAGGGAACGGTTTCATCGAGCGCGAGGGGAGTGGCTCGACCGAGTAGCGCCCAGAGGTTGCGCCAGTTGGATGCGGAAACAGAGATCCGCCCAGAAACCCTGGCGCTGCCCGGGGACCCAAAAATGTCTGAGCTCACGAGTGGTGCACAGAGATCGCGTCAGTGGGATGCGGGAATAGAGATCCGCCCAGAAATCCGGGCGCTGCTCAGGGACCCAAAAACGCCTGGGGGGCTCGAGGAGATTGCGAAACAAGCTCGTAAAAGGAAGATTTACGACATGCTCAATGAAGGATGTCCTAAAATCAATAGTTAGTTTTCTCCCGACTTTTTGTATGTTTTCTTTCATCTTCATCTTTATCCCATCCCCTCTTCCTTCTTTAATATTCCTTGTAAAATTTCCAGAGCATACACGAGTTCCACAGCCTCTAGAGCGTATGAACTTGGGTATTCTCTATAGGTGCCTCAGTTAACAACGATTTTAACTCACATTTGAAGTCTGTCTCTTGCTTTCTCTCTCTCTGTTCTGCTTTGTTCTGCTTCGCTTTGCTTCGCCTCAACGTCCCGGCTACCAAAAGTCATTTGGTTTACATTTCCTCATCGTCCCACATCACCTCAGCTCCACACGTTGAGCAGTTTTATTTTAATCGCTCACTTTCAGTCCGTTTTCATCATACTAACCAAAGGATATGGGTAGAAAGCCTCAACGACAGACGGATGCTGCCGCGCTCGCACTACCAAACCCCCTAACACCTCAGTCATCATCCTTTCACTGGGGGTCAAAAGACTGCGGGCCCAATGTAACTGCCTGCACTCTTGTGGTGCCCGATCGACAACAGAGATCATCTCGACTTTCTGTTGTTGCTCATTAGGCCTCTACATTTTGATCTCTAGACTCTGCTCGATATTAAGCATGTATGTGGGACTTTGTTTCGCCTCTGTGAACTTCCTGCGATTCGGGATAGGCGTATTTGATGGGCGTCAGAACGTCGACGGTTGTTAGCTAGCGCGTCCACTGGCTTCTACCCGTTGGGCCATGTTCCTGATATCCTCACCTCGGCGTTCCGCAACGACCCCGGCCAGTCTCAAGCCTGCAATGCATCTATTGACACTCTTCTCTGCCCAAGGGGTTGTCCCGACCTCCATTAGCAGGAAAGAAAAAGGGCACAGGGTGGGGACCTCCATCCCGTATTTGTATCACGACTTGTGTCATCATCAGATTGATACCCTCAAAAGCTTGTTTTGGACAGAACCCACCCCCAGCTGCTATATAAGCTATGTTATGCTCAAGATCAATGTCGCTTAACTGCCAACCTCGCCAGAATCTCCACCATTGAACATGATCTAGTACCAGATCTTTCAAGACGGCCCGGAATATGAAGCACGGAGGCAGAAACGGACCCTCACACCACCCAACTTGTCACTCAAGCAATTATATGCCGCCATTCCCTGCCGCCTTTTGGTCCTGGGGATGGCAGGGAACGTTGTTTGTAGGGGTGCCAAAGTTCAGTTCAGTTTGGTTCAGCACCCTCTCAGCCTGAACCTGAACCCGAACCTGAACTGAACCCCCTGAACTTGGTTCAGGAGGTTCAGTTCAGGGTTCGAACAGGTTCGAACTTGAACCTTTTGGTACTATGTCATAAAAATGTTTATATTGGCAATCAACTAATCAAAGTTCCATTCCTTGAGCTCCCATTCCTTTGCTTCTACTCCCCCATCTAAAAGTCCAGTTTTATACCCATCTTTTGTAATTTGTAAAGCTGTAAAGGTGGGACCTTCAAGTGAATTGCGGGGAAGGGTATCAGTATGTTTGCTACTAGAGAAAGCCCATTCAGATGACACTGAAGAGCCAGGAATGGCTAGATAGTCTCTAGCCATAGTACCCAAGGTTGGATACTTTGTATGGTTGATCTAGGTAAGAAATCAGAAAAATATTTAATGCCAAAAAATAGATATAACTCACTCCCCACCATGTTATAATATCTTCTACTGGCTCAATACCAGCACCTAAATACTCATCCAACTCATGAAACATATCATGAGTAAATGAGGATGCCTGGGATAATCATTGTTGCATTGCTCGAGCTTGTGCAGAAGTTCCCACTTCTGAAAAAATATTTGATGAGTGTTGGAACTGTGGCTTGGGTTCCTTATAATATGCCTTAAACTGAACCAAGCCATTAGAAAAGTCAAGATAAATCAACAAATATTACACACCACTTCTCGGAATTGATCTTTTGCTTTTTGACAATCAGCTGGAGCCCACATTTCTTCAAAATGCTCCATTTTGCAGCTTGGATCAAGCACTAGTATAATTATTAGCAGAAGGTCAAGAATAGGAATAAAATCATACCAAGAGAAATAAAATAAGCATCAGTATCAGCAATTGTTGTATGCCATTTTTTGAGCTTATCTATCCCTGCTTGAATGCCATCCTTAACCTGTGCAAACCTTGGATGAAATATCAAATGCTCCCATTTTTCAATCACATATTCAAGCTCAGGGAGAGCATGAGTGATGGATGAACAAGTAGCAGATGAAAATGATGACTGAACACTGGCAGGAACCTAATAGAAATGAGAAAACTTTGTATGAGTAAAATAAATATTACTTACTGCCAAAGTATCTCACATGAGTTCAAGAAGCTTCCACTCCTCCTCAACCAAGTAATAATCCAAATACATCTTGCCTTTTAACTTAGGAACAGATCCAGAGTCATCTGCATTTTTGATAAATTTACAAACTCCCTGTTCCAGGATTCAGAATACACTCAATTTAAATATTAAAAAAAACATACCTTCTTCAATAGGAGTAATCGTTCAAGGAGATTATACATTGAACTCCAGCGAGTACGAACCCATTTGACAAGCTCAAGTTCAGGTACTGATTCCTCAGCACAGCAAATAGAAAAGTACTTCTTTGCCTGAGGTGATAAGTGGACCTTAAAAGATATATAATTTATAAGTTAATATTTGGTATTGCTTTGGGAAAGAGAAATACCTGAGTAATAAATGCTAAGACCTTTCCAAGAACATCTCCTGCATCAAATGAAACAGCATTATCTACATCTTCATCATCCTCAACTTCACCCAATTGATCCCAGTCAATTTCATCCTCATCAGATGAGACTGCTTTAGCTGTAAAACGAGTAGGGCAGATAGCTTCAATAAAAGCCTTAGCACCAAGATGAATAGTATGCTCAATGCATCTTCAATTTAAAACATATCAGAATAAAATATAAACCAAATCAAAAATCACTCACCTAATACGCCGCTTACAAGCAATCCACCTGTTTGAAGGTGTGTCAAGTGTACGTTGAAGCACCTTGAGAGCTTTGTCATTTGCTGAAGCATTATCAGTAGTAATCCAACCAATCTATAAATCATCAATTAGTTGAAGTCATTTAAAAATCATAAATCAATACTTTGGATTGAATTTTGTACTCATTGAAAACACCAAGAACAACTGCTGCCAAATTCTCACCACCATGGTTGCCTTCAATCTCAGGAAAACCTATAAGGTGTGACTTCAGCCTCCAGATATGTGGTTGATCAGGAGGAGAAGCAATGTATTGAACAGTAATGGCAAGAAAAGGTTTCATATCTTCTGTAGTCCACCCATCAAATGTGGAAGATATTTGTCCTGGTTGATTCTGAGATATAGTCAGTACCAATACTAGAAGATATGTCAAAAAAATATACCTGAAGGACTTTTGAAAGACAGTGGACCACAATCTTTGCTTTGTGTTTCACCTCTTCTGACATCTTGGTACAGTGAGGAATATCACTTTCCCTTGTTGATGGTCACTGATAAATAAGAAGCTTGCGGAATGATGGCTGATCTACAGCTGTGAAAGGCTGGAGAAATAATTAGCTCCAAATCATCAAGAATGAATGTGGAACCTTACCTGATCATCCTCAACTAGCCAATGAGTTAAATGCTCAATAAGCCCTTCCTTTGTCCACTTCACAGTTGGCACTATGAATGTATCAAGTGTTTTCTGGGCAGTCACACTCTCCTTGTCAGTTAGTTTAAATACACCAGACCTCTCAGCTTCAGCAAGTGTGACAGGATGAGGCACAAAATCCAACTCCTGGGCTTGCATCATATAAAATTCACCATGTGTCTTCCAATTCCTGATAAACCAATGAAAAAAGAGTATAGATTTTAGAAACAACTTTACATACCGCCCAATATGTTTGCGACAAGTTGTTACACTCCCCATCATCCAAATACTCTTATCAGGATCACACCCTTCTTGTTTTGCAAGATGGCTACAGGATCCACATATGTTAGAAGTGAAGTAATACAAGAACAAGTTTACTTACCAGCAGATCTCACACCACCACCCCTTTATCTGAACACCATCTTTTAAATGTTCTTCCATCTGCCAGCATGCCTGAATGTCTTTGGTTTGCTCATTGCAGCCACGATGAGCATGTTTTCGCTGGAAAAAAAATATTAGTATGCCAATAAGCTATTAAACATATTAAATATAACTTAGCAGTGGGATAGTATCTATTTCTTTATCATCTTCCTGAGTAAGTTCCTCTGTCTTTCCATCCTCATCATTTACTCCTTCTTCCTCTTCATCACTGACAACAACAGCTGGCTTCTTTCGAACTCTCTCTGACTCTGTGGCTGAGTGCTTTTGTTTTGTTTGTCCTATAAATAGCAGTTAGAACAAGCAAGAACTCTGCAGCCCAAACCTCACCTTCAACAGAATGTACACATATAGTAGTAGTTTCCTCTATTTGTTCATCTTGATGTTCAATGTGGAGCCATACAAGTCAAAGAGACCATAGTATTGATTATGAGTCAACATAGAGCCATAGTATCAATTTGTGAGTCAACATGGAGCCAGAGTATCAATTTACAAGTCAACAAGAGCCAGGGTATCAATTTATGAGTCAATGTGGAGCCAGGGTATCAATTTACAAGTCAACGAGGGCCAGGGTATCAATTTACAAGTCAACGAGGGCCAGGGTATCAATTTACAAGTCAACGTGGAGCCAAGGTATCAATTTATGAGTCAATGAGGGCCAGGGTATCAATTTACAAGTCAACGTGGAGCCAGGGCATCAATTCATGAGTCAACGAGGGCCAGGATATCAATTTACAAGTCAATGTGGAGCCAGGGTATCATTTTACAAGTTGAGGAGGCCATGATATTGATTTTCGAGTGAATGTGGAGCTGTAATATTGATTTTTGAGTGAATATGGAGTTATATGGGTGGTGGACAATTAATGGAGGTATTTTGTCAGCATGGGAAATAGGATAGAGGTAGGTATGCTTACCTTCATTATCAGTAATGTTTGAAGCCTGTGAAGTGGCTGCCTGATCTTCTTCAGGAGGACCAGCTGCCTCCACTGACTCTTTCAGGGGTGTGTTGTCTTGCTTTGAGGCTGTAAGACATATCAGATATTGATTAAAACATGGAGGACAGGGGCCAGACCTTTTTGAGGTGGAAAAAAAGCAGTGAGAGTGACCAGACCTGGGTCTGGATCCCCTCGAGCCTTCCATGTTGGTTTGGAGGTGCGTTGACTGGGGAGACATTGACTAGCAACATGCTGTGCTGGCTGTTTACCCTTGAGTCCTTGAGATTCATGGGTTGGCTCAAGGGTGTCACTTGCAGGAGGGAGGGGCATTGTTTCAGCACTCGGTGAGTAATTCCAATTGATCTTGGAGGCCTCCTTGAGCAAACCGTCCAGATGTAGCGCACAGTTGTCTTCGGACATGATAAGCACAGGACATGTGGGATTTGGCAGTGTTGATAGCATGGGGGAAAGAGCAAGTGAAAAATCAATGAAGTCAGAACTTTGTTGATGTTTGGCAAGCACTGCCACTGCCACTGCAGCCCTCACCACCGATGGCCCTCAACTCATGCATTCGAACGCGTTTGGACGTGTTCAGGTAGGCTGGCCACAAGGCCAAACCTTGAACCGAGTCAACAGGCCTATGCCTGAACCTGAACCCAAACTGGACTGAACCTTTGGGTTCAGTTCAGGGGGTTCAGGTTTGAACCGAAGTTCTGAACCAAACTTCGGCACCCCTAGTTGTTTGCTGGAATTTGGTGTTGAGGTATACCAATTGAGTGAAAAAAAAAATACGCCAAAAGTTGTATTGAGACCACAGAGGTTGGGGGCATCATCGTGTTCTGAGACAGCAATGTCTGAAAGCAATGCAAGGGAGGAAACTACGCCTGCACGCATAGCTTGATGCTGTGGCGAACAGATGCTAATTTGTCCACACGTCGCTTTGACCTTGCTTAGCTAATCCTTTTATTGCTCATTTATCTGTTTATTGTGTTCCTCATTATTGTAGAGAAGTCTACAGGTGGCCCTTCTTGTTGGAATATTGAGCACTCCACTGGCTTGTATCCTCAGCTATTATTCCATTTTCATTCCTGTTTCCAATTACTTTTATTGTTTTATTTCATTTTTAGAGTCTTATTATTACCAGGTGTATATAATAGGTACAAACAGTCTTGCGCTGTGAGGGATCCAGATAACATATAAGATAGACAATCTCAGATTAGGTAGGGTAACAAATTACTCATTCATAACAAGGTATACGAAGATACTTGATGGGGCTCGGTACTGAGCAAGGTTGGGATGAAGGGGGGATGTGGCTTGAGGAAAGCCTTGGAGACCCCAGGTGGTGAGGCTGAGGAGGGAGCGTGGTCGGGTCACCCAGACAACCGCCCAGCCGACATGGCGCTGATGAGGCATGCTCACCCCTGAAAGTGGTTGGTGTGTCTGTTCATGCTTGGGGTTTTGGGTGGAAGATTGGTAGTGGTGTTTGTGGCATATAGTGGTGCAATGTCTTCAGTTGAACGCCAGTAATGGAGGAAAGCATCTGATGACCAGCGACCCATAGTCTTGACAACGTCTGGGGGTACCCCAGCAAGTAAAAAATGTGTTGTCTGTTATGATCCGTGCTCCTTCTGTATCCGAGGATAACTGGAGACGGCCTTCAATCACTCTACAAGGTGTCCGAGACGGTTGGCCTTATAGAGCTTAGTGGATCGCGCTCAATGAGATAACGAGGGAAGACGCCAAGTTAAGGCAGAGAGGTAAACGACCGCTGTTAACAAGATTAAAGCTTAGGGCTTTAATCTCTACTTGTACAGGCCTTATATACCTATGAGGTGCTATATACTCGTTATAGGTTACTTGGCTGTTCTACTGGTCGTGCGCAGTCCTGACCATGATGCACATCCTGGCTGATGGCATCCTAGTGTTATTTATATTACAATGAGTCAGTACTCTCGCTACTGCTGTGCGATGTTCCATCGCTTTCCTCTGACTCATAATCTTCTTCTCCCGATTGTATCTCCATGGAGTCTTCTCCGTTCTCGCTCTCCATTTTCTCAGTGCTTCCATCCGTATCGGAGGTTGGGTCGGTTGATCCATGGTTATCTTCCTCGTCCTCGGGGTATTCCAATATATCCTCCAAGGTTATCTCCATTCCTGCTTCTCTCGCCAGGTCCTGCATGGCGGTGTAATATTCCCCTTCCTCGTCTTCGTACTCTTGTGCCCGTAATTGGTCTGTAGTCTCCTGTACCCATCTTGTAAAGTCGAACAATAGTTCTTGTTCCTCCCGGTCTGGACTGTTCATAACATTATCCCCTTCGTAAGGTCTGATGTCCTCATCAGACATATCCTCAGTATAATCCGACAGGCTCTCCTGTAATGTTTGATTCGGCGATGGGGTCCCAGTCGAAGTATGGGTCGGGTTCTGGGGAGTCGCTTCGGTAGCTTGGTGGTCTGGGGATGGCGGGTCTTGGGTGAGGTCGATGACGATGGGTTCTCTGGAGTGAATGGTGGCGGGTGCGCCGAAGGATCGATTCAGGAAGTCGGTGGCTTCCGCTAGCAGATGTGGTGGTGGCGTTGGTGGTCGGAATGACGACGGGGGCATTTTGAATTCGGGTGCGGAGGGGTCTGGCTGAAGCGGGGCGTTGCTCGGTGCTTGCAACAATGTGTCGAATATTGTTGTTCGTGGTTTCGCATGTGAGGGATCGAGCTCTGCTTGGTATTCCTCGTGGGCGGCGATACAGGCCAGGTACCATACTTGCGGGTTGATGCTGGTAAGGGTTTCTCTCGCAGTGCTTCTCGTAATGGCCTGGGGCAATCTTTCGACAATATCAACATTGGTAGCGCGGGCATCCTGCTTTGATATGGCCGAATCGACGGCAGCAATTGCAGTGAGTTCGGGTGGTGGATAAGTGAGTGGTGGTAGTCCCGATGGGGGCGTCATTAGAAGCAGATATAGCTTGTACAACACTTGATGGTTGGTTACTCGTATCCACCATGGGAGGGTTGGAAGGTTGGGTGGTGGTCCCGATAGGTAGGATAGGGTGGTCCTGATTTCCGCTTCCATTGCTCGGGCTTGGGATCGGACTCTCGAATGGGAATTCGGTGAGAGCGGTTGATAACATGGCAGAAATGGTATCGCGGTCCTGTTCCTCTGTTGTGCTAGAAAGAATAGTGGCGCATAGTTTTTCGAATTCTGTTGCTCGGTCGTGGACGAGGCGCTTGTGATACAGAAGAGCAGTAAATGTCTTCCAGCAGGTGTCGACCAGGGGTACCATCGCTGGACTGCGTTTAAGACGGGTTCCGGTAATATGAAAGGGAACTTCGTGTAAAAGGATGGATCGTATCTCGGGTTGGTTGGAGGGAAGGAAGGTATGCCGGATGATATAAGGACTGTTGGTCCTGTCTGGTTGGTCGTCAACGGTATTGGTGGCAGGGTTAGGTTGGCTATTTCCTGTGACGCGGTTCGCCAGGGATACGATTCTTTCCCGGATGAGAAGGCGTCCATCGTTGTCTGGCTCTGGGAGGTCTGGAGTGGTTGCTCGAGTGTTGGGTGGTTGGGTCATTGGTGGGGTTGTCTAATTTGTGGGCCCTTTTATACTCTTCAATGACTTCCTTGGCGTTCTCCAGGTTTGCTTCTGGCTCCCAGGAATCCTCGGTGGGAAGGTATCCTTTCCATCTGACTAGGAATTGATACTTGTTCCGGAATTTTCTGTGGCGCAGTATTGACTTGACCTCGTATTCTTCTTCTCCATTTACAAGGTCGGGTGGTAGGGCTGTGTTGTATTCCCCATGTGTGTCGTTCTCTTCTGCAGGCATTAGGAGGCTTGCATGAAACTTGTTGTGGATCTTCCATTTGATGGGTAATTTTAGTTCGTAGGTTACAGGTCCGAGTTTTCTTGTTATGGTGAAGGGACCTTCTCGGCGTTGGGCCAGTTTCTTTGAGGCGTACTGAATTGGGAGGTTGCGGTTGTCGAGCCAAACCTTCTGTCCAACTTTTAGATTGATATCTGGCCGGTTATATCTTGCAGCCATTTTTAGTCTGGCTTGTTCATGCGCAGCTTGGGCTTCTTGGCGTATCTTGGCGAGGTATTTAAACTTCTCTCCTATTGCTGGAATGTTCGTTGGCTCCTCGGAGGTCGGAAATCCTTTGGGGCTTGATCCATAGAGGAGTTCAAATGGGGTATGTTGGTGTTCAGCATGTGTTTTCGAGTTGTGGACATATTCCAGGAGTGGGAGTGCCTTTACCCATTTGTTCGGGTTCGATGAGCAATAGATGCCAAGGTAGAGTTCTATTTCTTGATTGAATCGCTCTGTTTGTCCGTCTGTCTGGGGGTGGTAGGCGGTAGAGAGTGCTTGTTCGATTCCGAGTTGTTTGTAGAATTCTTTCATGGATTTGGCAGCGAATCTGGGGTCGCGATCACTGAGAATTTTCTCGGGAAGGCCAAATCTAGAGAATAGCCGTTTGATAAGAATTTTGGCGATCTTGTCCGTGTTGGCGGTTTTCGCAGTAGGTTCTAGAATTATCCCCTTCGTAAGCTGGTCGACCACGACCAGTATAGAATCATGGGGTCCGTCTGGGGGTAGGTCTGTGATAAGATCCATCGAGATGTTCGAGAATGGACAGGTAGAACGGGGTCCAGGGATAGGTTGAAGTGGTGGTTTTAGGGGGTGGCGATTGATCTTGTACTGTTGGCAAGCACCACATCCTTTGACGTAGTTTTTGACAAATGATCGCATCCCGGGCCAGTAGGCGTATTCCTGGAGTTTTCTAGTTGTTTCTGCGATTCCAGGGTGTCCTGCGGTGGGTGAGTCGTGTACTCTTTGCAGTAAGCGGCGTCTGAGGTGTAAGTCTTGTGGTATAAATAGTTTTCCTTGAACACGTGGGTGTCCTGAGTCGTCTTCTTGGGCGATGTCGGTCTGTTTCCTTTTCTTCCACAGCTCTTTTATTTCCCGCTTAGTATTTTCGTCGATAATATGGATATGTTGTGGCTGTTCTGGGGTGAAGAATTTGTCAGGGAGTGCAACGACCTGTTTGTTGTCTCTTGTCTTGGGTTCATGATCGGGTCGTCTGGAAAGGGCATCTGCTGGTCCATTTTTCTTTCCAGGGATATGTCGGATTTCGATGTCAAATCGTTGCATGTAGGCAATCCATCGTGCTTGTCTTCTGCTGAGGTCTTCAGGTTTTCTCCAGCGGCGAAGGTTGTCGTGATCTGACCATACGATGGTCTTGTGTGATGATCCTTCTATGTGGTGACGCCATTCTTTGAGTGCTCGGATAATGGCGAAGAGTTCCTGTTCGGAGCAATGATAGTTGCGTTCTGCTGGTGAGAATCCTTTTGAGAAGTATGCGACTGGGTGTTTAACTCCATTGTTGTCGCGTTGAAGTAGGACTGCTCCTGATGCAAATAGTGATGCGTCGCATTCGATTTCGAAGGGTTTGTCTCGGTCGGGGACCATTAATACCGGTTCGCTTTGGAATTTTCTCTTGAGAGTATCGAAGGCGTTCTGGCATTCTTCTGTCCATTCGAATTTCTTGGTTTTGGACATTAGGGCATTGAGAGGTTTTGCCCATGTGGCGTATTGGTGTATGAATTTTCGATAGAAGTTGCAAAACCCTATGAATTTTCGTACGTCGTGCGGGGTAGTTGGTGTTGGCCATTCAGCGATGCCTTTGAGCTTTGCTGGGTCCATCGAAACTGAGTCGGGAGTGATAATAACTCCTAGATATTCGAGTCGTTGTCGTTCGAATTCGCATTTCTCGGTTTTGAGGTATAGATCGTTGTCCTTGAGTATCTTGAGTACTTCTCTTGTGAGGCGTCGAAGTTCTTGTTTTGTTTTTGCGTGAATGAGGATGTCGTCCATGTAAACAATTACTCCTCCATTGTCGATGAGTTTTCGGAATAATGAGTCCATCATGGTTTGGAATGTTGCTGGGGAGTTACACATTCCAAAGAACATAACCGTGGGTTCGAATAATCCTCGGGGTGTCCTGAAGGCTCCTTTCCATTCATCTCCTTTGCGTATGCGGATGTTGTTGTATCCTGCTCGTACGTCGAGTTTGGTAAAGTATTTTGATCCTCGGAGTTTGTCGAGAATATGAGAGATGAGGGGGAGGTTGTATGCATTTTTGACGGTATGCTCGTTGAGGTACCTGTAATCTTGGCAGGGGCGTAGTTTTCCGTCTTTCTTTCCTACGAAGAAGAAAGGTGATGCCATTGGCGATTCGGATGGTCGAATGTATCCCTCTTGAAGGTTTTCTTCTAGGAACGTGTCGAGTTCCTTTTCTTCATTGAGGGAGAGTCGGTAGGACTTCATGGCAATTGGTTTGAATGATTCCTTGAGTTCAATTTTGTGATCCCATGGTCGTTGTGGGGGGAATCGTTCGGCTTGTTTTTTGCTAAATACTGGGAGGTATTTGTGGAATTCCGTGGGTACGACTTTTCTTGGGTCGTCGTTTTTCTTTTCTCCGTGTTGTACGGCGAGGAATTGTGATGCGGAGGCTTTGAAGTTGATTTCTTCGAAGCTTGTGGGCTCTAGTGTGGAGATGTGGTTGAGTTGGTCGTTGTAGATCCAATCGGGTTCCATGGATTGGATGAGTTCTCGGAATATAGTGTTGTCCCAACGTTTGTTTCTCCAGCGTAGTTGTTTGGCATCCCAGTCGATGTCTGGGTTGTGTTCTGCAAGCCAAGGGAATCCAAGGATGAGTCTTGGGCTTCCAAGGGAGACTACTTTTGGTTTGATCTCCATATTCTTCCCGTTAACTGTTAGGTTGAGGGTCGTGTAGTGGGTGGCTGTTCCATTTTCGTTAACAGATCCATCGGCATTTCGTACTTCGATGGGTCGATCGAGGGGTGTTGTTTTGAATGAATGTTGTTTGACCATTCCGGGGTCAATGAAGTTTCCTGCTGCCCCTGAGTCGAGTAGGGCGAGTAGTTCCACGCTTTCGGGTCCTTCCTTAGTGATCTTGTGTTTTCGGATTCGACAGGGTAGATGTATTACGCGTGCTGACGATTCCTGTAACTTTACAACATTAATATCATTTTGTGAATAGGAAAGGGAAGGAGGTCTTTGTGGAGGGCTAGACGTGGTGGCTAGTCTCCTTAGGCAAAATCCTTAACCAGAGGGGCATCTGGGTGGTTGGATTCATTTGCAAAATGTTCGTAGATGTCCTCGACTTCTTCGTCGGTTGCATCTTCTAATATGTTGTATAGCGAGTTCTTTTTCCTGTAGCTTGCTTGTCTTCTTCTGGATATCGCATTTGACCGGTTTCTGGCATCCAAATTGCGGGGTAATTCGGATCGGCGATATATTGTCTTCTTGGTGGGGCATTCGCGGGCAAAGTGTCCAGTCTTGCGGCAGTTGAAGCATCTCTTTTCTTTGAGATCCTTTCTTTGGGCGTCCGTGAGGATTGCATTGAGGGCTTCGCGGGTGCGTTCTTGTACCAACTGGTGGAGTCTGTCTTCTTCGGTCTCCTCGTCTTCATCAGCTTCCTCGGCGAGTAGATCTGGCTCGTCCTCAAAGTCGAGGTTGTAGACTGCTTCGGCGAGTTGGTCAATATCCATTGCGTTAGGGTCTGTTGCTTGATAGGGCAGTGGGACACGGCGCGTAAAAGCATTTCTTTTCCCTTTAAATGGGCGAGTGCGCAAAGTCGTTGGAAACGAGGGAGTTCCTCGAGTTTGCATATAGTCGCGTTGAGTTTGTAGTATTTGATATGCTGTTCGAGCTTGCTTGAACCAGTCGCTGAGTTTGTTTCCTGGATTGAGGCTAATTGTCTTGATTGCGACGGGGCGATCCAGCCCGTTCTTGAAATAGTTGACCGCCGCCACTCCATCTCCAAGGTCGGCCTGATAGGCAAGTATCTGGAACTGGGATATGTAATCATCGATATATCGTCCATTCTGTTTGAGGTGGCGGATTCTGTCCATTGCATCGGCGGGGACATTGTTTGGGGCAAAGGATGTATCGAGTCCTTCGAGAAATTTCTTCCATGTCGGAAGGGTCTGGCTTCCATCAAGTTCTTTGTTTGATTCCAAGAATGCTCCTCTCCATGTTGCGGCGGGGCCGGTGGACATGTATGAAAGGGCGAATTGTATCTTGGTCTTGTCATCGGGAAAAGCTCCTGGCTTTGCATCGATGTATAGTTGTACTGCATCCTTCCAGAGGCGGAAGTAGTCGGTCTCTCCATTAAAGGTTGGGGGTGTATTGATTTTTGCGGAGGAGGCCATATTGTTAATGTCAGAGGTTGTGGATTCCTCGTCGGAAGTGTGAATAGACCCGGTAGTGGGGCTAACTTCGGATGGTTCGGATTGTACAGGGGAACTGGATCGAGGCGGTGAGTGTACCGGTGATCCAAGTGGTGATGTGAGGGGTGAGAATGTTCTTGGGGGTTTCTGTTGCGAAGTGTTGTCGCTAGTTCTTGTACTTGTTGAGGGTTGAGGACCGGAGGATGGGGTAGATGTTCTATGAATCGGCTCCCCGAGCTTTGAGTGGGTAGAGGTGGCAGTTCTTTCAGGTGGTGGTTGTTTAGGTAGGGATTGAAGAACTGATGCTGGGGGTGCTGGGTATCCTGGGTCTTCTGTTCGACGTTGAACTCTCTCGGTAGGTTGTGTAGGGTACGGTGCGGAACCAGAGGGTGAACGAGTGAGGGGTATAGGTTTTGTTTTCTTTTTAGGGTCCGTGGTGGAGGGGGTGTGAAGTCGGGTTCGGAGTCGGTTGTCGACCAGTCAGAACTGTTGGATTCTTCGTAGTCGGTGGCAAGGGGGTCGTTTCGGTTTGTAGACAGGGTGAAGAGGGAAGAAGTCGAAGGTGAAGGTGAGGGTGAATAAACAACGCTTGCGGGTGCGTTATCCCAATCGACGCTTGAAGGTGCGGATGACCTGTATACAATGCTTACGGGTGCGTTATCCCAATCAACACTTAAAGGTGTGGATGACCTATCAACGCTTTCGGTGCGTCTGACCAAAGGTGCAGAGGGTATGGTGGCCTGCTCTACGGGGGTGTATCACCGGACAGCGACAAGGCGTGTCGTCAGATACGGTTGGCACTCGGATAGCGATAAAGCGTATCGTCTGCCGGTGTGGAAGGGTAGCGACAAGGCGTACCGATACCACGGGGTGTACGATGGAGGTTGTCCAAAGGAAGCTTTAATCTAATGTTATGATCCGTGCTCCTTCTGTATCCGAGGATAACTGGAGACGGCCTTCAATCACTCTACAAGGTGTCCGAGACAGTTGGCCTTATAGAGCTTAGTGGATCGCGCTCAATGAGATAACGAGGGAAGACGCCAAGTTAAGGCAGAGAGGTAAACGACCGCTGTTAACAAGATTAAAGCTTGAGGCTTTAATCTCTACTTGTACAGGCCTTATATACCTATGAGGTGCTATATACTCGTTATAGGTTACTTGGCTGTTCTACTGGTCGTGCGCAGTCCTGACCATGATGCACATCCTGGCTGATGGCATCCTAGTGTTATTTATATTACAATGAGTCAGTACTCTCGCTACTGCTGTGCGATGTTCCATCGCTTTCCTCTGACTCATAATCTTCTTCTCCCGATTGTATCTCCATGGAGTCTTCTTCGTTCTCGCTCTCCATTCTCTCAGTGCTTCCATCCGTATCGGAGGTTGGGTCGGTTGATCCATGGTTATCTTCCTCGTCCTCGGGGTATTCCAATATATCCTCCAAGGTTATCTCCATTCCTGCTTCTCTTGCCAGGTCCTGCATGGCGGTATAATATTCCCCTTCCTCGTCTTCGTATTCTTGTGCCTGTAGTTGGTCTGTAGTCTCCTGTACCCATCTTGTAAAGTCGAACAATAATTCTTGTTCCTCCCGGTCTGGACTGTTCATAACACAAGCTCCTGCAGTAAGTGTCTTTAAGCTAGTAGGCCTAGCGGACAGCATTATCTAACGGGCCCTAGCGTACTACAGCTTCCGAACAAGGCAATAAAACTTTTATATACTACTCAGCGAGACAGGCTTCTAGCGAGCTCCTGCAGTAAGTATCTTTAAACTAGATAGACCTAGTGGACAGCGTTTTCAACAGGCCCTAGCATACTATGTTCGCTTCTCAATTAAACAGCTCTACAATTCAATGGTATACTTCTGAGGCAAGGCCTCTAAGAGGAACCCAAAGAAACGGAAGTTAGTGAACTTTTCTACTTAAGAACCGAAGAGGCATAGCCACTCGTATTCAGTTCTCGAGTCAAGCAGAAGGGTCTGTCAATATCTCAATCGTTTCAAAGGGTCTGGTTTTAAAGAGTATAACTCCTTAAGTCTCTGGTGGTCTTATGACCGAAGAAAATCGTGTAAAATTGCTTTATATTCCTATCCTAATCAACCATACAATCAGGGGGGGAAATAGGCAAGCGGTTTTCTTGCCTCCCATGTAATTTACAGACAAGTTTTTATAACAATATACAATTAACTTATGGGTATACCTGAAACAAGCCTTCAGCTTCATCATTTTATTGTCTCCTCATCATTTAGGAGCATCATTCTAGGAGTTCCGATATCAGCAACATCAATTTGCTCTCAGGGACTTGCTCCCTAGGTGCCTGGCTATTTATATCACAGCCAGCCGGGTTAGCAAGTTTCCTCGCTAACGTTTATCTATTGGTTTTTATTTTATTCTCGGACTCTCCACACCTGAGCTTTTCAACCCTAATGTTCTAAAGTCCACTTCCATAGTCTTCAGGTAGTAGACTAACACTAGAATTAATTAGCTTATTCTATTCTTATCAATCTTCATTTTCTAGTTCATCATTTCTGATTTCTTTTTGTTTCTATGAGGGGGCATCCTTCCCTGAGTACCCTCAGGGATACCCCCATTCGATCCCTTAGGTTTCAATATCATCAGAACCATTTCAAGGGGACATTCTTGTCAGGGCATTCAGCTAATCCCTACATTCTTTTGTCAAGATTCACTCCCGGACCTGTTATTATGACTAGGTACCATCCGGATGACATAGGTGTTGTGACTTGTCCACTTTCTAGGGCAGAGGCAAAGAAATGGGTCCTTTTGTGCAGTCATGAGTATCTTAACTAATATCTTAGTTAACACAGTATCAGATACAATGCTTGGGTACATTCATACCAGAGTCATTCTTCCATAGCCTTGTCACCCATAAGTTAGTTAACATCACTTTTACTGGTCTGGGTGTTCTGGTTCTGTTTCTGAGATGTCTGCCTTCACATATTTTAGATAGTATTCTAAATCTCTCGCACCCAGTGTCTGACCATGGCCATATACTGATATTATTCAGTAACGGAGAGTTAGTTACTTTATTAGCTAGTGATTTCACAAATGAAATGATTTTGCAGCGCAACACCGTATTTTATTGTTTGACTTGTATGTGAAGAGTGGGGTGTTCCTGGACAGTTTGTTCAGTTGGAGGTGTCTGTAGAGGGTATGAATGGGGCTGGAAACCCCTTGTTGACAAATGAGGGTGATATCTTCTCCATGACGGTGTGTTTTGGTGGCTGGTAGACAGAGGACCCAAGTGGTGTGGTTGCGAGTGGAGTGTCGCAAAGAGGATCGGTTTGGACAAGTGGAGGTGGAAAGGTCATGGGTGGATGTCGGCAGTAGTTCTCCAAGGTGGCATTATCCCCAGAAGGCTGTGCATGCACATGCCATTACAGCGACATCAAAAGGGTCATTAGGGTTGAGGAAAGTTGATAAGGTTTCGATTGCTTGTTTGGTAATGGGGGGTCATTTCTGTTGGACTGAGCTGAGGGGTGTGAGGTTGTGTATGCCGGTTATGATGTATGACAGTCTATGGCTCCCATGCCATGTCCAGTTGTTAGCTAAATGCCATGCTTTGATGGCTCCAATCTTTTTCCAAGCCATGTTGCCAGATGTGTGTCCAATTCCATCTGCTGCAAAGGCACATAATAGGATTTCCAGGGATGGGATGCGTCGTTGTTGTGGGATGTTTTCCCTGTCACAAAATTTTAGGAATTGTTGTATTGTTGATGTGTATGTCTTGAGCATGGATGAGGCCCAGCTGTGTTGTAGTGCTAGGTTAATTTTATGTTGTGTGGAGGGGGTTAATTGTGTAGGAGATAAGGGTTCAAGTTGCCTAGGGGTATGTGTGAGACGGGCAATAGGTGTTGCATTTTGGGGTGTCTGACGTGTTGGCATTTGGTGCTTGGTTCGAGGTATTGAGTTGGTGTGAGTGTTTTTAGTTTTCTCAGGTATATGATTGGGTAATCTGTTATTGTGAGAGGACATGAATTTTATAAAAGTGGTTGGGTTATTAAAATGGGTGTTAAAACATCAGGGAGGGAAAAGGTATCTGATGAATGAGTGAGTTGGTTGATAGGGATTCCTTGGGATGGTTTATCTGCTAAATTAGAATTGGAAGGAATGTAAAGGGGTGAGATCCATAGTGCATATGTACAGAGGAGTGTGGTGATTTGTTGTAAGACTAGATTGTATTCCGGGTTCTTGGATTTCCTGCCTTGAATTGCCCCTATGACACCATATTATCTGATTTGACAGTAAGGTGCAAATTCGAGTAGCCCCTGTGGATCGCTAATCTGAGGCCACATTCAATTGCAACGATCTCAGCCCATCCGATTTTTCAGGCAGGATGTTTGTCCCATCCCTCAGCTAACTTCCAGGAGTCCCATTCTTTATCTAGGATCACACCAATACCCCAGGAGGTGGATGCATTTACCCAAAATTCGGTACTGGACAGTGGGGGTGGTGTGAGTATTGGTGAACCACAAAAGGGGTACTGCAAATGAGTTATCCACCATCAGATATCACGGGTAACGGTTGAATTTGGGGTCCGCCTTGAGAAGCATGATTTTCCATTGAAGGAAGCTGCAAAATGAGATATGGTAGGTAGGCAAGATCGGCCATCAGGAAGGGCTAGTGAGCAGTGGACTAAAGTGCTGAGGATGGATTCCGTCTCTTTTTGTGAGCAGGGTTTTGGTACCTGCCATGGCAACAGCTTCTGTATATATTTGTTTTTCTTATGTTCCAGAATTTCCAGTCTTGGCATTGAGATCCCATATGAACCCAAGGTACTTGAATTGGGTGTTGAAAGGATGTGTTTTGGATGGTTTCCAGGGCCATCCCAGGGTTTCTGCCAATTGATAGATGGTGGTGAGGTTATATTGGTAATGTGGGGGTTCTTCTGCGTTTGTTGTTGGGAGGGGAAAGCGAAAGAGGACAAAGTCATCTACCCAGTTCTCACAAGGTGAATTTGTGTAGTGCCTGATTAGGGCTGTCATGGCATCTGCTAGGCAGCCAAAAATTCCTCCTGAGCTAGATGCCCCAAAAGGGGCATTATGATTGATGTAGAAGAGATTGTTCCATTGGGTTATGAAGTGTGGCTGTTGTTCAGGGGTGATGGGACAGCAACGGAAGGCAGCATCGACGTCTATTGTGGCAGCCTGGGAATTGGGAGGGGCATCATGAACAATCTCATATATCTGGTAGAAGGTTCCCCAGTCACATGGGAATTGGTTGGGGTCAATCTCGGTGTTGACTGAAGTATGAGATGGGTCATCTCATGGATAGGATAGGTCTTGGATTACGCGGAACTCTTCAGTCAAGTTAGATTTAGGTACGGTTCCAAAGGGAGAGGTACAGAAGGGACCAATGATTAGCTTGAGTTGTTATGAACAGTCCAGACCGGGAGGAACAAGAATTATTGTTCGACTTTACAAGATGGGTACATGTTAGAGCCGGTGCGGGTCGGGACCAAAGCGGAGGGTCGGGGTGGTATCCTTGGTATAAGGTAACCGGGGGACAGGGCGAAGTCAGTACGTAGACTTCGGGACCGAGGCGGAGTACGTCGGGCGGGGGGTTGGACTTGCGGCCTCAGCTTATGTGCTGTGCCCTCCTACTGTCCTAGTCCGTATTTCAGGAAGTCGGAGCCGAAGCGGAGCGAGGCAGAAGAGAGGAGAGGATGTGGAACAGGGAGCTGGTCCGCTGCTCGATTTGATTATCAGACTGAGGAGTACAAGCCAAGTGCCTACGGTATATATACTACTAGCTCGACGAATTATGACTCGTACTGACTACGTGCGGAGCGAAGCGGAGACCCATATGGTTACAAGCGGATTACGAATAATTTCGAATGGAATGGAGACCGGTACGGGTATGGAGACTGGTAACGTATTCTGATTACGGACGGAGAATGGAGAACTGGACAATGGGAGCACCGAGGGTCAGGTGATCGTGGCACGTGTAGAGGTAGGTCGCGTGATCGGGGCAAAGGGTTACGGTCGGAGCCAGTCGGGGCCGAGTCGGAGGGCATAGGGTTGTCGTGTGGAGCACACGTGGAGTCGAGAAGCCGAAGCCTAATGGTTAAGCTCTAGGTTTGGTGTGGATATGACAGTGCCCCCCCTTTAGGGCCGAGCCTCGAGGCCCAAGGCGGTCCCCATGAGCAGACAACCATCCTGTCAACCGACCGCTACGGAGCGCAAGGCGCGATTACTGAGAGAGAAGGCGGAGCGAGAGGAACGAGAGCGGCTCGAAATCGAGAGACTAGAAGAAGAGGAACGGCGAGAGGAGGAGGAGCGGCGGCTGGCAATAGAGCGCCAAGAGGAGGAGCGACGGCGGCTCATAGAGCTGCGCCAGCGACAAGCGGAAGAGCGCGCGAAGGAGCGATATGCGGAGGAGATCAGGAGGCAGCAAGAGGAAACCGCCGAGGCAGAGCGTCGGGCGATTCGGGCCCGACTCGTTGCGACGACCACAGGGGCCTCGTCGAGCTGTCTGTCGGAAGACCCGATGCAAGTAGATACGGAGGAGTCGGATTCCGAATATACGGATAGGGATGAGGCGAGGGACGAGGAGGAAGAGGGGGAGGAGGACTCCGGGGATTCAGGGGGTAAGGGTAAGGGGAAGGCAAAGGCGAGGGCGGCCCCGCGACGGGGCAAGGCGCACGTATTCGGGGGCGAGAATCCCTGCTGGAGGTGCCAGCGAGACGGGGTCCCATGTGAGGTGGCCGGCGGGTAAGTCATTTTGGAGGATTTCCAGACTACATACTGATAGTTTCTTAGTAACACCAGGAGTTGCCGTCGGTGCAGCAAAATGAAAAAACGGTGCGGGGGTCAAGAGGAGACGGAGCCGAGCGGGGCCGGTGGTTTGTCGGGCCAGCAATTCGAAGGTGAGTAAGGAATCCTGTATTATGATGGATGCCAATTGATGGACCTTGTAGAGTTGAAACGGCTCATCGAAGAAAGGCACCAGGAGACCGTCAAGAAAATCTACATCCTGGAGGTGCGAATTGAGCGGTCCATCGCTCGGTTGGGGGAAAAGGTCGACAAGATGGGGTCGCTTGCTGGCCGCTACGAGCAACTACGGCGTTGGGAGGCTCAGGTGGACGGAAATTGGTCGAGTGGAAATTTTTCGGAGACGGAGGGTTCGGAGGGGAGTGTCGGGCCCGCTTCGGAGGAGGAGGTGCAGGATTTGATGGAAGAAGTGAATGGGTCGCCCGGGCTCTCTGGAGACGACACCGATAGGTAGTTGTACGGGGTTGTTTTTTGGGTTTGTTTAATACATGGTTGTTTCTTGGTGTGATGTGTGGTCAGTAACTCAAAGTGAGTGAAGAGGACCAGGCTTTGCAGGGTAAGAGGAATGAAAAGCCTCTACGAGATCTATAGCATGTTCAAGCTCGGTGGCTGGCAACCACGAGGACTCTTCTTCAGTGTCTTCGTAACCTAACCAGATGACTTTATAGAGGAGCTTGCACGCGCGGCGCCGATCGATCTTAGAGTCGACGATGCGGGCAATCTCGTATTCTGGTTCACCGTCAATGGAAACCGGCGCGGGCGGCGGATCCGATCGGGCGGGTATGGTGTTAGGTGTGGCTGGTTCGAGCATGGAAACATGGAAGACTGGGTGTACTCCACGCATGGAGTCGGGAAGTCGGAGTGTAAGGGAGTGAGTACCTGCTTGTGCAATGATCTCATAAGGCCCAAGGTACTTTTCGGAGAGTTTTTTGGAGGGACGGGTGGTGCGGAAGAATTGGGCTTTCACGAATACCTTTTGTCCAACCTTGAAGTCCGGGGCGGGGAGTCGGCGGGCGTCGGCGGAGGTCTGATAACGTTGCTGGGCTAGCGCTATTTCGGACTTCAGGGTGGTATGTAGGTCGTCGAGATCAACAGCAAAATGGCGGGCCCGGGCGGAGGCAAGATCGCGTTCAGGATGAACTGTGATGTTCGGATGGTATCCTTTATTAGTGAAGAATGGGGAGATACCGGTGGTGGCACTAGGAGCGTTGTTGTAAGCAAACTCAGCTAGGGGTAGTAATTCGGACCAATTGTCCTGTTGGTAGTTACAATAGACCCGAAGGTATTGTTCGAGGGTCTGGTTGGTGCGTTCGGTTTGTCTGTCGCCTTCTGGATGATAGCCCGAGGTGAAATGTAGCTTCATGTCAAGGGCTTGTCCCAATGAGCGGAAGAAGTGGGAGACGAATTCGGAGCCGCGGTCGGAGGTAACATGTTCGGGCACGCCGTGCTTAGAGAAGACGTGGAGGACGAATAGGCGGGCGAGGTCGGAGGAAGTGACGGTATCATAAGTCGGAATGAAGAGGGATTGTTTGGTGAGTCTGTCAACGATTACCAGGATGGCGTCATAGCCGGAGGAGGCAGGAAGTTTTTCGATGAAGTCCATGGAGATTGAATTCCAAGGGCGTTCGGGGATGGGGAGTTGCTTAAGGAGACCGTAGGGGCGATGGCGCTGGGGTTTAGACCTCATACAGGTGACGCAAGACTTACAGAAATCCTTGACGAAGGTGCGGATGCTAGGCCAGGTGTATTCGCGCCGGATGAGTTCCAGCGTTTTATTCTGACCGAAGTGGCCGGCTAGGACGTGATCATGCTTGTACTGGAGGACCCGAAGTCGGAGATTGTCGGCGTCAGGGACGTAGATTCTGTCGTCTAAGAGGAGGAAACCTTTATCATTAACTGACCAACGGCCTTCTGGGCTGGCAAGATGGGCGGAAGCGGTCGGATCCGCTGGTAGGGCGGCGAGAATATCGCGGTGTAGCTGATCGAGGTCCATGACTACAGCTGCGCGAAGGGAAGGGGCGTAAAGAGTGGTGGCACGGACGGAGGCCGCGAGCTGTTCGTGAGTGAACACAGGCCGGAAGTTGTGCGGGTTGACTGATGCATAGTTGCTATTCCCCCCTTTAGGGTAGACGTCCCATCGTCTAGTTAGGGCGTCAGGCTTGGTGCCGAGGCGGCCGGGTCGGAAACGGATGACGAGGTGGAATTGGGATAGGAACTCGGACCAACGAGCTTGGCGGCGAGTCAGGATCTTGGTGGTGCAGAAGTATTCGAGGTTCTTGTGGTCAGTGACCACATCAATAGCAAGGGGGGCACCTTCGAGATAGTGCCGCCAGATGTGAAAGGCTTCGAATATCGCCAGGAGTTCCTTGTCGTGAGTGTCATAGTTGAGTTCGGCCGTGTTAAAGGTGCGGGAATGGAATGCAACGGGATGGACCTCCCCATCGTCGGTGACGATAGAGAGGATTGCCGCAAGGGCGTAGTCGGAGGCGTCGGTCTCGACAATGATCTGAGCGTCGGGGACCCAAGGAGTGAGGACGGGGGCGGAGATAAATGCTTCCTTCAGGGAGTTAAAGGCCTCGCGACAATCATCAGTAAAATTCCACTTCACGTCTTTGCGGGTGAGGCGAGTGAGTGGAACGACAATGTCGGAGTATCCGTGAATGAAGCGACGGTAGAAATTGGCGAAGCCTAAGAAGGACTGGATGTCCTTGACTTTCTTAGGCTCAGGCCACTCCTGGATGGTCTTGACCTTAGATTGGTCCATTCGGAGGCCGTCGGGGGAGAGAATGTAGCCGAGATATTCCACTGTGTCAGAGTGGAACTGGCATTTGTCAGGGCGGGCGTATAGACCGTGTTGGCGGAGCCGCTTGAGAACCTCCTTGACTTGGTCACGATGGATACTATGGTTGTCGGAGTATATCAGAATGTCGTCAAGGTAGATAGTAACGCAGACGTCAAGCATGTCCTTGAATATATCGTTCATGAACCGCTGGAAGGTGGCGGGGGCATTGGTGAGGCCGAAAGGCATAACCATCCATTCGAAGGAGCCGTAGCGGGTCCGAAAGGCGGTCTTCCATTCGTCGCCGTCAGCAACGCGGACAAGATGGTAGGCGTGGCGGAGGTCGATCTTGGTATATACGCGAGCTTTGCGAGGGGAGTCTAAGAGGTCGGAGATGAGCGGAAGGGGATAGCAGTCCTTCTTGGTAATACGGTTGAGACCTCTAAAATCAACACATAAGCGGAGGGAGCCGTCCTTTTTCTTGACGAAGAGGACCGGGGCTCCATGAGGGGAAGTGGAGGGGCGGATGAAACCAATAGATAAATGTTCGTCAATAAAATCACGTAGAGCTCCAAGCTCCAATTGTGAAAGGGAGTAAATGGTACCGACCGGAGGCTGACCGCCATCCTCTAGGTTAATCTGGAGGTCGTAAGGGCGGTGTGGAGCAAGTGTGTCAGCACGCGATTTACTGAAAACGTCAGCGAACTTGTGGTATTCCTCGGGGATGGACGAGAGGTCAGGCGGTTCCTCGGAGACAGAAGAGGACGCGGCCGATGCGGAGGCGGCGGAAAGATTGATTCGGAATTGTTGGGAGCCAGGGAGCTTGGCAGCGCGGATAAAGGCAGGAGCGTTTATCAAGGAGATGTGCGGTTTCGCAAGGGGGACAGATTGGGACGAGGTCCCGGACAGGGGTGGTGAACCTAGGTCAGGAGAGTCAGGGGCGGCCATAGGCGGAGCCGATGCGGGTGCGACGCAGGTAGAGACGGAAGCAGGATTCTCGAGTAGGGATGGCCGGAAAGTAATACTGCCCAAAGCCCAGTCAATCAACGGATTGTAGCGGGTGAGCCAGTTGTGTCCTAAGACCACAGAACAGGAAGAGTCGAGCTGGGTGACATAAGTGTCCAAAATGATAGATTCACCGGAGGGGAAGGATACAGGCAGTTGCGCAAGCTCCGTAATGTAGGCGTTTGAGGTCCCATCAAATAACCGAAGTTCAATGGCCGGGATGGACGAGGTTGGAATACTATGAGAACGAACGAAAGAAGAGTCCACAAAACAGTGAGTAGAACCACTATCAACAAGAGCTTTGAAAGGAGAAAAAGAAGAAGAAAAGTCAGAACTAACTACATTGTCCGTTGTAGAAAGCGGGTCCGAAACGGAGAGTACAGGAGCGGAAACAGAGGGTAACAAAGTAACTAAAGGAGAAGTTAATGTAATATGAAGAGAGTTTGGATCGGAAAGAGCGGACGCATTAAGACGGAAACTCTCTGGAGCACAGCAGAGTTCAATGCGATCCTCAGTCTGTGCAGAGGCCTGAGGACCGCCGACTATTTTTCCGAGCTCGGGAGAGCCGGCGCGTCTGTCTCGGAAATCTGAGCCTGTCGGCCTTTAGCCTTGGCGTCAGGGAATTTCTTCTTGTCGCAGTTGGCAGCCCTGTGATTGGGATCTGCGCAGACAAGGCAGAGGTTATTGTCGAAACGTCGTTGATGTTCCTCGGGGGTTAATTTACCGTCCTTACCAAGTTTACTAGTGAGGTCGGACTTTGGCGGGGCCGATTTCTGACCGGCGGACGGGTTGGGCGGATTGCCCTTGAAGATGTTATTACTGGGGGTGCTGCCTTTGTTGTTACTGTTGGCAGGCTTGGCGGCAGGTTGATGGTTTGTCGCGGTGGAAGGGGATGGGTTGCCTCCAGGTTTCCTAGAGGCGGTCGGGTCCGAAGCGGCTTTGGCGCGGGCCTTCTCGCGTTGGCGTTCCCAGTAGCGAGCATCGATCTTCATCGCTGCTGCTCGCATTTCGATGAAGGTGTCGGGCTTGCCGTCGGGCCGATTGGACAGAATGTCCTGGATGTGGTCGGGGAGGCCTTTGTAGTAGCGGTGACAGAATACCTCATCACCCCAGCGGAGTTGGCCAGCCAGACGGAGAAAGTCGACGTTGTAGATGGTGATCTTTTTGTCATAGCGCATTCGGAGGGAGTCAAGCTGCTCAGCAGCTTCTCCGGTCGGATCCGCGGGACCGAAATTGGTCTGCAGTTCCAGGGTGAACTGATCCCAGTCCTCGATCCAATCGTGCATTATTCCGTGGTTGTCGGCCTCGTCAAGGCCGATTTCGAAGTGTTGCTGGGCCACGCCGGTAAGGTACGTCAACGCGAAGTTGACCTTGGTGGCGGGGATAGCAAACTGGGCCGGGTTAGTACGGAAGTAGAGTCGACATTGGAAGAGGAAAGGTTTGAGTTTGATGGGGTCGGAACCTGTAAAGATGTCAGGTTCGCGAGCCTTGGTACGGGGGGTTCGGGGAGGCTGTGGGGGTTGAGAGTTCCCACGGCCGTCCATTTGATCGGCTATTCGTTGGAAAACTCGGAGCAGGAGTTGGTCATGGTCATTTTGGGTGTTGCCAGGCGGAATGTTGTTATTGTTGTCGTTGTTGTCTGACGGTTCGTCGTCGTCCGGGGGTCCGTCCCCATTGTCAGGGTAGTCGTCGGGATCACCAGGGTCGCTGGGATCGGGATTTGGGTCGGGGCCACCGTCGGGGCCGTCGGGAGTCTGGAATAGTGAAGGTTGAATATCTTCACTGAACCGGTCTGGAGTTGAGGGCACGATGGATTGTTGGCGAGGGGGAGAAACCCTCGGGGGGTCGGGTTGTAATTCCTCGGAAGGAGATTGTCGAATGATGCGTTTGCTATGGCGAGCGGCTGGAGTTACCCGAGTGCGGGGACGGGTGACTGTTCAAGAGACCATGGTTAGAAAGGATTAGAGTGTAATGGACAGGAGGAGTTTCAGTCTGATAATACTGTTAGAGCCGGTGCGGGTCGGGACCGAAGCGGAGGGTCGGGGTGGTATCCTTGGTATAAGGTAACCGGGGGACAGGGCGAAGTCAGTACGTAGACTTCGGGACCGAGGCGGAGTACGTCGGGCGGGGGGTTGGACTTGCGGCCTCAGCTTATGTGCTGTGCCCTCCTACTGTCCTAGTCCGTATTTCAGGAAGTCGGAGCCGAAGCGGAGCGAGGCAGAAGAGAGGAGAGGATGTGGAACAGGGAGCTGGTCCGCTGCTCGATTTGATTATCAGACTGAGGAGTACAAGCCAAGTGCCTACGGTATATATACTACTAGCTCGACGAATTATGACTCGTACTGACTACGTGCGGAGCGAAGCGGAGACCCATATGGTTACAAGCGGATTACGAATAATTTCGAATGGAATGGAGACCGGTACGGGTATGGAGACTGGTAACGTATTCTGATTACGGATGGAGAATGGAGAACTGGACAATGGGAGCACCGAGGGTCAGGTGATCGTGGCACGTGTAGAGGTAGGTCGCGTGATTGGGGCAAAGGGTTACGGTCGGAGCCAGTCAGGGCCGAGTCGGAGGGCATAGGGTTGTCGTGTGGAGCACACGTGGAGTCGAGAAGCCGAAGCCTAATGGTTAAGCTCTAGGTTTGGTGTGGATATGACAGTACAGGAGACTACAGACCAACTACAGGCACAAGAATACGAAGACGAGGAAGGGGAATATTATACCGCCATGCAGGACCTGGCAAGAGAAGCAGGAATGGAGATAACCTTGGAGGATATATTGGAATACCCTGAGGACGAGGAAGATAACCATGGATCAACCGACCCAACCTCCGATACGGATGGAAGCACTGAGAGAATGGAGAGCGAGAACAAAGAAGACTCCATGGAGATACAATCGGGAGAAGAAGATTATGAGTCAGAGGAAAGCGATGGAACATCGCACAGCAGTAGCGAGAGTACTGACTCATTGTAATATAAATAACGCTAGGATGCCATCAGCCAGGATGTGCATCATGGTCAGGACTGCGCACGACCAGTAGAACAGCCAAGTAACCTATAACGAGTATATAGCACCTCATAGGTATATAAGGCCTGTACAAGTAGAGATTAAAGCCTCAAGCTTTAATCTTGTTAACAGCGGTCGTTTACCTCTCTGCCTTAACTTGGCGTCTTCCCTCGTTATCTCATTGAGCGCGATCCACTAAGCTCTATAAGGCCAACCATCTTGGACACCTTGTAGAGTGATTGAAGGCCGTCTCCAGTTATCCTCGGATACAGAAGGAGCACGGATCATAACATGAGTCGTGAACGAGAAAAGGGTCCTGTGTAGCGGCCTGCCTGGAGCTCTTTTTTAAGGTGATTTTTGATTACTTGGGGATTGTTGCAGGCCAACGTGTGATTAGGTGGAGTAAAGGTATGTAGTATTTCCGATTGGACTCCCATGTCAAAACCATGTGAGATACTATATGGTACATCAGAAAAAATATGGAACAGGTTTGCTGTACAAAGTTCTCTCTCCCAGGCATATGCACAAAGTGGAGTTGAGATCAGTAAGAAATCAGATAAGGTTACATGATTGTGCTCCATGTCCAGGTCCTTGACAGAGGCTGCATCTGTGATCTCCTTGGGTGCAATTGTGTCCACCACGGCATCCTGAGACACCATTCCATGAAAAACAATATGTTTTCCCTTTGGAATCTCAGTGTTTTCCATCAGGTCCTGTTTGGAGGACCAATGGTTTTCCAGAGATGAGCGTGGTGGCTGTACATTGTCGTGATGCATGATTTTGGTCCCCACAGAGAAAACAACGGTGTGGGGACTTCCAATTTGTTTGTGGAAATCATGTAGATGGATCGCTTCAAGATATGTAAGGAGTATATTTCGATGGTGAGCCTCTTTGGGGAGTGGACTTATTTACTAGATCATTTCGAATGATCTGTAATGCTTGATGAGTTAGGGTTTTGGAAGTGACATCATCCCAGATCTCATAATGGAAGAGGGTGGGATCAATTGGGAGGATGACAGACTGCCTTCTGATAGTGATGTCGTATTCTCGCCAAGAGTCCCATTTGGTAGCATGGTCCAAGGCAGTTAAGATTCGCTGGAAGTGCTGGCTCCAGGCTGCATGGATGTCTGGGATGTATAAATGGAGGAGATCTAAAAGACAGGGCCAGGCCTGGTGCCATTCGTCAAATGAAAGTCCATGTTCATTCATGTCATTCAATGGTTTATCTACAGATAGGAGGACACCAGTGTTATTGTCGACTGTATATTTGGGTCACAACCAGGGGTACAGTTCTTGTCAGTGAGGTATGTTAGGGAAAGATGTTCATTCCAGCCTTTTCGTATTTTGGCCTGTATAGTTTCTGGGATGATAAAGGGAGAGGCCTTCCCTGTGAAGCCTGAGATAATGCAGGGACGTCCCTTTTGTGGTAGCGTCTGTGAGGGGTTCTTGGCGTGACCCTCTTGGACAAAGGGGTCCATGATGAGGTGGTCTGTCATGTTGGTTTGGTGAGTTCTTTCATTTATAATTTAGGGTAATATTTTTGTGGGGGTAAATGATCATGATATTGAAGGTATCTGGTCCACATTAATGTGGCAGGACAATGGGGAGGTACAGGGGAGGGATTGCTAGGCCATTCAAATCATAGTATGAATAATCCCATAGGTGTATCGCCTTTTAGGCCCTGGGTATATAAAAAAGGACCCATGTGAATATGGTACAGGGACCTGTAGAAGTTGGTATTGAACCATTTGAGACTTTGGTGCATAGACCAATAGCGAATAAAAGGGTGAACATGACAGTTCATATGTGTCAACCCCTAATGATTGGGGAGACTGGTGTATATGTGCCCATAGGTATTTGGGTATGTAAGGCCCATGAAGCATCATGAATATATGAACTTGGGAAGGGAATTTGGTTGGGTTTGTAAAGGTTTGGCTGTCGAAAATGACGATGCACAAAGAAGGATGGGAGGAGGGGGGGGAGGTAGGAAGGAGGGCTTACCACAGTTTTGTCGTAGTTGGGCTATGTGTATCTGTTGTTGTAGTGCATTCTCTTGTGCTTGGGGGGTATTCGGATGCAGCTGTGGGGTATTTTGTTGTGGCTGGGGGGTATTCAGTGGAGATGGTATGTTTGGGGGGTTCTGATCATTGATAAAGTTTTGGTTCCAGCCATTGAGAGGCTGGGGAGGAGGGTTGACAGAGGGTGGTTGGAGGGGTTGGTTTGGTGTTCTTGGTGGTGACAACAGTGGTGGTGGTGATGGTGATGGTAATAGTGATGTTCTAGGTGATGATTGAATACCATTCCATGTGGACCATTCTGGTTCGGTTGATGGGGAGCAAGTTCTAGGCCTGTAGGGACCGGGAACAGGGACTTGGCAAGCTCTGTTGCGTACTGGGTATAGACCCTGATATGTTGGGTCTTGTGCCAATTCTGGGTGCATTTGTAGGTGCTGGTTAATGGCATTGCGAAGTTGGATGACGGTGCCATTGTTGGTGAGCTGTTGGTCAAGTTGGAGTCGGCAAGCTAGGGAAACCAGGTCTTGTTTGGGCATTGCGCTCACGCGCCGAGTAAAAGGTCGAGGTTGTCTCGGCATGATGTTTTGAAAAGGGCGCTGGCTAGTGTGTGGTGTACGTGTGAAATCGAAAACGGGTAGCGAGGTGGGAGTAGGAGTGAAGGGGGGCGTGCCCCTGTAGTTGTGACCGCGTCACATGTCTGCCCTCGCGCAAGAATCAGCACCTGGCCCGATGCCTTGCCAGGTGCCCTGTAGACGAACCCCCGCGTGTTTGCAACGGGTCCCTGCTTTTCTCGCTGACTTCCCTAAATCCAACACTTCTGTATCGGTAACTGTATGGGGAGGGATCTGACCGAGTAGGCCAGCCACGCAATATCAAAGACGCAGATGAATTGGCCAAGACTACCTTAGCGGGAATGGCGGGGATATTTCGTATGCTACAGTCATAGTGGCGACCCCCGGTTATTCATAACACGGCACAATGCGTCAGTATGGGTAGTCATATTTCACCACGGGCGGGTTCACTTTGTGAGAGAGGAAATGCACCTCTTCCTCATGATCACATTGTCCCATCTCGTCTCGACTCTCAAGGCTCGGACTCGTAGTATACATCTCGGTGCTCAAGCATCTCGCTGGGTAATAAACCCCCCTCCTTTCCTTCCCTTGTTCTTGTACCTGTCTTGAATCTTTACTCGTACTTCCTGAATCCTATTCCCTTTCTCCCTCTCTCTTACTCCTCTTGACGGACCAGAGTCCGTGTAGCCGTTTCGCCGGCTACGCTCGCCTTCACCACTTTGTTATCAACAACGCTAACCGTTCTTCAACTTCCAACTTTCAATGCAGCTTTCAACGTAGCTGATCACCTTTATTTTTATGGTGCCCGCTTATGGTCGGGTTGTTAACCACGAAGTGGTGAGCGCCGGTGAAAAAGCTGGCACCGCGTTCTTGGTTCGGCAGCTCTGCGAAGCATGGGGGGGGGGGTTGCGTGGTGTCTAGCCTCGGTTTAAATCAAACTCACCGGGAAAGAATGAGTATGAAAGGGAATGCAAGGGGTGTCGACCAGCGTCTACCGATCGTACATTTGGGTACATTTGGTCTCCTGGTCGTGGGACAGGCCTACGAGATTAAAATCCAACAAACGCCCCAAGCCGGGGAGCAAGTCCGACACGGGGGACAAGGCCCGTGGACTATAAGATGATAATAATAATGATGATGAGTGGCTGGGGGGTGGCATTCGCTTCTGAATAGTGAATATGGGTGCTGCACACATGCTTCCTGAGCAGGATGAGTAGAGAATCGCTGTTGGATTGGATATGGAATGGATTTGCAGCGAGAGTTTTTGCATTAGGTGCACTCAGGTATTGACGCAAGTATTAAGTGTGTCAGCCCGGAGCGAGGGGCGATGATGATCTTGTGGCTGTACTCATTCATTTGGTTGCAAGGCTTGGCCAGAAAGTTTTTCTCCATTCGTTTCTCGATAACTTTTCTAAATCGGGCTTTTGAGGCTTATCTCCCTTGCCTAACATAGGGGGTTCGGGCGATACTGTGTCCTCTGACAAGATAAGTATGGACAGATATAACATTGATGTCCTTGTGGGCGGCCCATCATGATACAGGCATGGGCTAAAGCCATGGATTCGTCCTATTTATCCTCAAATACGTGTATGCGTCTGTCTTGAATCCAATATTCCAATGTACCTCAGCCCCCCCCCCCCCCTCACCGCTCTCCTCAGCTCATCCACATCATCACGATTGGTGTATTCAGCCCAATAGACGCAGATCATATGTGTATCGTCGTCTGTGCGTCGTGGAGATACCTTGAACACCCCTTGCCCATGCTCAAAACACACTACGCACACAACGCGTCTCCAGAGTAGTATAACACTCGTGAGTGCCATCTTCATTCTGCCATTCTGCAATGCATTCCTAAGGATAAGAGGGCGGAGACATGGCCCGGAGCTTGGGGTCTTATTTTTTGTGTCTTTCGAATCAATATACTGCGTGCTACAAGAATTTCCGAAACGACTGGACAATATGAACCTCCATGGCCAGTGTCGGGACAGTGTTCGGACTGTTGAAGAGCTTAGAACATAAAGGCAGGGAGGTGCATCAACCTCCCTGCAATCCCCTACAGGCTAACCAACCCTCTAGAAGCATGGATTACTTCTGGCCAATGTCGTGACCTGCTTCCCGAAAATAGTATGCGCGGCTACATGGGCGTCTCCTTATCGGATCCCTGACTTTCCCAGACATCATGTTGATGTCCCAATCCCCAAAGACGAAGAGATCGTTCTTCCGAAAGATATTCCCCTTAAAACGTCCTCTTCTACCTAGACCCTTACCTGAAGCTCCCAAACTTCAAGCACCATTCTACACCACTGCGCCTCGAGGCGACGCCACCGCCAGACTGTCTAACAAACCCAAGACAACTGTTGATTCCCCACTTGCATCGGACACACCGAGCCACCAGTCAGATCCCGCCACGTCTATAGTTGAACAAATCCCAGCACCTGAACGGCAGAGGGCTCACAATACCTCTGACCAGTCGCAAAGTGCGTATCGCCTACTTTATACTGGCCATTGAATTCTCCTGATGTATCAGAGTTTTCAGCTTATGCTTCAGCCAGTTTTTTTGCTGGTGCCCACGACATTAAGATTGAGAATCCAACCTTCGCCGAAAAGGTCGTTTATAAGATCGACAGTAAACCTTTCAAGGATCCTCAAATCCTTGAACAGGTTTCTCCAAATTTTTGACAGCGGTGGAACAGGTACGTCCCTTTCTGGTGTAGCATACCTGGCGATCGATTAATTTGAGTCATCCAGTTCTCCTTCTTCTCGACAAAAGGCGAGTTCCTGGCGCTGAGGTGGACTCGTCTGACCGTGACCCCCCTCCTCGATGCCACCCTGAGACCCGCAGAGAGTTGTTGGACACGATTAACAGATGGCTATTGGGCGAGAAGCGGTATTGGGACTTTATATGGCTGTCGGGTCCTGCAGGTGCGGGCAAGTCTGCTGTTGCTCAAACGTTTGCGGAGCACTGTCAAGAGCTTGGGCAGCTTGGGGCATCGTTTTTCTTTTCCAGGCTGCAGAACCGCGACAGTCCCAGGGGTGTCGTCGCCACAATCGCTTATCAAATCGCCGACCGGGATGCTGGATATAATCATTTGATCACACGAATTCTATCCCGTAGCCCCTCCATCCTCGACAAGACGCTCTCCATTCAGTTTCAAAAGCTTATCGTCGAGCCATTCACCCTCCTAGCAGCTCGGCATTCTGCCGCCAACACTACTTGTAAACCTCTCGTTGTCATCATCGATGGGGTCGACGAGTGCAGCGATGAGGCTGCCCAACGTCAGCTCATTACGCTCATCGGTGACTGTGTTCGGCAATTAGCCGATAGTCCCTGTCCACTACTGTGGTTTGTTTCCAGTCGTCCCGAGTGGCACCTCAAGCGTGCATTCGCCAGGACAGATCCCCCAATTGACTGCGGGCGTGAGGAGATCACCTGCAACGCCGAACAGGATCTCCAAGACGTGTATCATATCCTCAAAGATGGACTGCAAAAGATTTACGATGAGACCGGGTGGGATATCATCCAGGGTCAGGCATGCGTGCGATGGCCAGCAGAGTCAAAGCTGCAGCTGTTGTCACAGAAGGTTGGCGGACTTCCGATCCTTGCCTCAGTTGTTCTCAACTTCATTGGCGATGGGAGTCTGTCGCCGGACACGCAGCTGGAGATATGTCTTGTGTACCTTGATGCAATTGGGGAGAGGGACAAGGTGACACCTTTGGAAGCTCTGGATGCCTTTTACATGCAGATCATGAATTGCGTCCCTCGATCCACACTTCCCACTACTAAGCGAATCATTGCATTTTATATTCTTTCTCGCTCTTATGAACCTTTCTATCGTGGTATGTTGGAAAACTATTTCGAGAGAGTCTCCGAGGTCGGACGCTTCCTTGGCATTCGCGAGGATGCCTTCTATTCGGCTGTTCGCAATCTACACTCTGTCATTGATGTCCCATCTCCCAAATTGGCCCATGAAAAGCGTCTTGTTTTCTTTCACAAGTCATTTCCGGATTTTCTCCTAGACCCGACCCGATCCCGGTCATTTGCCTTGGATATGGATCAAATCCATCATGACATCACAGTACTTGCCCTCCGCTGGTACAACAAACTTCTTCAGTCGAAGTGCAACCTCGAACGTGAGGGTTCTCCTTCCCATGTTCTGCGGTGCTGACTGTTGATCAGACTGTCCTACTCCCAATGAGCTATCACCTGACGACTCGCGTTGGGTTGGTGATACGGGTGATGACAAACGCATCTATGAATTTACCAGGCTCAATGTTTTGGGTATGTGTACTAGGGTGGAGGATTCGAGACGACCTGGGATTGCGGCGGAACTTGTCAAGTTCAACTTTAACCATTTTCCTCGAATATGGAGTCCTCATGAAGACGACCACTTTCCACGTTTTCTCCAATGGCTCTTGAAAGGTCCAAGACCGAGTTCGGTACGTCCTATTATGTTACATCGTAAGTCTGACTCGTTTATGTAACTCGCACAAACAGGCGGGTGGTCACCATGAGCATGACCTCATCCGATTTCGCCCATTAGGAGCAGTGGATAAAACTCTTGCAATGCAGTTCACGGCGTCCTTGCCTCTTCGTGACTCTTTTCCTCCAGATCTGACCACTAAACGCTGGTGGTTTGCATTTTTTTCACCACATCGGCACGATGAATGCTTCCGTCGCCGAGATGCGCTGATGGCGTTCTGGATTGGGAAAGGGGAGCGGACTGTACTGGCCCTGTTGATCAAATGTGATGGTGGCTGATGGCTGACGACGGGGTACCACCATGACTGTCATTATTATATAGCTTCCCTTTGCTCACACGTAATGTGGAACAATATATCATTTCGCTGCTCTTAGCCGGACCCATTGTTCTCAGCCATATGAGTGTTGCCCCATCACTTTTGGCCTGACCTCAAGAGTGCTTATGTGGACATTTGTACATAGCTTCTAGCTTCACCTCATTTTCCACGCACATTCTGGCAAACTACCGGGGGACACGAAACTGCAAAAGTCACTACTGTCCGAGCATGATCCTCAGTGCTGGCCTGCGGCACCCCAAGTTCGGGCGTAACATCATGCGCAATATCTAAGCTGTCATCCAGTGGCTCTCCCTATTCCCAAGACATTCCTGAATTGGGGGTGTGTAGCAATTTGCATCCTTTAGTCAAACCATACCAATTGTGGTTCTTCGATTTAGGGGGCGGTGTAACACTGGAAAGCACATTAAAGAGCGCATGACTTCCCTACAGACGAATCGAGTCGAAACGACGTGAGACGAAATGAGATCGGAGTGCGAGCGTGATCAGTGGAACAATCCCTGCGCTTCAAGGTCAACAAATTTTGTGAAGGGACCATGTGGAAATGCCTTGCAAAGAGAGGGTGGTAATTATTGAGATAGGAAAGGGAGGGGGCGCATCTATTCACTGGAGAACATGTCTCTGAGACCTATACTTTATAATTTCTTTCCTATGCCCAAAAGTTAGAGGAAAATGGGAGGTGAGCAAAGCTAAAGTATTCTTGAAAGGTGGAGAGGGTGAAGCAGGAGATAGGTGGGAATTTTTCACAGCTACATTAGCAAAGGCTTCGGGACGAGGAAAGAGATAGGTTAAAGAAATGGTGTGTAAGTGGGGCATCTTGCGCAAGGGGGACACGTGACAAGGTCACACCACTCGCAAGGTAGTACGCGAAACTTCACTTTTGCAGTACCTGCCCTCCCTCGCTTGCCAGCCTTCATTTTCGTATGGATACCACGCAATATCTAGCATCCTTTTCAAAACCCACCCACCCATACCCTTCTTACATCCTTACTTCCCTCGTTTCCCCACCACTGGACTCGATACAGGTGCAATTGAGAGGTGCACGGTTCCGGGTGGCCCGGCCGTGTTTCCTCCTTGGCCTCACCACCCAGGGTCAACGAGGCTTGAAGAAAGCCCCGCCCTTCTCTCCCAGCCTACACAGTATCGAGTTCTATCATTCTACATCGCCAGGATTTTATATTCTATACTTTATGTTACCTGGCCGCCCCACAGCGCAGGATCATGCTCAGGGAAGGGAACAGAAAGAATAACAATTTCTCTATCTACAGAGAAGTGAGGTCTCAAGTGGAGGTGGAATGTTGAACACCGAGAACAATGATGGGTGGCTTGGACCACGAACGCTGCGAGGTCTTGATCCGATGTTCGTCATCAAGTTTGTCAATCCGAATTCTACGACAGGTGACGTGCAGCCACTTATACCAGCAGCTGCAGGAGCACTACGACGGCAATGGAATAGATGGGTGTCTTTTATGCTGTAAGGCTGTCGGATATCTGGAATACCTAGTTGACCTAACTAATGCTAGTCTTTGTCGTAGCTGTCCTCGTCATAGAGGTACTGTACCAGTTTATCATCCTTGAAAACCTCCAGCCTGCACCCTCTCTCCGCCATCTGTCGTAACCGTGTTCTATCGTCAGGTGTCCAACGAAACGAGCGGTTTACCATATTCAGCTTGAAATTGGTTTGGAATAGTTCCATCCGTGCCTCTGCCATCCGCAAAAACAACTCCCGAGTATCTTCGCCTACATAACCGTTCCCATCACTCGCATAGCAGTCATCGCTCTCATCACTCCCATCGCTCTCATCGCTCTCATCACTCCCATCGCTTCCATCGCTCTCATCACTCCCATCGCTTCCATCGCTCCCACTTGTTTCGTCACCGTCTGGTTCAGAATCTCCTGGGTTTGGTCGGCCGACGACTACGACTTTCGCCAAAGCAGGTAGAGGAACGTTTGCAACCGTACTGCTAGAATTCTCTGCCCCCCTTGGTATGAGCACGTTGAATACGCAGGCGAGTCGAAAGGGTGAACATTCATAGAAGGTGAGTTTGCGGACATTGGGCAGGTACTGCCAAGTGAAAACATCGAGCCTAGGGGGGTATTGTAACACTTTCTCTCCGACAAAATCAAAATTGACCACCGTTGGGGGCAGACGCTCGAGGAACAGTGTCATCCCGTTCTCTGAGACACTATGGCTTGCCCAGGCCCAACCGAGTGTACGCAATGCTGGCATTCGAACCTTTTCCAAAAATATTGTATTCCATCGGTTCTCGAAACACGTCCATTCCAGGATTTGGAGCTGGGGGAGGACAAATTGATCCAGTTCTGGAATAGAGGGTGTGTACGTCCCCCCGCGTGTGCTTTCCCTCGCACGAAATTCGACAATGTTCCGGCACCTGGTCAAGAGTTCCACACAGACGCCGATGGGAACACAAAACAAATTGACCACCGTCAGATTATCCGTCCATCCAGATACCGGGTATTTGGGCCTCATGAGCTTAAGGTTTTCCTTGATCTTGCGGAGATCGGGCGAATGATAACGTCTTGACTGATATATCTTGTCGTCGTCCTCGCCATTATAAGGGTACCCGAGATAAAGCTCCTCGAGCCTCGCAAAGCCTTCAAAGTCGAGGACTGAGCATGCACCCGGGACCGTGTTCATCCTCAGTGACTTTATCCGCAGCGCATTTTCGGGTCTGACGAAGATGTCGTAGAATGGGCGGAGGAGGAAGAAACCGTCTGGATCGCAACGCTTGTCACTACGTTTATACCCACGGAGGCCCGTAGCATTCACAGGCAGCTTATCTCCGTTCAGGTTGAGCTCGAGTGAAAGTTGCTTGGTGTTGGTCAAGTATAATTCTAAAAGTGCAATTTTAGACGCAACACTCCTCTTGTTCGGGATGTGGAGGATGAGGGACGTCCAGAGCTGAGGCGTGGCTCGTGTGACATGGCGCCATAAAGAGCAGACAGAACCAAGAAGCACGGGGATGTGGGTATCCTCTGGGACGGGGTAGGTCTCCTTGTGGTAGAAACGAAGGCTGCGGGAGCCAATGTCAAGTGATGGAACAGCATGTTGGAATATGAGGGAGAGGATTTCGAGGGGAAGTTTACGTGTGGATGGGCGGAGAGAGTTGAGGTGTTGTAGGAGCGCCACTCGATATTTGGTGGGTTTGGTCATGAGATTATTGATGCGGGTGACTTCTCGTTGGATGAGAAGGATGTTGTATTCCGGTGACAAGTGAGTGAATGGGAGATGCTTGGGTTATTTTCTTGCAGTGAGGACAGGAAGACATGGTTGTGGATGCTTGCATACCTAGGCGTGGATGGTTATCGAGGCCGTGGAACCCAGTTACCAAATTGGAAACCTCGAAAGACGGGAATGTTTGCCTCATTGACTTGAGCGCTTGAGCTCATGCATCGTGTACCATTACTTGTTAATCAAAATATGAAAAGCAGGACTTGTGGTTCTTTATCAGTGTGGGACTAAGTGTTTTCATTATATACTGAGTCCCAGAAGTACTGTAATAACTTTTCCAAGCTGTTAAACATCTAAATTGCATAGTTGATATAACTAATGCTATTCCTCATCATCGTATTCCTCATCAGTGTCGTCATGAAGGTACTGCACCAATTGCCCATTCTTGGAAACCTCCAGCTTGCACCCTTTCTCAGTCATCTGTCGCATCCGCATCCTATCGTCAAGTGTCCAGTCAAAGAAGTTGCTCCTTGCCACATTCAACTTGAAATCAGTTTGAAATAGCCCCATCCGCTCTTCTACCATGCGCAAAAATGCCCCCCGAGTTCTATCATCAATTGCGTCATCCTCTTCATCCTCGTCATCCTCTTCATACTCGCCACCCTCATCTGCTTCGTCCCGAGTCGATTCAAACTGCCCTGAATCCAAACAACCAACAATAGAAATCTCCTTCAAAGCAGGAACCTCCACCGTCGCAGCGCCAAGCACCCCTCTCTTGTTCGGAGTGAGTATATCAAACACTCTGGCAAGCTTGCACAGTGGCCATTCGGAGAAGGTAAGTTTACGGACGTTGGACAGGTGCCTCCAAAACCACCTGTAACAAGTAACGCGATTGCTTGCTATTCCGATAAATTCGAACTCGACTACTGTTGATGGTAGTTGATTGAGAAAATCCGTCAACCGTGTACCACCCCATTCTTGATTTCGACATGGGAGCCCCTCATTCCACGCGAGAACACGCAGCGCTGGTGTTTGAATGCGATTCATGAGCGACGCATGAAATAGGGTCTCGTCTGGGTGAAATAGCTCGCCACATGCCCATTCCAGAACTTCGAGTTTGGGTAGGACATACTTGTCCAGTTTTGGAATCCTAGGGGCGTGTCTCCAGTAATAACTGTCTTTCCTCGCACGAAACTCGACAACGTTCCGGCACCTGATCAAGACTTCCAAGCAGACTATGATAGGGACAGCGAATAGATTCACCACCGTCAGATTATCCACCCATAAAGAATTATCCAGTTTGGGCATTGCGAGGAAATTGTCACCGAGAAGGTGGCTAAAACAGGGCAAGCAGTTGCGGGTGCATAAGGATGCCCCGCATTCCTCGTCGACCTCTCCGCAACCGTAAGGGTACCCAACATGCAGCTCCTCGAGCCTCGGAAAATCCTTAATTCCGAGGGGCGACAATGCGGGGGGGATCGTACTTAGCCTCAACACCTTCATCCGCAGCGCATTTTCGGGTTTGATGAGGATATGATGGAATGGTCGGAGAAGATTGAAGTCAGCTGGATCGCAATGCCTTCCACCGGCAAATGTGACACCCACGGGCAACTTTCGTTCGTTCAGGCTGAGCTCGAGTGAGAAGGAGAGGCCCTTGGTGTTTGCCAAGTGTGAACGTAGGAGTACGACTTTGGACGCGACACTTTTCTCGTCCGGGATGTCGAGGACGAGGGACGTCCAAAGCTGGGGTGTGGTTTGGACAACGTGGCGCCATACGGTACAGACAGAACTAAGAAGCACGGGGATGTGGGTGCCCTTCGCCGGGCCCTGGTGACAGGTACCCTTCTGGTAGAAACGAAGGCTGCGCGAACTGATGTCAATTGGTGGAGCGGCGTGCTGGAAAATGAGGGAGAGGGTTTCAAGGGGAAGGTTGCGCGTGGGTGAGCGGAGATAGTTGAGTCGTCGTAGGAGTGAAAAGCGTTCTTGTGTGAGTTTGGTTATGAGATTTTCGAGGCGCACGACTTCTTGTTGGATGGAAGCAGCGTCGTCTTGTGATGATAGTGAGTGAACGGAAGATGTTTTTGCTGATTTTTTGTGGCCGCAGTGAGGACAGGAAGACATGATTATGGATGTTTGCAGGCTCGGAGGGGTTGTTGAGCCAAGTCACGGCATGGGTTGATGCACTGAGTGAGCCGATAAATTTAAAGTTCGTGACCGCTGAGGCCCACGAGACGATGTCTGATTTGAGCTCGCTGTAACATATCTGCAGACTACTCACTTGGGGTCTACCGTGGACGAGGTCTGGGGCTTCAGGAATGCTCCTAGCTACTTAAACATAGGTAAATATCCAAAGTACGCAGGCTCATCATAACCGGTCCATGACCTGGGCATCAATTCAAAAACGCGGGCCAGCCGAGAGGGGGCAAAGCCCCGAACATGTTTGTCAACGCCCTTGACTCTTTCGTGTGTTCCCGCCGGAAAAAGTTGAGCAAAAAAAAAAAAGAAGGCTGGGGAGGGTGCAATATGCTCATACAAGATATTTGAACTGCTAAGATCCAAAGTCTTAAAACAAACCCGAGTTCCAAAAGTGTGGCTCCTCTCATCACTTTAACCCTTCCAGAAATTATCATACGAAGCGCTTGCATTGACGCCCTGCCAATATCCCGTCAAGGTCCCGTTCTCGGAAAGGAAATTAGAATGATTCACCATGGTGATATACCCAATCAATCCCTGGCTAATCACGCCTCCCAGCAAGTGCAACTTGAATACTGGGTTGTATTTTCCTTCAGGGCCAATCGAGTCTTCGAAAATGTTGAGCGAATCGCGCCAATTCCTAGTACGACCATAGGTGTCTGCGATAGGGTTCATGGAATAAGGATGCATCTAGACCGCGCATGAGCAGGAGGAAAGATAATGCGCAATGCAAGAATAGCTTCAGGGACACGGGATCAAACTTACTTTGTCCATCACAAGGCTAATTTCGTCATCAAAGAAGAACTGACCGACATGAGATAGTCGTGTTCCAGTGAATGTTCCGTTTGGGTGGGGAGTCCATTCCGGGAATACTTTGGTGTGAATGTGGGTAGCACGACCCGTGTAATATCCTGGGAATATCGCTGTAGAGGAAAAATTAGCGTCTGTACAGGATTATTGCTGCAGGGGATGACACACTAGTAAATTGTGCAACACCATTTTCATCTGTGGGCCACGCCCCGCGCAACCAAGTCTCTTCCTGAATTGTGCGAGGATAGGGCGGCAGCAGACCTGCGCGTTTACCGCCGACCTGAGGTTTAGTGTTGATGTGTTCGGGACGGGGAGCGGGATGACCTATACAACATCTATCAGATTAGATACAAAATGGTTTGGAGGAGAATGCGGACCGGCATAAAAACCAGTGGCATTAGCTTGCCAAATATCGACCAGGACGTTTGGCAGAGGCTGGCAAGTGTTTACATCGATCACTCCAATATCCAGGAGCTACGGCATTACCATTAGCCTTCCCTAGCCTTGAGAATCGATGGCAAGGACGCACCAACAATAACCCATCCTGATACTCTGCGATATTCTGCCGTATCAGATGACCCTCCTGATGGTAATAGGGACCCTCGGTGACCTCGGGGGCGAGGACGCAAGTGTTGTTCTGGATACGTGTAGTGGAGATAGGCGTGCAACCCATAAGTGCCTGCTCAGTGTCGTCCGAAGCCGGCAGGCCTTCGAGCTCGTCGTCGTAGACGTCACTGTTGAAGAGCTCCTGGTAACCAGGAAGCTCCGGCCGGCCAGCTAGGACCTTGCGTGCCCATGAACGCTTTCGCGCAGCAGTAAATCGCTCTACAGCAGGTGCGCACTGCATACCTTTGGTTAGCCTTTGTATCGGACACAGGAGAGTAAATACGAACATGATACGCGGCAGCTTGCAGTGCTCTCTGTACCTCAATCTCCTCCGGAGTCTTGGGCTCCTTGTGGGCGGAGACGACGACGACAAGCAGAGGTAGTGATGCGAGGACAGTGGAGAAGAGTCGCATTGGGTGTGGAGAGAAGAGCCGAGAACAGGGAGACTATATAAACAATGTACACATCGGAGTTCCGGCCGGAAGAACGATAATCCACTCTTCCCAATGGACAACTCGTCTGTGCTCTACCACTTTCTTTCAGGCTCATTCCGTTCTCTGTCACTCTATCTGCTCGCTTTCTCGCCCGTTCACCGCACCATTACCCATGTGCAGACCATTCCAGCCCTTGGCCCACATCAGTACATCGTAGCAAACCAGCGCAAAGATCGTATATTCACCACCAGCTGGGCTCAGCCGCCCTCTCTTTCTAGCTGGGTTGTAGATCATGGAGAGTCTTGGCGCGTCTCTCATCTCAATACTGTCCCCATAAGTATGTCGTCCTTGCGTGAGCGCCTATCATATGTTAACAAGTTGCCAGCTGCCACCTCGTCCTACATCGACATCCCGCCCCCGTTCACCCATGTCTACTCTGTCGGGGGTCCGACCGGCGAGGTTCATCTCGTAGACCCGCACACAGGCGGGTTCGGCGCGAAATCTCAGGAGATTCTGTTTATCCCAAAGGACCAGCTCCCTCAGGCTGACAAAACTCGGGTTGCTTTGGTATGTTAGAATATATGTATCATCGGCACCTCCCTCAATCCAATTCATAGCGTTATGGATCCCATGGCATCGAATCGACCTCTACCCCCTCCTACTCCCTCACCCTTGTCCCTATCCTAGGCACAAACACCATCGAAATCTACACACGCGACTCCACTTCGGGCAACCTGACTCACCTCTCCTCATCTCCTTCTCCACGCGGACCAGATGCCCACGATGGTCCACGGCACGTCAAAATCCACCCAAACGGGAAAATACTTTATTGTGTCACCGAACACTGTACGTCCTCATCGATGTCCGCCATATCTTTGACTAATTCTTCGAGAAGCCAACCTTGTGGATCTCTACGAAATCACACCCCCAACACTCACTCACATCACATCTCGCTCCCTCCTCCCTACTAATCTACAAACGCCATCCCAACAATTCCGCGGCGACACACTCCTCCTCACCCCGTCCACACCCTCTCATCCGACCCCCTATGCCCTCGTCACTACCACCCGCGGATCTACACCTTCCACACGCGGTTGGCTTTCCATTTTCGCGCTCGATGAGAATGGGTATTTCCTGCCGGAAGAGCAGGTCGGCGGTCATATGACTAAGACGGTTATTCGGCATGAGACAGCCACTTCAGGAGGGAAAGCCAATGCTATCGATTTGCTACCGAGGTACAAGCTTCTTCCTCCTCCCGGCGATGGAGGTAGTGATTCCATTCACATGCAAGCTCAAGTCTACCTCGGTTATCCCTCCTCAAACAATACGAGCGGAACCGAAGCTGGACTGGATGAACAAGGTCTATGGATACTTCTTACAGACGATGATGAGACGACTGCAGCATCCTCTGATGCCCCGACAGGAGGCGCCAAAGTCTTGGAATGGGATGGGTGGGAAGAGGAGGGAGTTCGTCTTGTAGCTCAGTGGCCCGAGCCGTCTGAGAGTGTGTTAGAGCACGGAAGGGAGGGAGAGCGAATGGTGGGTGGGAGTCATGCGATATGGCTGGTATAAGTTTACATGTCAATGACTGCGTGTCCTCTGTTGTAACAAATATGCTGCCAGTATACAAAATATAAGTTCTATAGGTATGGATCATAAAATTGATTGCGAGCATATTCAGGTTTTTGACAGTGGCACGAAGTATTCAGGAAACAAGGATCGCAACTGAAATTATGGAGTTAAGTCCAATTACCCCCGCCAGGAACGGAGGCTACCAAAGACGTCGATCAGTAACCGGTTGGGGAATGATGTGACCAGCTTTTCCTAGCCCCCCTTCCGTGCGTTTTGTGGACACACCCCACAAGAACAGAGGATGGTGAACAGCGCATAGAGTTCGACCATGGTGTGAGCTCCGTGTCAGGCCACCTCTCTGAGTGCCCCAATGGCTCGCAATGGTGTGGCTTTGTTTCAATTTGGGGCAAGGAGTCGCCCTTAGAGCTTGGGTAAGCTGTCTGTCTGTTTCCCGATATTTTTTCATGATACATTAAATGCACATCATGGCTTTGATCCGCTGTCCTCTATGACATTATGCCGCATACATCTCATCTATCTTATGTCAAATACCATCACCGATTTACCGGAATCTGCTAGCCCGGTCAGCTCAGGGGTAATCCAAGCTTGGAGACCGCCACTTCTGCACCCGCGTCTGTAAATAGGCATCACGGACTGGAATAGCCTTGAGCCCTCGAAAATGGCTGCTACTTGGATATCCCTCCTACCTGTATCTTTTGATTTAACGATGAAGTAGCTGATCACTCGTGCCCCAGTTCTTCCACAACTTGACCTGCAGTGATGAACATGAACTCGCAAGGGGAGGAGGGGTAATGACGTCGCTGTTGTACTGTAAAGCCATCCTTCCGTAGCTCTGACGGGGTCCCGACGTCATGAGGGGAACTCACCCGTCTGCCGGGCGTCTCGTATTGAAGCAAGAGGTTCAGGAAACAACCCTTGCTCTTTCGCTATGTGCGAGTCGGAGCTGCTATCCCATCTTTCAATAATGATGCCTTTTGTAGTTTCCTATTGCCTACTTCCTGAAGAGCTGACTCAAAACGGCTTTTTGCAGAGGATGACCATAGGAGGTAGTTCATAATGAACTGAGAAACGAGCGCACCCCCTCGCTCGTGCGCTGTGAGGGGTCCAGATAAAGTAAGATATGAAGGATAAATTGCAAGTGATGTAGAATGATAGGACTCGATGCTGTGTAGGCTGAGAGAGGGGGTTAGGGATTTCCTCAAGCCCCATTAACCCTGGGTGGTGAGGCCAAGGAGGAAGCGCGGTTGGGTCACCCGGAGCCCTGCATTTGTATCAAGTCCAGTGGTGGGGGAGCGTAAAAAAGGTATGGGTGGATGGGTTTTGGAAAGGATGCTAGATACTGCGTGGTATGCGCGTGAAATTGAAGGCTGGCGAGCTAGGGAGCCTGAGGGTATGTACGAAGGTAAAGATACTACATAGAAGTGATGCGGCGACTAAGGCTTATTGACGGATCCCATCAAATCAAACTTGGTGCTACAGCACAGTATGTCGCTAGGGATGAATAGTGAACCGTCGTATTGATCCGACGTTGCTAGCTACGATCTGTGCAGGTTCACCAAAACCATTAATTGTCATCCACATTCCTAAAATATATCCCATCATCAAGAGCGTGTCAGTATTTCAGTAGAAAATGTGGACTCCTGGCTGCATCGTTTCCTCATTACTCGCTATTTAGACATGATTGAGCTCGAGCTCATTCTCGTGACGTGCACCGGTCCCGCCTGAATGGATACGTCCATCGTACATCCATTGGTCTCCGGAATAACTTTCATTCAAAGTCAAACCTATTTAAACTGACTAGCTGCTGCGCTGACTCTGGTGTCATTTGTGATTCATTTTGTCTAACACCCCGGGAGGTCAGCGAAACATTCCACATTCTTCAGAGCCCTTGGAGCTGACGACGTGCACGACAGGTAAAGTATTTGTACCAGTGTATGATGTTCCTCTCTCGAGGACTGCCTTAGTTCATGCCTAATTCCAGGGTTCTAACGACGGATGGGGAAAAGGGCGTCTGGTTTATTTTCTCAACTGAATACAAGTTCACCATTATCAACACTGAAATATGTAGGATGTGTGTCAACAGTTGCTGTCTTGCCCAATAACATTAATAGGCGTGTTATTGGTAATGGCTGGATGACCACCTTGTGAGAATGTTTCTTCCTTCGAAGGCTCACTGGTAATGGAATACAGGATGGTGGTTATTTTAATCATTATCCTCAACCTGTTATTTGTCATGAGACGCAGCGCACCCTGGCAGCATAACTGTCTTGGTAAGTTGAGCCGAACAGGTCTTTCATAGAAATAGTGATTGGTCCGATGGCAGTAAGGCTGCAGTGGCATCGAGAGACCTGGGTTTGAGCGCATCCAAGCAAAAGCCAATACGGACATTTCCGAAACCCGGAGACCCTATCTGATCCGCGGAGCACCTGGCTCATTGCCTTGCAAGGTTGGGGGGACTTATGCGGGTTTCGCCCTTGCGAAGGGGCTCATCAAAGGGCTTAACCGTTGCCCTAACCCGCCTTGGCTCGTGTAGCGACAGAATTAGACTACCACAGGTAGGTAGGATAGGGGGGGTTGGGCCTGATGAGAGGCCGGCCCACTGCGTAGTCTTTTACACTACGGCTTTTTCGTCTGTCTGTGTGTGTGTAATTCCTTAGCCAGATCCTTGCTTAAGCATCGGGCCGGCCGTCTCCGAAGATAGGGCAGCTTGGAATCGAACGCAGCGCCATTCATATTGCATCATGGTAGCTTGCAATCCCCGTGTGCATTCCATCTTTGCTTGCTTGGTTTCATGCGTATCCTACACTAGCGAAAGCCGGAGTGCCACGCTGATGGCCATCTCAGTATATATGCAGTCAAAGGCCGCACAGTTCCAGATGGCCCCACTGCGCTTCCTCCAAGGCCTCAACCCAGGGTTGACGAGGCTTTCCTCAAGCCACGGTCTTCCTCTCTATGACTAATTTTCGAGTTTCGTATCTTGTATCGTCTGGACCCATAGCACAAGATCGGGGGTCTGATATGTGCGAGTGTGATGCTTCTCTCATCAACACGGCATCGCTATCAAGCACGAGCGCTGAAAAGCATTCTGATGCGACTCATGTTTTTCACTCTGGCTTTCCGCGCTGAACCCTTCGCGGGTAGCTTGAGGGCTTCAACGAAGCAGATCAATGATGAACAGACGTGTGGCTTTATGGAGGTATGAATCATGAACGATTTTGGCACTATAAGACAAGCACTCCCTCAGGTTATTCCAAGAATCAAGAAGTCATGGCCGAGTGGGGGCTCCGAACCGAGGATTACCTCAATGACCTTGAGCAGACCCGACTTTCTGGGTATGTTCATTGTAAGGATTTTTTTTTACTGAACTTCCTCGACTGCCTGATCAAATCTTCACAATGTTCGACCTTAGGTGCCGCTATTGTGTTACTAGTCCACGAGACCATACGTTTTATACCTCAAGAAGTGAGTCGATGTACCATGGATGACGTTCTGTCACTGATGTCAGGTCAGGCAAGATACATGTATCGGTATGCTCCATTCAGATGACCGGGCACTCGTGGCCATTGCAATCTGACCAGCTTATCGTCCAGTGGCAAGTGGACATTGATCCATGCCGTTTATTTTTCCCTCAAGCTATGCAGTTTCCTCCACGTCTTGTAAGTGATTGTCTCTCAGACCAATTCCTCAGGCTTATACCAAGAAGAATCAATGCTTACAGTGAGGATGTTCACTTGCCCTCAATCCTAAATATTGAGTTTATTAGCTAAGCAGAAGAGCTTCGCATCCAAACTTGTAAGATCCTAACTTGTGGTCCTCAGAGTCTATTGTTCTAATCAAGTGTTGTACAGTGGTATATTCGACTCTAGCAACCAAGAGTTTGAATTGATTCCAGGTATTTAGGTGTATAATTTGCTACGGGTGGTTTGGAAAGATGTAAGTAAATAGCAAACTGCTATTCATGTAGAACAATATAAGATATATTCAGTCTCGACGCGAGAGCTGACTATTTACCTGTAGAACAATATAAGATATACTACAAAGTAGTCAGTACAGTAATTAAAGGTATTGGTAGAATACTCACTTCAGTCTCGACGTGAGAGCTGAAGTGCGACTACAAGCGAGAGACTATTTATCTAACACTATGATACACGCGCTTGTACGTAGACAATAAGCACAATAGCAATAGTGTACAGGCAGAGGAGAACAGTAAGGGCATAGCATAAAAGATACAAAAACGGTAGAGACCGTGCAAAAGGAATGGAGCGCGGGATAGAGGGCAAAAGCGGAGGGTGCGAAAGGAACGCCAGCGAAACGGAGATCGGAACTTGGCACGCGTTTGCAAGCCCGACACTCCCCTTCAAACCGTAGCAAGTCTGAGTTCTCGCGCGAAATGCTTGACTTTCGGCGAGGGGAGCGCTTTGGTGAAGACATCGGCTACCATGTCCTCAGTGGGGCAATAAATGAGCCGGATTTTGCCTTCTTCGACAATCCAGCAAATGAAATGATAGCGAACGTCAATATGTTTCGTTTGTGCGTGGTACTGGTGGTCTTTACTGAGTGCAATGGCGGATTGGTTGTCTGAAAAAATCGTGGTGGAGGGGACGGCAGTGTCGAAAATCTGTGAAATAAGCAAACAAAGCCACAGGGCTTCCTTTGAGGCATGAGTAGCGGCTACGTACTCAGATTCCATCGTGGATAAAGTGACAATTTCTTGTCGCTTGGCACTCCAAGAAACGGCCCCACCATTGACAAGGAATGCGTACCCGGAGGTAGCTCGGCGATCCTCTGCCATGTTGCCGTCGGCATCAGCGTAGCTTTCGAGGCCTTCCCCAGTGCCTCCGTAAGTCAGCCATAGGTCCTGTGTACCCTTCAGGTACCAAAAAACTCGCCTAACCGCTTCCCAGTGCGCCTCTCCGGGGTTCTTCGTGAATTTTGAGAGAACTTGGACAGCATATGCTATATCCGGTCGCTTTCCGAGGGCGGCATACATAAGCATGCCAGCGGCCTCTTGATAAGGCTTCCAGGCCATGCGAGCGATGTCCGATAGGGGTGCCAAAGTTCAGTTCAGTTCAGTTCAGCACCCTCTCAGCCTAAACCTGAACCTGAACCTATTCAGATTTACTGAACCTGAACCCGAACCTGAACTGAACCCCCCGAACTTGGTTCAGGAGGTTCAGTTCAGGGTTCGAACAGGTTCGAACTTGAACCTTTTGGTACTATGTCATAAAAATGTTTATATTGGCAATCAACTAATCAAAGTTCCATTCCTTGAGCTCCCATTCCTTTGCTTCTACTCCCCCATCTAAAAGTCCAGTTTTATACCCATCTTTTGTAATTTGTAAAGCTGTAAAGGTGGGACCTTCAAGTGAATTGCAGGGAAGGGTATCAGTATGTTTGCTACTAGAGAAAGCCCATTCAGATGACACTGAAGAGCCAGGAATGGCTAGATACTCTCTAGCCATAGTACCCAAGGTTGGATACTTTGTATGGTTGATCTAGGTAAGAAATCAGAAAAATATTTAATGCCAAAAAATAGATATAACTCACTCCCCACCATGCTATAATATCTTCTACTGGCTCAATACCAGCACCTAAATACTCATCCAACTCATGAAACATATCATGAGTAAATGAGGATGCCTGGGATAATCGTTGTTGCATTGCTCGAGCTCGTGCAGAAGTTCCCACTTCTGAAAAAATATTTGATGAGTGTTGGAACTGTGGCTTGGGTTCCTTATAATATGCCTTAAACTGAACCAAGCCATTAGAAAAGTCAAGATAAATCAACAAATATTACACACCACTTCTCGGAATTGATCTTTTGCTTTTTGACAATCAGCTGGAGCCCACATTTCTTCAAAATGCTCCATTTTGCAGCTTGGATCAAGCACTAGTATAATTATTAGCAGAAGGTCAAGAATAGGAATAAAATCATACCAAGAGAAATAAAATAAGCATCAGTATCAGCAATTGTTGTATGCCATTTTTTGAGCTTATCTATCCCTGCTTGAATACCATCCTTAACCTGTGCAAACCTTGGATGAAATATCAAATGCTCCCATTTTTCAATCACATATTCAAGCTCAGGGAGAGCATGAGTGATGGATGAACAAGTAGCAGATGAAAATGATGACTGAACACTGGCAGGAACCTAATAGAAATGAGAAAACTTTGTATGAGTAAAATAAATATTACTTACTGCCAAAGTATCTTGCATAAGCTCAAGAAGCTTCCACTCCTCCTCAACCAAGTAATAATCCAAATACATCTTGCCTTTTAACTTAGGAACAGATCCAGAGTCATCTGCATTTTTGATAAATTTACAAACTCCCTGTTCCAGGATTCAGAATACACTCAATTTAAATATTAAAAAAAACATACCTTCTTCAATAGGAGTAATCATTCAAGGAGATTATACATTGAACTCCAGTGAGTACAAACCCATTTGTGTTAGAGCCGGTGCGGGTCGGGACCGAAGCGGAGGGTCGGGGTGGTATCCTTGGTATAAGGTAACCGGGGGACAGGGCGAAGTCAGTACGTAGACTTCGGGACCGAGGCGGAGTACGTCGGGCGGGGGGTTGGACTTGCGGCCTCAGCTTATGTGCTGTGCCCTCCTACTGTCCTAGTCCGTATTTCAGGAGGTCGGAGCCGAAGCGGAGCGAGGCAGAAGAGAGGAGAGGATATGGAACAGGGAGCTGGTCCGCTGCTCGATTCGATTATCAGACTGAGGAGTACAAGCCAAGTACCTACGGTATATATACTACTGGCCTTACGAACTATGACTCGTACTGACTACGTGCGGAGTGAAGCGGAGACCCATATGGTTACAAACGGATTACAAACGAAATGGAGACCGGTACGGGTATGGAGACTGGTAACGTATCTTGACTACGGACGGGAAATGGAGACGGGGAAATAGAGACAGCGAGGTTCAGGTGACCACGGCACGTGTGGAGGTGGTCGCGTGATCGGGGCAGTGGGTTGCGGTCGGAGTGAGTCGGGGCCGAGTCGGAGGGCAGAGGGTTGTTGTGTGGAACACACGTGGAGTCGAGAAGCCGAAGTTTAAGTGATTAGACTTATAGTTGGCATGGATATGACAGTGCCCCCCCTTTAGGGCCGAGCCTCGAGGCCCTAGGCGGTCCAGACCGGGTCCATCGGAAGACATCCGCCCGAGTATAAAAACCGGCGAACTGGTTCGGTCCGGAAATACACAACTTGACCTCCTACCACCATGAGCAGCCAATCGTCTCGACAACCAACCGCGGCGGAGCGCAAGGCGCAGTTACTGAGGGAAAAGGCGGAGCAGGAGGAGCGGATGCGGCTGGAGATCGAGAGGTTGGAAGAGGAGGAACGGCGAGAGGAGGAATGGCGATTGGCGGTAGAGCGCCAAGAGGAAGAACGGCGACGGATGATTGAACTGCGTCAACGGCAAGCGGAGGAGCGGGCAAGGGAGCGACGGGCGGAAGAGATCAGGCGACAGCAAGAGGAAGCTGCTGAGGACGAACGTCGGGCGATCCGGGCCCGACTCGTCGCAATGACTACAACGGCTTCATCCAGCCGCCTGCCGGAGCAGCCTATGGAAGTCGACCATGAAGAGTCCGACCCGAATTACACGGGCGATGACGCGGCGAGGGACGAAGAGGAGGAGGAGGAGGAGGACTCCGAAGGTTCGGAGGTAAAGGGAAAGGGAAAAGGAAAGGCGAGGGTGGCCCCGCGGCGGGGCAACAAACACGTATTCGGAGGCGATAACCCGTGCTGGAGATGTCAGCGGGATGAGGTCCGGTGCGAGATTGCCGGCGGGTAAGTAAATACAAGAGTTCCTACGATGATAATTGCTGACAAAGGCCCCAGCAACACTAGGAGTTGCCGACGGTGTAGCAAAATGAAGAAACGATGCGGGGGTCAAGAAGAGACGGAGCCGAGCGGAGCCGGAGGTTTGTCGGGCCAGCAATTCGAAGGTGAGTAAGGAATCCTGTATTATGATGGACGCCAATTGATGGACCTTGTAGAGTTGAAACGGCTCATCGAAGAAAGGCACCAGGAGACCGTCAAGAAAATCTACATCCTGGAGGTGCGAATTGAGCGGTCCATCGCTCGGTTGGGGGAAAAGGTCGACAAGATGGGGTCGCTTGCTGGCCGCTACGAGCAACTACGGCGTTGGGAGGCTCAGGTGGACGGAAATTGGTCGAGTGGAAATTTTTCGGAGACGGAGGGTTCGGAGGGGAGTGTCGGGCCCGCTTCGGAGGAGGAGGTGCAGGATTTGATGGAAGAAGTGAATGGGTCGCCCGGGCTCTCTGGAGACGACACCGATAGGTAGTTGTACGGGGTTGTTTTTTTTTGGTTTGTTTAATACATGGTTGTTTCTTGGTGCGATGTGTGGTCAGTAACTCAAAGTGAGTGAAGAGGACCAGGCTTTGCAGGGTAAGAGGAATGAAAAGCCTCTACGAGATCTATAGCATGTTCAAGCTCGGTGGCTGGCAACCACGAGGACTCTTCTTCAGTGTCTTCGTAACCTAACCAGATGACTTTATAGAGGAGCTTGCACGCGCGGCGCCGATCGATCTTAGAGTCGACGATGCGGGCAATCTCGTATTCTGGTTCACCGTCAATGGAAACCGGCGCGGGCGGCGGATCCGATCGGGCGGGTATGGTGTTAGGTGTGGCTGGTTCGAGCATGGAAACATGGAAGACTGGGTGTACTCCACGCATGGAGTCGGGAAGTCGGAGTGTAAGGGAGTGAGTACCTGCTTGTGCAATGATCTCATAAGGCCCAAGGTACTTTTCGGAGAGTTTTTTGGAGGGACGGGTGGTGCGGAAGAATTGGGCTTTCACGAATACCTTTTGTCCAACCTTGAAGTCCGGGGCGGGGAGTCGGCGGGCATCGGCGGAGGTCTGATAACGTTGCTGGGCTAGCGCTATTTCGGACTTCAAGGTGGTGTGTAGGTCGTCGAGGTCAACAGCAAAATGGCGGGCCCGAGCGGAGGCGAGATCGCGCTCAGGATGAACTGTGATGTTCGGATGGTATCCTTTATTAGCGAAGAACGGGGAGATACCGGTGGTGGCACTAGGAGCGTTGTTGTAAGCGAACTCGGCTAGTGGTAGTAATTCGGACCAATTGTCCTGTTGGTAGTTACAGTAGACCCGAAGATATTGTTCGAGGGTCTGGTTGGTGCGTTCCGTCTGTCCGTCGCCTTCTGGATGGTAGCCCGAAGTGAAATGTAACTTTATATCGAGGGCTTGTCCCAATGAGCGGAAGAAGTGGGAGACGAATTCGGAGCTGCGGTCGGAGGTAACATGTTTGGGTACGCCGTGCTTGGAGAAGACGTGGAGGACGAATAGGCGGGCGAGGTCGGAGGAGGTGACGGTATCATAAGTCGGGATGAAGAGGGATTGCTTGGTGAGTCTGTCAACGATTACTAGGATGGCGTCGTAGCCGGAGGAGGCGGGGAGTTTTTCGATGAAGTCCATGGAGATTGAATTCCAAGGGCGTTCGGGAATGGGGAGTTGTTTGAGGAGACCGTAGGGACGGTGGCGCTGGGGTTTAGACCTCATACAGGTGACACAAGACTTACAGAAATCCTTGACGAAGGTGCGGACACTAGGCCAGGTGTATTCGCGCCGGATGAGTTCTAGCGTTTTGTTCTGACCGAAGTGTCCGGCTAGGACATGATCATGCTTGTACTGGAGGACCCGAAGTCGGAGATTGTCGGCGTCAGGGACGTAGATTCTGTCGTCTAGTAGGAGGAAACCTTTATCATTAACTGACCAACGGCCTTCTGGGCTAGCAAGGTGGGCGGAAGCGGTCGGATCCGCTGGTAGGGCGGCGAGGATATCGCGGTGTAGCTGGTCGAGATCCATGACTACAGCTGCGCGAAGGGAAGGGGCGTAAAGAGTGGTGGCACGGACGGAGGCCGCGAGTTGTTCATGAGTGAACACAGGCCGGAAGTTGTGCGGGTTGACCGATGCATAGTCGCTATTCCCCCCTTTAGGGTAGACGTCCCACCGTCTAGTTAGGGCGTCAGGCTTGGTACCGAGGCGGCCGGGTCGGAAACGGATGACGAGGTGGAACTGGGATAGGAACTCGGACCAACGAGCTTGGCGGCGAGTGAGGATTTTGGTGGTGCAGAAGTATTCAAGGTTTTTGTGGTCGGTGACTACATCAATAGTAAGAGGGGCACCCTCAAGATAGTGCCGCCAGATACGAAAAGCCTCGAATATCGCCAGGAGTTCCTTGTCGTGGGTGTCATAATTAAGTTCGGCCGTGTTAAAGGTGCGGGAATGGAATGCAACGGGGTGAACCTCTCCGTCATCGGTGATGATAGAGAGGATAGCCGCAAGGGCGTAGTCGGAGGCGTCGGTCTCGACAATGATCTGAGCATCGGGGGCCCAAGGAGTGAGGACGGGGGCGGATATGAATGCTTCTTTCAGGGAACTGAAGGATTCACGGCATTCGTCGGTGAAATTCCATTTCACATCTTTGCGGGTGAGGCGGGTGAGCGGAATGACGATGTCGGAGTAACCGTGAATGAAGCGACGGTAGAAATTGGCGAAACCTAAGAAGGACTGGATGTCCTTGACTTTCTTAGGTTCAGGCCACTCCTGGATGGTCTTGACCTTGGATTGGTCCATTCGGAGACCGTCGGGGGAAAGAATGTAGCCGAGGTATTCCACTGTGTCAGAGTGGAATTGGCATTTGTCGGGGCGGGCGTATAGGCCGTGTTGGCGGAGCCGCTTGAGGACCTCCTTGACTTGGTCACGATGGATACTATGATTGTCAGAGTATATCAGAATGTCGTCAAGGTAAATAGTAACGCAGACGTCGAGCATGTCCTTGAATATATTGTTCATGAACCGCTGGAAGGTGGCGGGGGCATTGGTGAGGCCGAAAGGCATAACCATCCATTCGAAGGAGCCGTAGCGGGTCCGAAAGGCGGTCTTCCATTCGTCGCCGTCAGCAACGCGGACTAGATGGTAAGCGTGACGGAGGTCGATTTTGGTATATACGCGAGCTTTGCGAGGGGAGTCTAAGAGGTCGGAGATGAGCGGAAGGGGGTAGCGATCCTTCTTGGTAATACGGTTGAGACCTCTAAAATCAACACATAAACGGAGGGAGCCGTCCTTTTTCTTGACGAAGAGGACCGGGGCTCCATGAGGAGAAGTGGAGGGGCGAATGAAGCCAATAGATAAATGTTCGTCAATGAAATCACGTAGAGCTCCAAGCTCTGATTGTGAAAGGGAGTAAATGGTACCGACCGGAGGCTGACCGCCATCCTCTAGGTTAATCTGGAGGTCGTAAGGGCGGTGTGGAGCGAGTGTGTCAGCACGCGATTTACTGAAAACATCGGCGAACTCATGGTATTCCTCGGGGATGGACGAGAGGTCAGCCGGGTCATCGGAGACAGAAGAAGACGCGGCCGATGCGGAGGCGGCGGAAAGATTGATTCGGAATTGTTGGGAGCCAGGGAGCTTGGCAGCGCGGATAAAGGCAGGAGCGTTTATCAAGGAGATGTGCGGTTTCGCAAGGGGGACAGATTGGGACGAGGTCCCGGACAGGGGTGGTGAACCTAGGTCAGGAGAGTCAGGGGCGGCCATAGGCGGAGCCGATGCGGGTGCGACGCAGGTAGAGACGGAAGCAGGATTCTCGAGTAGGGATGGCCGGAAAGTAATACTGCCCAAAGCCCAGTCAATCAACGGATTGTAGCGGGTGAGCCAGTTGTGTCCTAAGACCACAGAACAGGAAGAGTCGAGCTGGGTGACATAAGTGTCCAAAATGATAGATTCACCGGAGGGGAAGGATACAGGCAGTTGCGCAAGCTCCGTAATGTAGGCGTTTGAGGTCCCATCAAATAACCGAAGTTCAATAGCCGGGATGGACGAGGTTGGAATACTATGAGAACGAACGAAAGAAGAGTCCACAAAACAGTGAGTAGAACCACTATCAACAAGAGCTTTGAAAGGAGAAAAAGAAGAAGAAAAGTCAGAACTAACTACATTGTCCGTTGTAGAAAGCGGGTCCGAAGCGGAGAGTACAGGAGCGGAAACAGAGGGTAACAAAGTAACTAAAGGAGAAGTTAATGTAATATGAAGAGAGTTTGGATCGGAAAGAGCGGACGCATTGAGACGGAAACTCTCTGGAGCACAGCAGAGTTCAATGCGATCCTCAGTCTGTGCAGAGGCCTGAGGACCGCCGACTATTTTTCCGAGCTCGGGAGAGCCGGCGCGTCTGTCTCGGAAATCTGAGCCTGTCGGCCTTTAGCCTTGGCGTCAGGGAATTTCTTCTTGTCGCAGTTGGCAGCCCTGTGATTGGGATCTGCGCAGACAAGGCAGAGGTTATTGTCGAAACGTCGTTGACGTTCCTCGGGGGTTAATTTACCGTCCTTACCAAGTTTACTAGTAAGGTCGGATTTTGGCGGGGCCGATTTCTGACCGGCGGACGGGTTGGGCGGATTGCCCTTGAAGCTGGTGTTGGGCGTGCTGCCTCTGTTATTATTGGCAGGCTTGGCGGCAGGTTGCGGGTTGGTCGAGGTGGAAGGGGATGGGTTACCTCCAGGTTTCCTAGAGGCGGTCGGGTCCGAAGCGGCTTTGGCGCGGGCCTTCTCGCGTTGGCGTTCCCAGTAGCGAGCGTCGATCTTCATCGCTGCTGCTCGCATTTCGATGAAGGTGTCGGGCTTGCCGTCGGGCCGATTGGACAGAATGTCCTGGATGCGGTCGGGGAGGCCTTTATAGTAGCGGTGACAAAATACTTCGTCACCCCAGCGGAGTTGGCCAGCTAGGCGGAGAAAGTCGACGTTGTAGACGGCGATCTTCTCGTCATAGCGCATTCGGAGGGAGTCGAGCTGCTCAGCAGCTTCTCCGGTCGGATCCGCGGGACCGAAATTGGTCTGCAGTTCCAGGGTGAACTGGTCCCAGTCCTCGATCCAGTCGTGTATTATTCCGTGGTTGTCGGCCTCATCGAGGCCGATTTCGAAGTGTTGCTGTGCCACACCTGTGAGGTACGTCAACGCGAAGTTGACCTTGGTGGCGGGGATAGCGAACTGGGCTGGGTTAGTACGGAAGTAGAGCCGACATTGGAAGAGGAAGGGTTTGAGTTTGGCAGGGTCGGAACCTGTAAAGATGTCAGGTTCGCGAGCTTTGGTATGGGGAGTTCGAGGAGGCTGTGGGGCTTGAGAGTTCCCACGGCCGTCCATTTGGTCGGCTATGCGTTGGAAAACTTGGAGTATGAGTCTATCATGGTCGTCTCAGGTGTTGCCAGGTGGGATGTTGTTGTTGTTGTCGCCGTTGTCTGATGGTTCGTCGTCGCCCGGGGGCCCGTCCCCATTGTCAGGATAGTCATCGGGATCACCAGGGTCGCTGGGATCAGGATTGGGGTCGGGGCCGTCGTCGGGGCCGTCGGGAGTCCGGAATACTGAAGGTTGTATATCTTCAGAGAAGCGGTCGGGAGTCGATGGTGCGACCGATTGTAGACGAGAGCGAGGAGCCCTCGGGGAGTCGGGTTGCAGTTCTTCGGAAAGGGGTTGTCGAGCGACACGTCTACTACGGCGAACGGCTGGAGTTACCAGAGTGCGAGTACGGGTAACTGTTCGAGAGACCATGGTTAGAAAAATTCAGAGTGTGGTGGACAGGAGGAGTTGCAGTCTGATAATACTGTTAGAGCCGGTGCGGGTCGGGACCGAAGCGGAGGGTCGGGGTGGTATCCTTGGTATAAGGTAACCGGGGGACAGGGCGAAGTCAGTACGTAGACTTCGGGACCGAGGCGGAGTACGTCGGGCGGGGGGTTGGACTTGCGGCCTCAGCTTATGTGCTGTGCCCTCCTACTGTCCTAGTCCGTATTTCAGGAGGTCGGAGCCGAAGCGGAGCGAGGCAGAAGAGAGGAGAGGATATGGAACAGGGAGCTGGTCCGCTGCTCGATTCGATTATCAGACTGAGGAGTACAAGCCAAGTACCTACGGTATATATACTACTGGCCTTATGAACTATGACTCGTACTGACTACGTGCGGAGTGAAGCGGAGACCCATATGGTTACAAACGGATTACAAACGAAATGGAGACCAGTACGGGTATGGAGACTGGTAACGTATCTTGACTACGGACGGGAAATGGAGACGGGGAAATAGAGACAGCGAGGTTCAGGTGACCACGGCACGTGTGGAGGTGGTCGCGTGATCGGGGCAGTGGGTTGCGGTCGGAGTGAGTCAGGGCCGAGTCGGAGGGCAGAGGGTTGTTGTGTGGAACACACGTGGAGTCGAGAAGCCAAAGTTTAAGTGATTAGACTTATAGTTGGCATGGATATGACAATTTGACAAGCTCAAGTTCAAGTACTGATTTCTCAGCACAGCAAATAGAAAAGTACTTCTTTGCCTGAGGTGATAAGCAGACCTTAAAAGATATATAATTTATAAGTTAATATTTGGTATTGCTTTGGGAAAGAGAAATAGCTGAGTAATAAATGCTAAGACCTTTCCAAGAACATCTCCTGCATCAAATGAAACAGCATTATCTACATCTTCATCATTCTCAACTTCACCCAATTGATCCCAGTCAATTTCATCCTCATCAGATGAGACTGCTTTAGCTGTAAAACGAGTAGGGCAGATAGCTTCAATAAAAGCCTTAGAACCAAGATGAATAGTATGCTCAATGCATCTTCAATTTAAAACATATCAGAATAAAATATAAACCAAATCAACAATCACTCACCTAATATGCCGCTTATGAGCAATCCACCTGTTTGAAGGTGTGTCAAGTGTACATTGAAGCACCTTGAGAGCTTTGTCATTTGCTGAAGCATTATCAGTAGTAATCCAACCAATCTATAAATCATCAATTAGTTGAAGTCATTTAAAAATCATAAATCAATACTTTGGATTGAATTTTGTACTCATTGAAAACACCAAGAACAACTGCTGCCAAATTCTCACCACCATGGTTGCCTTCAATCTCAGGAAAACCTATAAGGTGTGACTTCAGCCTCCAGATATGTGGTTGATCAGGAGGAGAAGCAATGTATTGAACGGTAATGGCAAGAAAAGGTTTCATATCTTCTGTAGTCCACCCATCAAATGTGGAAGATATTTGTCCTGGTTGATTCTGAGATATAGTCAGTACCAATACTAGAAGATATGTCAAAAAAATATACCTGAAGGACTTTTGAAAGATGGTGGACCACAATCTTTGCTTTGTGTTTCACCTCTTCTGACATCTTGGTATGGTGAGGAATATCACTTTCCCTTGTTGATGGTTGCTGATAAATAAGAAGCTTGTGGAATGATGGCTGATCTACAGCTGTGAAAGGCTGGAGAAATAATTAGCTCCAAATCATCAAGAATGAATATGGAACCTTACCTGATCATCTTCAACTAGCCAATGAGTTAAATGCTCAATAAGCCCTTCCTTTGTCCACTTCACAGTTGGCACTATGAATGTATCAAGTGTTTTCTGGGCAGTCACACTCTCCTTGTCAGTTGGTTTAAATACACCAGACCTCTCAGCTTCAGCAAGTGTGACAGGATGAGGCACAAAATCCAACTCCTGGGCTCGCATCATATAAAATTCACCATGTGTCTTCCAATTCCTGATAAACCAATGAAAAAAGAGTATAGATTTTAGAAACAACTTTACATACTGCCCAATATGTTTACAACAAGTTGTTACACTCCCAGTCATCCAAATACTCTTATCAGGATCACACCCTTTTTGTTTTGCAAGATGACTACAGGATCCACATATGTTAGAAGTGAAGTAATACAAGAACAAGTTTACTTACCAGCAGATCTCACACCACCACCCCTTTATCTGAACACCATCTTTTAAATGTTCTTCCATCTGCCAGCATGCCCGAATGTCTTTGGTTTGCTCATTGCAGCCACGATGAGCATGTTTTTGCTGGAAAAAAAAATATTAGTATGCCAATAAGCTATTAAACATATTAAATATAACTTACCAGTGGGATAGTATCTATTTCTTTATCATCTTCCTGAGTAAGTTCCTCTGTCTTTCCATCCTCATCATTTACTCCTTCTTCCTCTTCATCACTGACAACAACAGCTGGCTTCTTTCGAACTCTCCCTGACTCTGTGGCTGAGCGCTTTTGTTTTGTTTGTCCTATAAATAGCAGTTAGAACAAGCAAGAACTCTGCAGCCCAAACCTCACCTTCAACAGAATGTACACATATAGTAGTAGTTTCCTCTATTTGTTCATCTTGATGTTCAATGTGGAGCCATACAAGTCAAAGAGGCCATAGTATTGATTATGAGTCAACATAGAGCCATAGTATCAATTTGTGAGTCAACATGGAGCCAGAGTATCAATTTATGAGTCAACAAGAGCCAGGGTATCAATTTATGAGTCAATGTGGAGCCAGGGTATCAATTTACAAGTCAATGAGGGCCAGGGTATCAATTTACAAGTCAACAAGGGCCAGGGTATCAATTTACAAGTCAATGTGGAGCCAAGGTATCAATTTACAAGTCAATGAGGGCCAGGGTATCAATTTACAAGTCAACGTGGAGCTGTTACCCGGGTTAGGGGTTCACTCTTGAGTAGCACGGCGTTCGCGGCAAGATGTCTGTACAGACTTGGTCTTGTCCTACTAGGCGTGACTTGGAGACGATGGAGCACTATAGTCCAGCCGGTTTAAGGGCAAAGAGGTATAGGAGGCAAGAACTGTATAACACTAAGATAAGGATACAAGGTATTGTACTGTATCCTTATATACTCCTAAGTGTGGCTGTACTCCTACTATAATAGTCCAGACCGGGGTAACTGTGAGTCAGAGATAAGAAAACATGAGGCGTATACTAAGAATAGTCCTTCTGATGTACACTACTGATAGTTTCATAGTGACATGGGAATGTGAGCTAAAAGTAACCATCCTTCTGATGTGGTTTCTGATAACATTAGGTCCGTTTCTAGAGTTGTTTTCCATACAACTCGTTAGTTTCCTTCTTCCGGGTACTCGGCTAGGTAGTTTGGTTCATAGTAGTCGATCTGTTATGAACAGTCCAGACCGGGAGGAACAAGAACTATTGTTCGACTTTACAAGATGGGTACAGGAGACTACAGACCAATTACGGGCACAAGAATACGAAGACGAGGAAGGGGAATATTACACCGCCATGCAGGACCTGGCGAGAGAAGCAGGAATGGAGATAACCTTGGAGGATATATTGGAATACCCCGAGGACGAGGAAGATAACCATGGATCAACCGACCCAATCTCCGATACGGATGGAAGCACTGAGAGAATGGAGAGCGAGAACGGAAAGGACTCCATGGAGATACAATCGGGAGAAGAAGATTATGAGTCAGAGGAAAGCGATGGAACATCGCACAGCAGTAGCAAGAGTACTGACTCATTGTAATATAAATAACACTAGGATGCCATCAGCCAGGATGTGCATCATGGTCAGGACTGCGCACGACCAGTAGAACAGCCAAGTAACCTATAACGAGTATATAGCACCTCATAGGTATATAAGGCCTGTACAAGTAGAGATTAAAGCCCTAAGCTTTAATCTTGTTAACAGCGGTCGTTTACCTCTCTGCCTTAACTTGGCGTCTTCCCTCGTTATCTCATTGAGCGCGATCCACTAAGCTCTATAAGGCCAACCGTCTCGGACACCTTGTAGAGTGATTGAAGGCCGTCTCCAGTTATCCTCGGATACAGAAGGAGCACGGATCATAACACGATCTGTGGTGGGTCGGTGGAGTCTGGTCTGGGGGGAATGACGGGGGAGAATGTAGGAGTGGGAGTTCTGTGGAGATCGAGTATGGTGGCGGTTTCTGGGGATGGGGGTTGTCCTGGGTAAAAGATGTCGTATAGAAGGTGTCTGAAATGGGGACTTTCGATTTTTTCTTCTGGTGGGGTGATTTGGTTTGCTTCAGAAGGAACCGCATGGTTCTCCTGTGATGTTTGATTTGGCCACGTCGTCATAGCACTCCTCGTAGTAATTGTCATGGGTGAGATCAATGTATCGATGGTGAGTTGTGGGAATGGTTGAGGGACGGGTTGTAGGATTTCTGGAGTAGGGGGCGTGTTGAGTCTTTCGACTTGGGCATTCGGTCCATTTATGGCGCAGTTGGAAGACAGCGCAATGGGGACATCTGTATTTGATGCAGTCGTATGAGTAGTGCCCTGGGGCATATTGCTTGCATCCGAGGCAGGCAAATTGGGGGCAATCCATGGCCCAGTGTCCTGTGTGTCTGCATTGGATGCAGACTGATCTGTCGGTGGTTCGGGGGTTGGTTCGTGGGTGAATGGGATTGGGGGAGTTCCAAATCGGGACGTTGTTACTGGCAACGGTGTGGGTGGTGTCCTTGGTGGGGGTGAGAAGTCTGAAGGGATTTCTGATACTGGCGGGCTTTCTTCCCTTATTGGGGACGGTGGTGATGATAGCGGCAGTGGTCGTCGTGGTAGTGGTGGGGATGGTTGTGGTGGGGGGCTGTGAGGTATGTACCTCATTTCGTTTGGGTAGGTTCTTTGACACCTTGGACATGAGGCCCGATCTTGAGCGGAGAAGTCGCTTGAGTGATTCTGCCCAGGCACGTTGCGTATTGTACACAGTAGCGAGAGCCTTAGTCTGTCGTACGTGGTGGGTATAGTCGTACCAGAGTTGTCTGTCGTATTCTGAAATTGGAGTGTGTTCCAATTTAGTCGTAAAGGCTCCGTCGGTGGCAGCCTCGCGCAGATCTCCGTCAGAAGGGTGATCTGGTCCATATGATCGTACTCCAGCTGTATGGTATCTAAGGGAGGTGGCTGGGGCGGCTGTTGGTTCTGGGGTGTTGTTGGGGTCAGGGGTCTCGTCCCTGGGGGAGGCGTATGTTGTGGCGAAGGTGTGAGAGGGGGTGTAGGGAGACGGGGCCGGAACAGGAGTTGTTTGAAGTGTAGTATGTTCGACGCTTGCATTGTTTATGATGACGACGGAGGATGATGAGGAGGTTGGTGAAGGTGTTGTTGAAAAAGGGGGGGTAGTTTGGGGGCGAGTGAGGTCGAGGTTCATGGGCATCTTTAAGTATGTTTGGTGAGGGAGCGAAGTTGTCTTTGGTTGGTTCTGGTGGGTTCCTGTTCTTTCTGGAGAATTCCATGAGCTTCTTTATACTCGGTCAAGTATTCTTTGGCGTTTGTATGAAGTGTTTCATCGGTGATCCATTTGTTCTCCGTGTGGGAGTATCCTTTCCATTTGACGTAGTATTGGAGCTTTCCGCAGTGTTGGCGGTGATTCAGAATGGCTTCTATTTCGTATTCTTCTTTTTCATTAATGATGTCTGGTGGTGGTGGAGTCAGATGAGATCCATATGCTTCTGTTTCGGTGTATGGAGTTAGAAGGTTTCTGTGGAATATTGGGTGTATCTTCCATTTGATCGGAAGTTTTAGTTTGTAGGTGAGTGGCGATAAGACTTCTGTGATAAGGAAGGGTCCTAGTCGTTTTGGGGATATTTTGTTGGAAATGAAGGGAAGTTTGAGGTTCTTGGCTTCTAGCCATACTTTTTGACATGTTTCAAGGGGTTTGACAGTTCTTCTGGTTCTTTGTTTCATAATATCGGTGGAGAGTTGATGTGCCACGTGTGCTTCTTTTCTGGCATCATCAAGGAGTCTGATGTGTTCGTCTACTGATGGAAAGTTCGATGTTTCCATTACCGTGGGTATCGGTGGAGGGTTGTATCCCATGATTAGTTCGAATGGGGATTTCTGCCTTGAGGCATGTATTTTGGAGTTGTGTGCGAATTCGGTGATAGGGAGGGTTTCTGGTGCAGTATATGGCAAGGTAGGTTTCGATTTCCTGATTGTATCGTTCGGTGGAGCCATCTGTCTGGGGATGGTATGCGGTAGAGAATGCTTGTTGGATGTTTAGTCGTTTGGCTAGTTGTCGGAGGGAGTTGGCTGCAAATCTAGGGTCTCGATCTGATATGATTTTGTCGGGTAGTCCGAATCTGGTGAAGACTTTTTCTATTAATAGTTGTCCGATGTCATCGGCGTTTGATCGATCTGAGGTTGGGATGAAATTTACCCCCTTCGTAAGGCCGTGGTCCACCATGGACAATATCGCATTATGGCCGGCGCTAGGTGGTAGACCGGTGATAAGATCCCATGAGATCTGGGCAAATGGGCGTTTAGATGCTGGTGGGGGAATCGGTTGAGTCGGTGTGCGATCCGGTCTGCGTATGATTTTATGTTGCTGACACTCTGGACAGCCTTTGATGTAGTTCTTTATGAACGTCGACATTCCTGGCCAATACACTTCTTTCTTAGCGAGGCGGTACGTTTCCTGTTCTCCAGGATGGCCACGTGTAGGGTGGTCGTGGTATCTTGCGATGACATCGCGTCTGAGTTGGAGGTCTTCTGGAATGATGACACGTTCTTGGAACGTGAGGAGTGAACCGTTTGGGGTTGGAATTGTTCCGAAGTCTTTATCGGCGGCGTTAGGGTGGGCTTCTTTTAGGAGTTTGAATGCTTTGGTGGTTCTAGCGTCGTATTTTGGTGATTCCGTGATTCTTTCTTGGAGTTCCATATCGACGTTGGCGATAAAGAGGTGTTCTGGGAGTATTGTGATCGAGTTTTGATTTTCTATGTCAGCAGTGGCGACAAAGAGGTTGTTTGGAAGCATGGTGATATCTTCGTTATCGTTATCCTCATCAGGGATGTGGTCTGGTCATCTTGATAGAGCATCTGGTGCAGGAATTTTTGATCCTGGGACGTGTTCTAGTTTGAAGTTGTAGTCAGCGAGGGTCTGTACCCATCGTGCTTGTCGGCGGTTGATTTTCTGTGGTTTACGCCAGTATGTGAGGTTTTGGTGGTCTGTTCTGATACGGACGGTATGGGGGTTGCCAAGGAGGTAGTGGCGCCATTCTTCGAGGGCTTGGATAATAGCGAGGAGTTCCCTGTCATAGATGTCATAATTGCGTTCTGCTGGTCCGAATGTCTTTGAATAGAATGATACGGGTTTCCGTATTCCGTTGATGTCGTATTGATACAGGACAGCTCCTGATGCAAACTTAGAAGCATCAGCTTCCATTTCGAAGGGTTTTGTGGAGTCGGGCATGAGAAGTACCAGTTCTTTTAGGAATTTGTTCTTAAGCGTTTCAAATGCTTCCTGTTGTTCTTCTTTCCATTTGAATTTGTTTGATTTGGAAAGGAGTTGGTTCAGGGGTTTGGTGTGGTGGGAGTAGCTGCAGATGAACTTCCAGTAGAAGTTACAGAATCCGATGAATTTCCAAACGTGTCGGACTGTTTTTGGTACTGGCCAGTCTTCTATTCCTTTAGTTTTCCGGGATCCATTTTGATCTCGTCTGGTGTGATGATCATGCCGAGATATTCGAGTCATTGTTTGTTGAACTTGCATTTCTCCGTTTTGAGGTAGAGGTCGTTTTCCTGCAGGATTTGCAGTACTTTTTCTGTGAGTCGGTCAGTTTCTTCCTGGGTTTTACCGTAGATTAGGATATCATCCATGTAGATGATGATCCCTCCTTTCTCCATTATTTCAGAGAACAACGTGTCCATCATGTGTTGGAACGTCACGGGACTGTTGCAGAGTCCAAAAAACATAACAGTTGGTTCGAAAAGACCCATGGGAGTCTTGAATGCTGCTTTCCATTGATCGCCATCTTTGATTCTGACGTTATTGTATCCTAGGCGGACGTCGAGCTTGGTGAAATACTTAGCTCCTTTGAGTTTTTCCATGATAGAGGAAATCATGGGGATTGGGTAAGCATTTTTGACGGTGTGATTGTTTAGATAACGATAGTCTTGGCAGGGTCGGAGGTCTCCTCCTTTCTTGGCAACGAAAAAGAAGGGTGATGCCATAGGGGATTTTGAGGGGCGGATGTAGCCTTTTCGGAGGTTTTCGTCTATGAATTCTTTCAGTGCTTTTTCTTCGGCAGGTGCCACTTGATAAGGTTTCATTGATTTCGCTTCGAATGTCGGTTTTAGTTCGATTTCGTGATCGAATGTTCTTGATGGTGGGAATCTTTCGGAGGCTTTCTTGTTGAATATTTTTGCCCATCGGGCGAATCTCCGAGGAATCTCGGGTGGTTCCTTGTTTGATTCCGGTTGTTTTCCTTTTTGGTTTGTTGACTTTGTCAGGTTATGTTGCTCATTGTGGAGCGTTGTAGCGTGTGTCGCTTTGGCGTTTACTTCTAATGGGGTTAGAAGCATGGGGTTCATTTCTCTTTCTAGAGCGAAGGTGTCGAGGTCAACGTTTGACAGGTTGACGTATTCTTCAGGGTTTTCCTCGGGTTGGGAGGTTTTTCCAGCCATTATGTCCATGGCGATGGAGTTAAGTTCGACGGGTTGTCGTAGGGTTCTGAGGAGTTTGGAAAAGTCTTGATGATCGATTTGTGGTTTCCAAGAAAACGTTTTGGTTTTCCAGTTGATGTTGGGATTGTATTGTTCCAACCAGGGAAATCCGATGATGAGGTCTTTCTCACCAGTGTTTGTGACGTACGCTTCTAGCGTGCAATCTCTTCCATCAATGATGGTTCTGATTTTGATGTATTCATGGATCTTGCCATGTTGATTATCAGTTCCATCAATGTTACTGAGTGGAATTGGTTGGTCCAGCCGTTTGGTTTGATGACCATGTCGTTCAACGACTTTGTGGGAGATGAAGTTCCCTTGGGCTCCTGAATCTATCAGGGCGGTGATGGCCACGGGTTTTGATGTCTGTTCACTCCAAATCTCGATGGGTAAGAAAAAGGATCGTTTATTCGGGGATAGTCGTAATTGTACAGAGTTTATCGAGAAAATGTCCTTCTGGGAGTGAGAGTACGAAATGTCCTTCTGAGTTCTGGAACGTGCAGGGGCACATCTGTCGACAGCGTTCCTTTTTAAAAATCCTGGAATGGACGCATCTCCGGGTCCTCGGCTAGCATGGAGTGGAGTTCTTGTTGGAGTTCAGGATCGAGATCATCGACCATTTGGCGCATCTGAGATGCGACTTCTGCGACGGCAAGGGAGTACTTGCGTTGTGGTGATTGTTGGGCGTTCCGGTTTGGAATTCCGGGACGAGTGTTTTGTTGTCCAGGGAAGGGATGGTTGGGGTTTCTCGCAGGGCGAGGGGGATTGGTATGCATTCCTGGGAAGCGTCTAGCTGGTGGTGGTTGAGGGCATTTGCTGACCCAGTGATCTTTGGCTCCACATCGGAAGCATTCCTGGTTTTGGTATGATTTCATTTGTTGTCCGGTGACAACAGCATCTAGCTCCAACGGTTCCTGTGTGGAGTTTTCTTCGGTATATTCCGGTTGTGGGATTTCGGGATAAGGATCTTCGAATCCTTCTTCTATTGTGACGTGGTCTACTTCCATGGCATGTGGGTCATGTGGGGTGAATCGTGGAGCGTTGCTCCTTTGGTAGAATTGTGCGTAGGGCATGTTATTGTTTGGACGGCTTGGTCCGCGGTTGGATTGGTATTGGTTTCTTTGGGGAAACGTGTTTCTGGGGGTGCCGTAAAGGGCGTTGATTCGGCGGAAATTGTCGTCGAGTTTATTTGCTCAGGTGTACCAAGCGGTGATAGTTGTTGGAGGGTTTTCTGATTCGTCAATCTTCATGGCAATGCGGCGATCGATTGCCTTGCGGTATAGATCGATTAGAGTGCGATCTTCATTTAATCCGGATTGTCAGACAAGTTCCTTGAACTGAGCGTTGAACTCGGTCATTGGTTTGCCTGCTTGGTGCAGGGTTTGAAGTCGGGTATGTGCGTACGCATGTTCGTCTGCTGGGGTGAAGTCGGCTCTAAGTCGAGCGGTGAAGTTGTCCCATGACTCCATGGCTATGGGTTGTCCTTGTTGAGTTTGGGCGTTTCTCTCATGGAGGTATTGTCTAGCCCAGGCTCGGGCATCTCCTGATTGCATTGTTGAAAGGATGAATAGGGTCCTAGCGAGGTCGGTGTTGTAAGTGGTCGCATTGGCGAGCACGTAAACTTCGCATTGGAAGATCCAATCTTCGAATAGCCTTCTAGTTCCATCAAAGGTGATGGGTTTGAGGAGTCCTAACTCCTTTGGGGTAGCTGCGGTGGCCATTATTTGTAATTGTCCGGGTGGTGGTGGTGGTGATGGTGGTTGCGTTGGTCGCAAAGGAGGAGTTGGTAGGGCTAAGGGTACGGTTGATGCAGGTAGTGCGGGTGGTTGTGGATCGGGATCTGATTGGTTGTCATCTGTTATATAGACATCGGAATTGTTGTCTGCTGGGGGAGTTCTTCCCTGATTTACGGCATATTCATGGCGTGTGAGTAAGTTCTCTTCTGACGTGGAAAGTCCTCTTGGTTGTTTGAGGGCGTTTTTAAGTCTTTGGAGTTCGTAGTCATTTAATGGGTCTACTTTAGCACGGTATTCTTCGGCTTGTTTGCATCTTCTTTCTTCTTCTTCGTAGTGTTCTTTTAATTCTTTTTCGTGTTGTAGTCTTTGTTGTTCTGTTAGTTTGTCAGCAAAGCTTGTTCTTGTTCGTGTTGATGTACTTGGAGTGGGTGAGTCGAATGGAGATGGAGGATAGAATGGGGATGGTGTCTGAGTGGGGATAGGGTTTCTTCTGGGATCCGGGTTCTGGGTTCCTGATCCTGAGATTCTACTTCTTGATTTGGGAGGAGGAGGTGATGGGGATTCTTGGGCCAAGAATTTCTTTGGAGGCGTGGTGATATTTGTCTAGCGATCGATTATCGCTAGAAGTATGAAGAATTGGGTGGCTATTATGGATATCCCTGAATATAGGTTCCACGATCTGATGACACAGCAATGGCAGGGGCACGTGATGCGTTCGAGTTCTAGGGTGATGATTCGGTAGGTGATGAGGGTGGCGGTAGAAGTGAAAACAAAAATGAGTAGGTAAGCCAGGTCTTCTGGCGGGGAGAGGTTGAGGGACATAGCGATGGCTACACAGAGAGGCGGTTTTCTTTCGCATGTCGTTTTGAACGACCAGGGTACCTCGACGCGTTCAGTACGTCAGCAGAGCAGAGCAGAGTAGAGGGCGATCAAGAGATAAACAGCAGAGTATCTTAGTGTTTTGTTACCCGGGTTAGGGGTTCGCTCTTGAGTAGCACGGCGTTCGCGGCAAGATGTCTGTACAGACTTGGTCTTGTCCTACTAGGCGTGACTTGGAGACGACGGAGCACTATAGTCCAGCCGGTTTAAGGGCAAAGAGGTATAGGAGGCAAGAACTGTATAACACTAAGATAAGGATACAAGGTATTGTACTGTATCCTTATATACTCCTAAGTGTGGCTGTACTCCTACTATAATAGTCCAGACCGGGGTAACTGTGAGTCAGAGATAAGAAAACATGAGGCGTATACTAAGAATAGTCCTTCTGATGTACACTACTGATAGTTTCATAGTGACATGGGAATGTGAGCTAAAAGTAACCGTCCTTCTGATGTGGTTTCTGATAACAGGAGCCAGGGCATCAATTTATGAGTCAACGAGGGCCAGGATATCAATTTACAAGTCAATGTGGAGCCAGGGTATCATTTTACAAGTTGAGGAGGCCATGATATTGATTTTCAAGTGAACGTGGAGCCGTAATATTGATTTTCGAGTGAATATGGAGTTATATGGGTGGTGGGCAATTAATGGAGGTATTTCGTCAGCATGGGAAATAGGATAGAGGTAGGTATGCTTACCTTCATTATCAGTAATGTTTGAAGCCTGTGAAGTGGCTGCCTGATCTTCTTCAGGAGGACCAGCTGCCTCCACTGACTCTTTCAGGGGTGTGTTGTCTTGCTTTGAGGCTGTAAGACATATCAGATATTGATTAAAACATGGAGGACAGGGGCCAGACCTTTTTGAGGTGGAAAAAAAGTGGTGAGAGTGACCAGACCTGGGTCTGGATCCCCTTGAGCCTTCCATGTTGGTTTGGAGGTGCATTGACTGGGGAGACGTTGACTAGCGACATGCTGTGCCAGCTGTTTACCCTTGAGTCCTTGAGATTCATGGGTCGGCTTGAGGGTGTCACTTGCAGGAGGGAGGGGTGTTGTTTCAGCACTCGGTGAGTAATTCCAATCAATCTTGGAGGCCTCCTTGAGCGAACCGTCCAGATTTAGCGCACAGTTGTCTTCGGACATGATAAGCACAGGACACATGGGATTTGGCAGTGTTGATAGTGTGGGGGAAAGAGTGAGTGAAAAATCAACAAAGTCGGAACTTTGTTGATGTTTGGCAAGCACTGCCACTGCCACTGCAGCCCTCACCACCGATGGCCCTCAACTCATGCGTTTGAACGCGTTTGAACACGTTCGGACGCGTTCAGGTAGGCTGGCCACAAGGCCGAACCTTGAACTGAGTTGACAGGCCTATGCCTGAACCTGAACCCGAACCGGATTGAACCTTTGGGTTCAGTTCAGGGGGTTCAGGTTCGAACTGAAGTTCTGAACCGAACTTCGGCACCCCTAATGTCCGAAGTCGTTTGAGGCGATTGCTCACTCGTTAGGCAGATGGCAGGATCCATGGGGGTGCTAACCGGTTTCTCGTTGTCGAAACCATAACGTCTGAGCGAAGCATCGACGTAGGAACGTTGGGATAGCATGAGCTTACCCTGTTCCTTATCCCTCTTCACTTCGATTCCCAAGAGCCAGTGGATCTCTCCCAGATCCGTAATTTCGACGAATTTTCGCACTCCATCCTTCACCCAGTCAATCAGTGAAATAGTAGATGTGACGAGAGTACAGTCATCAACGTGCACCAGGATTATGGTGAGATCTGGCGCCACGATCTTGAAGAATACGCTCTGGTCAACCTCACAGCATGAAAAGCCCAGGTGATTGACCAAAATCTTGCATAAACGTTGGTACCATCGCCGGCCGGACTGCTTGAGACCGTAGAGGGTCTTCTTGAGGTGGCAAATGTGACGTGGGTGGGTGGTGGATGTGAAACCGGGTGGTTGCCGCATGTAGATTGTCTCACCAGGGCCTAATTTCCCATTTAGGTACGCACCCTTGATATCGATCTGATGGATCTCGTAGTTACGAGCGGCGGCAATTGCTAGGACTGTCCAGATAGATGTGAGTCGTGCTACAGGTGCAAAAGTGTCGAAATAATCGACTCCGGGGACTTGAGAAAATCCTTGGGTGACGAGACAGGCCTTGTAACGGACAACATTGCCAGCAGCATCCTTTTTGTTACCTGGGTTAGGGGTTCGCTCTTGAGTAGCACAGCGTTCGTGGCAAGATGTCTATACAGACTTGGTCTTGTCCTACTAGGCATGACTTAGAGATGACGGAGCACTATAGTCCAGCCGGTTTAAGGGCAAAGAGGTATAGGAGGCAAGAACTGTATAACACTAAGATAAGGATACAAGGTATTGTACTGTATCCTTATATACTCCTAAGTGTGGCTGTACTCCTACTATAATAGTCCAGACCGGGGTAACTGTGAGTCAGAGATAAGAAAACATGAGGCGTATACTAAGAATAGTCCTTCTGATGTACACTACTGATAGTTTCATAGTGACATGTGAATGTGAGCTAAAAGTAACCGTCCTTCTGATGTGGTTTCTGATAACATTAGGTCCGTTTCTAGAGTTGTTTTCCATACAACTCGTTAGTTTCCTTCTTCCGGGTACTTGGCTAGGTAGTTTGGTTCATAGTAGTCAATCTGTGGTGGGTCGGTGGAGTCTGGTCTGGGGGGAATGACGGGGGAGAAGGTAGGAGTGGGAGTTCTGTGAAGATCGAGTATGGTGGCAGTTTCTGGGGATGGGGGTTGTCCTGGGTAAAAGATGTCGTATAGAAGGCGTCTGAAATGGGGACTTTCGATTCGTTCTTCTGGTGGGGTGATTTAGTTTGCTTCAGAAAGAACTGCATGGTTCTCCTGTGATATTTGATTTGGCCACGTCGTCGTAGCACTCCTCATAATAATCGTCGTGGGTGAGATTGATGTATCGATGGTGAGTTGTGGGAATGGTCGAGGGACGGGTTGTAGGATTTCTGGAGTAGGGGGTGTGTTGAGTCTTTCGACTTGGGCATTCGGTCCATTTATGGCGTGGTTGGAAGACGGCGCAGTGGGGGCATCTGTATTTGATGCAGTCGTATGAGTAATGCCCTGGGGCATATTGCTTGCATCCGAGGCAGGCAAATTGGGGGCAATCCATGGCCCAGTGTCCTGTGTGTCTACATTGGATGCAGACTGATCTGTCGGTGGTTCGGGGGTTGGTTCGTGGGTGAATGGGATTGGGGGAGTTCCAAATCGGGATGTTGTTACTGGCAATGGTGTGGGTGGTGTCCTTGGTGGGGGTGAGAAGTCTGAAGGGATTTCTGATACTGGCGGGCTTTCTTCCCTTACTGGGGACGGTGGTGATGATAGCGGCAGTGGTCGTCGTGGTAGTGGTGGGGATGGTTGTGGTGGGGGGCTGCGAGGTATGTACCTCATTTCATTTGGGTAGGTTCTTTGACACCTTGGACATGAGGCCCGATCTTGAGCGGAGAAGTCGCTTGAGTGATTCTGCCCAGGCACGTTGCGTATTGTACACAGTAGCGAGAGCCTTAGTCTGTCGTACGTGGTGGGTATAGTCGTACCAGAGTTGTCTGTCGTATTCTGAAATTGGAGTGTGTTCCAATTTAGTCGTAAAGGCTCCGTCGGTGGCAGCCTCATGCAGATCTCCGTCAGAAGGGTGATCTGGTCCATATGATCGTACTCCAGCTGTATGGTATCTAAGGGAGGTGGCTGGGGCGGCTGTTGGTTCTGGGGTGTCGTTGGGGTCGGGGGTCTCGTCCCTGGGAGAGGCGTATGTTGCGGCGAAGGTGTGAGAGGGGGTGTAGGGAGACGGGGCCGGAATGGGAGTTGTTTGAAGTGTAGTATGTTCGACGCTTGCATTGTTTATGATGATGACAGAGGATGATGAGGAGGTTGGTGAAGGTGTTGTTGAGAAAGGGGGGGTAGTTTGGGGGCGAGTGAGGTCGAGGTTCATGGGCATCTTTAAGTACGTTTGGTGAGGGAGCGAAGTTGTCTTTGGTTGGTTCTGGTGGGTTCTTGTTCTTTCTGGAGAATTCCATGAGCTTCTTTATACTCGGTCAAGTATTCTTTGGCGTTTTCATGGAGTGTTTCGTCAGTGATCCATTCGTTCTCCGTGTGGGAGTATCCTTTCCATTTGACGTAGTATTGGAGTTTTCCGCGGTGTTGTCGGTGATTTAGAATGGCTTCTATTTCGTATTCTTCTTCTTCATTGATGATGTCTGGTGGTGGTGGGGTTGGATGAGATCCGTATGCTTCTGTTTCGGTGTATGGAGTTAGAAGGTTTCTGTGGAATATTGGATGTATCTTCCATTTGATCGGAAGTTTTAGTTTGTAGGTGAGTGGCGATAAGACTTCTGTGATAAGGAAGGGTCCTAGTCGTTTTGGGGATATTTTGTTGGAAATGAAGGGAAGTTTGAGGTTCTTGGCTTCTAGCCATACTTTTTGACGTGTTTCAAGGGGTTTGACAGTTCTTCTGGTTCTTTGTTTCATGATATTGGCGGAGAGTTGATGTGCCGCATGTGCTTCTTTTCTGGCATCGTCAAGGAGTCTGATGCATTCGTCTACTGATGGAAAGTTTGATGTTTCCATTACCGTGGGTATCAGTGGAGGATTGTATCCCATGATTAGTTCGAATGGGGATTTCTGCCTTGAGGCATGTATTTTGGAGTTGTGTGTGAATTCGGCGATAGGGAGGGTTTCTGACCAGTCAAGGGGGTTTCTGGTGCAGTATATGGCAAGGTAGGTTTCGATTTCTTGATTGTATCGTTCGGTGGAACCATCTGTCTGGGGATGGTATGCAGTTGAGAATGCTTGTTGGATATTTAGACATTTGGCTAGTTGTCGGAGGGAGTTGGCGGCGAATCTGGGGTCTCGATCTGATATGATTTTGTCGGGTAGTCCAAATCTGGTGAAGACTTTTTCTATTAATAGTCGTCCGATGTCGTCGGCATTTGATCGATCTGATGTTGGGATGAAAATTACCCCCTTCGTAAGGCCGTGGTCCACCACGGACAATATCGCATTGTGGCCGGCGCTAGGTGGTAGACCGGTGATAAGGTCCCATGAGATCTGGGCAAATGGGCATTTAGATGCTGGTGGAGGGATCAGTTGAGTCGGTGCGCGATCCGGTCTGCGTATGATTTTATGTTGCTGACACTCTGGACAGCCTTTGACATAGTTCTTTATGAACGTTGACATTCCTGGCCAATACACTTCTTTCTTGGTGAGGCGGTACGTTTCCTGTTCTCCAGGGTGGCCACGTGTAGGGTGGTTGTGGTATCTTGTGATGACATCGCATCTGAGTTGGAGGTCTTCTGGAATAATAACACGTTCTTGGAATGTGAGGAGTGGACCATTTGAGGTCGGAACTGTTCCGAAGTCTTTATCGGCGGCGTCAGGGTGGTTTTCTTTTAGGAGTTTGAATGCTTCGGTGGTTCTGGCATCGTATTTCGGTGATTCCGTGATTCTTTCTTGGAGTTCCATATCGACGGTGGTGATAAAGAGTTGTTCTGGGAGTACTATGATCAAGTTTTGATCTTCTATGTTGGCAGTGGCGACAAAGAGGTTGTTTGGAAGCATGGTAATGTCTTCATTATCGTTGTCCTCATCAGGGATGTGGTCTGGACGTCTTGATAAGGCGTCTGGTGCAGGGATCTTTGATCCTGGGACGTGTTCTAATTTGAAGTTATAGTCAGCGAGGGTCTGGACCCATCGTGCTTGTCGGCGGTTGATTTTCTGGGGTTTACGCCAGTATGTGAGGTTTTGGTGGTCCGTTCTGATACGGACGGTGTGGGGACTACCAAGGAGATAGTGGTGCCATTCTTCAAGGGCTCGGATAATAGCGAGGAGTTCCCTGTCATAGATGTCGTAATTGCGTTCTGCTGGTCCGAACGTCTTTGAATAGAATGATACGGGTTTCCGTATTCCGTTGATGTCATATTGATATAAGACAGCTCCTGATGCGAATTTAGAAGCATTGGTTTCTATTTCGAAGGGTTTTGTGGAGTCGGGCATGAGGAGTACCGGTTCCTTTAGGAATTCATTCTTGAGCGTTTCGAATGCTTTCTGTTGTTCTTCTTTCCATTCGAATTTGTTTGATTTGGAAAGGAGTTGGTTCAGGGGTTTGGTGTGGTGGGAGTAGTTGCGGATGAACTTCCGGTAGAAGTTACAAAATCCGATGAATTTCCAAACGTGTCGGACTGTTTTTGGCACTGGCCAGTCTTCTATTCCCTTGAGTTTTCCGGGATCCATTTTGATTTCATCTGGCATGATGATCATGCCTAGGTATTCGAGTTGTTGTTTGTTGAACTCACATTTCTCCGTTTTGAGGTAGAGGTCGTTTTCCTGCAGGATTTGCAGTACTTTTTCCGTAAGTCGGTCAGTTTCTTCCTGGGTTTTACCATAGATCAGGATATCATCCATGTAAATGATGATTCCTCCTTTCTCCATTATTTTGGAGAATAACGTGTCCATCATATGTTGGAACGTCGCGGGACTGTTGCAAAGCCCGAAAAACATGACAGTCGGCTCGAAAAGACCCATGGGAGTCTTGAATGCTGCTTTCCATTGATCGCCATCTTTGATTCTGACGTTATTGTATCCTAGGCGGACGTCGAGCTTAGTGAAATACTTAGCTCCTTTGAGTTTGTCCATGATAGAGGAAATCATGGGGATTGGGTAGGCGTTTTTGACAGTGTGATCGTTTAGATAACGATAGTCTTGGCAGGGTCGGAGGTCTCCTCCTTTCTTGGCAATGAAAAAGAAGGGTGATGCCATAGGGGATTTTGAGGGGCGGATGTAGCCTTTTCAGAGGTTTTCATCTAAGAATTCTTTTAGCACTTTTTCTTTGGCAGGTGCCACTTGATAGGGTTTCATTGATTTCGCTTCGAATGTTGGCTTTAGTTCGATTTCGTGATCAAACGTTCTTGATGGTGGGAATCGTTCAGAGGCTCTTTTGTTGAATAATTTAGCCCATTGGGCGAATCTCCGAGGAATCTCGGGTGGTTCCTTGTTTGATTCCTGTTGTTTTCCTTTTTGGTTTGCCGATTTTGTCGGGTTGTGTTGCTCATTGTGGAGTGTTGTGGCGTGTGTCGCTTTAGCGTTTACTTCTAATGGGGTTAGAAGCATCGGATTCATTTCTCTTTCCAAAGAGAAGGTGTCAAGGTCAACATTTGATAAGTTGACGTATTCTTCGGGGTTTTCCTCGGGTTGGGAGGTTTTTCCAGCTATTATGTCCATGGCAATGGAGTTGAGTTCAACGGGTCGTCATAGGGTTCTGAGGAGTTTGGAAAAATCCTGATGATCGATTTGGGGTTTCCAAGAGAATGTCTTGGTCTTCCAGTTGATGTTGGGGTTGTATTGTTCCAACCAGGGAAATCCGATGATGAGGTCTTTCTCACCAGTGTTTGTGACGTACGCTTCTAGTGTGCAGTCTCTTCCATCGATGATGGTTCTGATTTTGATGTATTCGTGGATCTTGCCATGTTGATTGTCAGTTCCGTCAATGTTACTGAGTGGAATTGGTTGGTCCAGCCATTTGGTTTGATAACCATGTCGTTCAACGACTTTGTGGGAGATGAAGTTCCCTTGGGCTCCTGAATCTATCAGGGCAGTGATGGCCACGGGTTTTGACGTCCGTTCACTCCAAATCTCAATGGGTAAGAAAAGGGATCGTTTATTTGGGGATAGTCGTAATTGTACAGAGTTTATCGAGAAAATGTCCTTCTGGGAGTGAGAGTATGAAATGTCCTTCTGAGTTCTGGAACGTGCAGGGGCACATCTGTCGACAGCGTTCCTTTTTAAAAATCCTGGAATGGACGCATCTCCGGATCCTCGGCTAGCGCAGAGTGGAGTTCTTGTTGGAGTTCAGGGTCAAGGTCATCGACCATTTGGCGCATCTGAGATGTGACTTCTGCAACCGCAAGGGAATACTTGCTTTACGGTGATTGTTGGGTGTTTCGGTTTGGAAATCCGGGACGAGTGTTTTGTTGTCCAGGAAAGGGACGGTTGGGGTTTCTTGTGGGGCGAGGGGGATTAGTGCGCATTCCTGGGAAGCGTCTAGCTGGCAGTGGTTGAGGGCATTTGCTGACCCAATGATCTTTGGCTCCACATCGGAAGCATTCCTGGTTTTGGTATGATTTCATTTGTTGTCCGGTGACAACGGCATCTAACTCTAACGGTTCTTGTGTGGAGTTTTCTTCGGTATATTCCGGTTGTGGGATTTCGGGGTAAGGATCTTCGAATCCTTCTTCCATTGCGACATGGTCTACTTCCATGGCGTGTGGGTCGCGTGGGGTGAATCGTGGAGCGTTGCTCCTTTGGTAGAATTGTGTGTAGGGCACATTATTGTTTGGATGGCTTGGTCCGCAGTTGGGTTGGTATTGGTTTCTTTGGGGAAACGTGCTTCTGGGGGTCCTGTAGAGGGCGTTGATTCGGTGGAAATTATCGTCGAGTTTATTTGCTCGGGTGTACCAAGCGGTGATAGTTGTCGGAGGGTTTTCCGATTCATCGATCTTCATGGCAATGCGGCGATCGATTGCCTTGTGGTATAGATCGATTAGAGTGCGATCTTCGTTTAATCCGGATTGTCGGACAAGTTCCTTGACTTGAGCATTGAACTCGGTCATTGGTTTGCCTGCTTGGTGCAGGGTTTGAAGTCTGGTATGCGCATACGCATGTTCGTCTGCTGGGGTGAAGTCGGCTCTAAGTCGAGCGGTAAAGTTGTCCCATGATTCCATGACTATGGGTTGTCCTTGTGGAGTTTGGGCACTCCTCTCGTGGAGGTATTGTCTAGCCCAGGCTCAGGCATCTCCTGATTGCATTGTCGAAAGGACAAATAGAGTCCTGGCGAGGTCGGTGTTGTAAGTGGTCGCGTTGGCGAGCACGTAAACTTCACATTGGAAGATCCAATCTTCGAACAGTCTTCTGGTTCCATCGAAGGTGATGGGTTTGAGGAGTCCTAACTCCTTTGGGGTAGCTGCTGCGGCCATTATTTGTAATTGTCCGGGTGGTGGCGGCGATGGTGGTGATGGAGGTTGTGTCGGTCGCAAAGGTGGAGCCGGTAGGGCTAAGGGTACAGTTGGTGCAGGTAATGTGGGTGGTTGTGGATCAGGATCTGATTGGTTGTCATTTGTTATATAGACGTCGGAGTCGTTGTCTGCTGGGGGAGTTCTTCCCTGATTTACGGCGTACTCGTGGCGTGTGAGTAAGTTCTCTTCTGACATGGAAAGTCCTCTTGGTTGTTTGAGGGCGTTTTTAAGTCTTTGGAGTTCGTAGTCGTTTAATGGGTCTACTTTAGCACGGTATTCTTCGGCTTGTTTGCGTCTTCTTTCTTCTCCTTTGTAGTGTTCTTCTAATTCTTTTTTGTGTTGTAGTCTTTGTCATTCTGCTAGTTCATCGGCAAAACTTGTTCTTGTACGTGTTGATGTACTTGGAGTGGGTGAGTCGAATGGAGATGGAGGATAGAATGGGGATGGTGTTTGAGTGGGGATAGGATTTCTTCTGGGATCCGGGTTTTGGCTTCCTGATCCTGAGATTCTGCTTCTCGATTTGGGAGGAGGGGGAGGTGATGGGGATTCTCAGGCCGAGAATTTCTTTGGAGGCATGATGATATTTGTCTAGCGATCGATTATCGCTAGAAGTATGAAGAATTGGGTGGCTATTATGGATATCCCTGAATATAGGTTCCACGATCTGACGACACAGCAATGGCAGGGGCACGTGATGCGTTCGAGTTCTAGGGTGATGATTCAGTAGGCGATGAGGGTGGCGGTAGAAGTGAAAACGAAAATGAGTAGGTACGCCAGGTCTTCTGGCGGGGAGAGGTTGAGGGACGTAGCGATGGCTACACAGAGAGGCGGTTTTCTTTCGCACGTCATTTTGAACGACCAGGGTACCTCGACGCGTTCAGTACGTCAGCAGAGCAGAGTAGAGTAGAGGGCGAGCAAGAGATAAGCAGCAGAGTATCTTAGTGTTTTGTTACCCGGGTTAGGGGTTCGCTCTTGAGTAGCACGGCGTTCGTGGCAAGATGTCTATACAGACTTGGTCTTGTCCTACTAGGCATGACTTAGAGATGACGGAGCACTATAGTCCAGCCGGTTTAAGGGCAAAGAGGTATAGGAGGCAAGAACTGTATAACACTAAGATAAGGATACAAGGTATTGTACTGTATCCTTATATACTCCTAAGTGTGGCTGTACTCCTACTATAATAGTCCAGACCGGGGTAACTGTGAGTCAGAGATAAGAAAACATGAGGCGTATACTAAGAATAGTCCTTCTGATGTACACTACTGATAGTTTCATAGTGACATGTGAATGTGAGCTAAAAGTAACCGTCCTTCTGATGTGGTTTCTGATAACACTTTTTAGCTTTAAAAACCCATTTTGAGCCGACGATGTTAGCTCCGATCAGTGGATCAACAAGTTCCCACATTCCGGCATCACCCAACATGGCAAGTTCTTCCTCCATGGCCCTTTTCCACAACTCCCAGTCTGCTCGTTTCCTCGCTTCCTGCAGGCTCCCTGGCTCCAGGCCCTCTGTTTCCTCAATATCGGCCACCAGGACATGTACATCTGCCCAGTCCAGTTCTTCAGCTAGGGTGACTGCTCGCCCTTCTAGGATGTCTCTTGCCTTGGTGCTTGGGTTTCGAGCTTGTTGAGGTCGTTGGGGGTGTAGGTCGCCCTCGCTAGGTGTCTCCTCAGGGCTAGCATCGTTTGGAGTGCTGTTTTCAGCAGGATTGACTATAGGCTTGGTGGGATTGACTGGATGCTGGTCTGGTGCATCTGGTGTCTCGTTTGGGGGGTTTGCTGGGGTGTTGGGGCTGTGTGGGGGGTTGTTTTGAGGCTCGCTCGCAGGTGAATGCTCCCCTTTGAGCCCGGGATGACCTGTGTTAATAAACCGAAAATTTCGTTCGATTTTTACAGCACCTATGTCCGGAAAATAAATGCGGGAGCCATTGCTCTCAGCATCATATCCCACCCATCTCCCCTTCTTTGCTTGTCCTCCGAGCTTGTCCCCACCTGCCTGGTGTACCCATACCTCTTCACCCCACTCACGTATCGCCCTTAGGTCCAGTTTACGACTGTACAACACCTCGAAAGGTGTTTTGCCCTCAACTGCTCGAGTGCCTGTCCTATTCATCAGCCAGGCAACATGGGCAACAGCTTCTGCCCACAACAATTTCGGGAGATGGCTAGCATGCAGTAGTGCACGTGTACGTTCGACGATTGTACGATTTCAGCATTCGGCAACACCATTGTGTTGGGGTGTATCGTGTACTGTGAGTTTGGTCTCCGTGCCTCGGGATTTCAAGTAGGACTGAAATTCGGTCGCAGTGTACTCCCCTCCCCTATCCAAATGCAACGCCTTAACTTGGGTACCAAATTGTGTCTTGCACCATGCATCAAAATTTCAGTAGGCCTCAAAAACGTCGGATTTGTTGGAGAGAAAGTCAACATGTGTCCACCTCGAAAAATCATCGATAAACATTACATAGTAGCACTTTCCCCTCTTTGTCTCTACTCGTGCAGGCCCCCATACATCAGAATGAACCTCCTGTCCAAAAGTGGATGCTCGTTCGCCCTCCTGTGCCTTCGAAATTGGCAGCCGAGTTGCCTTGCCATAGGCACATGACTTGCAGAAGAAATCAACGTCAGCTCCATCCTCTAGCCTCAGGCCAGCCACCAGACCATTGCGGACAAGTTTCCAGGCTGCACCAGCAGCGATATGGCCCAGCCTTCGGTGTAACATGTCTAAGCTAAGTGGTTCAGCCACCACATTTGCTTCCTCCACTTCTTTGACTAGTTTGTATAGACCCCTTCCGGTCCTTGGAATCTTGGCGATCCAGGTGCCACTAGTGTCTCGAATTATACATTTGCCATTTGCGAATGTGGTCGTGAAGCCAGCATTGTCAAGACGGCCGATCGATACAAGTGTATAGCCTGCCTCCGGTGAGTATAGGACTTCACTCAGGTGGAGTTGTGATGAGGTGGCGCCATTTGGCAGCTCGAGGACTACTTCGCCTTTTCCAATGGCATCGAATGCTTTCTTATTTGCGGTGCATAAGGGGCGAGGGGGAATGGATTCGAAGGTCGCGAAACTATCTTGGTAGGGGGAGATATGGTTCATAGCTCCTGAGTCAAAGACTTCGACTCGGGTTGGACTTGTTTCGGTGACACTGGTGATTTCATCCGTAGCTACGTCACATTCACCAATATCCAGGTCGTCAAACTCACTTGTCGACTCCCCTTCACTCCATAGCTCATCTGTGGAGCTGCCTGCCTCGATTTCGGCCCAGCTCGTATCTGTTTCCGAGTCCGATAACTCTTCAACCATGAGGGAACAGTCCTCATCATCGCTATCCGCCGTAATGATGTTGGCGCTGCCACCCTTCTTGTTGGGTGGGCTTCCTCCCTTCTCCCCATCTTTCCTCTCGCTGACTGGCTTCTTCGGGTTAGGACACTCTCTCTTCCAATGCTCTCCACCACAATTCCAACATGGACCTTTTTTCTTTCCTTTTCCTTTCAGCTTTCCACTCCCATTGCTACCCTCAGCTACCAAAGCGTCATCCTGCTCAGATTTGGCATTGCCGACCCTGGATCGCTCAGGGCGGCCTTGGTCCCATTCATCGCTGATCAGTATGATTAGGATTTCGGGCTCAATGGTGTAATGGAGGGAACTGTGAAGTCGGGCAGCAGAGAGCCGGTTGGCAGCGTACGTTGATAGCCAGCAAGGTAGGGATTGGAGTATAGCACTCCTGTAGTTGTCATCGCTAATTGTGACACCCACAGCACCTAATTCGGCCTTTCGAGATCGGATCTCGTTCAGGAACAAACATACGTCACCCCGGTCAGGACATTTCATGGTCATAAACTCGCGACGGAGCCGTGCTTGTGAGAATGCGCTTTTGTAAGTGTATTCTTGCGTTATGGCATCCCACATTGCTTTGACTGTGTGGTGTCCAGCTGTGACCATTAGCATGGAGTCTGGGAGGCGTTGGGCAAGCAAGGAGCGAGCAATATTCTCGTTTCTTTGCCATGCCTCGATTGTCTCAGCAGTGATGACAGGGGCAGTAGGTACTGTGGTAGGGGCAGGTGCTGGTGTAGCAGCAGCCTGGGGAGTAGTGGTGGAAGGAGTGATAGTCGTTTGAGGGGTTGGGAGTATGGGACATGGTGTGCTGCCGTCGAAATGGCCCCACAGCCCTTTGCCTTGGATCACAGTCCGCAAACGTAGCGAGAAGATCACCCAGTTTCCTCCAGACACATCCAACTTCGGCACTGACATGGGGAGTACATCATTTACGGTAGACATTGCCACAATATATCTGTAGGTTTGATTGTCTTAGTAGCACAATGGGGCGGGGCCCATAACCTGTAGAACAATATAAGATATATTCAGTCTCGACGCGAGAGCTGACTATTTACCTGTAGAACAATATAAGATATACTACAAAGTAGTCAGTACAGTAATTAAAGGTGTTGGTAGAATACTCACTTCAGTCTCGACGCGAGAGCTGAAGTGCGACTACAAGCGAGAGACTATTTATCTAACACTATGATACACGCGCTTGTACGTAGACAATAAGCACAATAGCAATAGTGTACGGGCAGAGGAGAACGGTAAGGGCATAGCATAAAAGATACAAAAACGGTAGAGACTGTGCAAAAGGAATGGAGCGCGGGATAGAGGGCAAAAGCGGAGGGCACGAAAGGAACGCCAGCGAAACGGAGATCGGAACTCGGCACGCGTTTGCGAGCCCGACAATTCACTCAGTGGGTTCACTGAAAGGATTTCACAGCACAATTGGGGTGCTTCTTCCGGCAACTATGAAAATACTCCTGATCTTGCGACTGAGGACACTCTGGAACAAAAACCTCATTGGTATGGGATGCTTTTTCATCCATGATGGTATTCTGGGAGTCCTGAGATGAATGAACAATTGTAGTCTCCATTGTGCTCTATCTCTTGACATCTGGTAAAATTTCGGTTTAATTGTGGAGGAAGCGGCTAACCACAATTTGTTCTGAAGCAGAGATCCTGGTAAAGCAATGCCTGCCATTCGCTGTCTTCTGATCTAAGATTTTATGAACCGCCAGACTGGTATTGTCAATGAGGCGGTTGCGATCTATGACAGCACAGTTTACACTATTGATCGCTTCCCGTTACATGGCTGTTTTGCCAATGATGCACCTGAAAGCCTCATCCATCTTGAGGAGTCTTTGCAAGTGGCAGTCATGTAGTTGCTCCTATATCCCCTCCATTGGTGTCTAATCTACAATCTAATAGTGTTGCTCGCTTTTCCTCAACGGGAATCGAGGTTATCCTGACTCTTATCAAGCTTGTTCAGACATATCGGGGGACACGTGCTGTTGGCAACACGATGCAAGAGAGGGTGGCCCACGTTAAAACATTTACTCCAGTCATGTATGCGTTCTATCGTGATGGCACATTGTTTGTCATTCCGTGAGTCTTGTACTGCCTCAGAACCCCCTGATTCCGGTGATAACTGATGCCCCCACCCCAGCCTGGCGGGTGCGTATTTGATCACCAGCCTCTAACCACAAATCAAAACTGATCACGATGTCCGAGAAAGTCATGCTGGCTCTCCAGCAAATCTTTGGAGAGAAGTTCATGAATTCGATAGATCCGACCAGCATTGACTGGTCTGTGTGAGTCACGCCACACAATTTGATGTATTCCCGTAACAGTCATTCTTATTCTCAACGAAATCAGGTGGCTTTCGGCGGTGTACTACCTTTCGGTGAGCTCATGGCCTTGAGTTTACGGAACATCAGAACAAATGAAACAATCTTCAAGGGGCTTCGGTTGACCCTCAACCTCAGAGAGGCTAACTGCAAGTTGACGGAGAGCATGACCTCTAGACCTATTCACTCGACGTTGCGCTTTGGACATCAAACGACGCACGACAGCGATGGGTTTTCGATAGATGCCCCCAATGCACCTGAGGATTCAGAAGGTATCATTGAGCAGCGGAGACAGCCAAATAACGGTGATGCCTGAAAGCTTGGTACTATTGATTTGGTGATGTGTAGAGGCGGACATCTTGCCAGGCACGTAGCCGGAGCTTGGTCCCAGGTTTTTCGGGTGGGCTGGTTTGTTGACCATCTATTTTCCCTCCTGATTCAACGCGTTCTACTTCTCGGTTTGCTATTTAACACTTACTAGACCACGTAAGACAATCTTAGGGCATAAAATAACTAAAACGAAAAGTAGCGAGTTCCCTCCTGTATTTCTTATGTAGTACGTTCTTCTCCTTCTCCCTCTCCTTTATACCTATTCTTTATTGGCATTTGCAGGTGATGTGAGGCGCCACTGAACGGAGCTGGGAGGTATGTACAATGGATGATAATCCACGAATACTTGAACATTGGCAGTGGACGTGAGAAATAATTCAATTCGTACTATTGTGCAACTGTGGAGAGATTTGTAGCGGATCCCGCATAACACTACTTCGACATTTGACACTCTTGCTTGCTCTTCACGGCTTTCTTCCGTTCAATATATGATCCCTATGATAATCGGACCAAGATAAAACACGGGCTCCATCGGCCGCAGCTTCCGGTCTATATGTTGAATCACTTATGGGCTACTCGGTGCTCCCTGTGACCGGAGCTGGTGCTTCTCGCGACGTTGCTTGGATTGGACAGTAACTGGTGTCTCTCTAGCACGGTTTTGCATCTTTCCAGTCCCAATACGCCTTGGGAAACTCCCGAGGCAGAGTGAAACAGGATAATATACGTGCTTGGGGATGGTGAATCGCAGTAGCCGTTTCAAGATTCACCCGCGAGCGAGAGAGCCTATGGATTCAACCACTGCGGATGCCCTCACGTCTCTGAGATCAAAACTCAACAATTACATCTGATATACGATCAAAGATGACTGGTAACCGGTCAGAGAATAATGTGACCAGCGTTTCCTAGCCCTCTTTCCGTGTGCCTCGTGGACACACCCCATAAGTACAGAGGGTGGTGAACAGCGCAAAGGGTTTGGGTTTGGTTAGACTATGATGTGACCTCAGTCGCTAGACAACTCACCCAAGAATGTGTCAAGCTTCCCCGAGTACCCCAGGACTTTGGCGCTGCTGTTCATGATCCATAGGGCGAATCATGGAGTGGCTCGCCACGGCGCGGCCTTGTTTCAATTCGGGGCGAGGAGTTGCTTCTACAGCCCGGGTAAGCCATCTCTGCCTGTTCCCAACATTTTCCCATGATGCATTAGATGCACATCATGGCTTTGACCCGCTGTCCTCTGTGACCAATTATGCCGGATACATACTTGTCAGTCATCTGTCTCGTATCATGTATCATCACTGATTTGCCGGAATATGCTAGCCCCGCCATTCCGGGACGCGCAACACCATCGTTGCCGCCTCATCAAGGCGATTCACGCTTGGAGACTGCCGCTCCTGCCCCTGAGTCTGCGAATAGACATGGTGTACAGGAATGGCGTCGCGTCTCCAAAGAATCGGCTTTCGCCCGAAAAATACCCGCGCCTCCCATCGATACCAAGGAAAATAGCTGCTACGTTTATATGCCTCTCCCTGTGTGCGTTGATTTTACAATGGTATAATACAACTGATTACTCACAGTACCCCAATTCATCTTCCGCAACTTGCTCTAGGGTGATGAACATGAGCTCACAAGAGGAGGAAGGACAACGACGCTGCTGTTTTACAACCATCAGTCTGTAGCTCTGACCGGTTCCGGTGTTCAGATGATGTCGCGAGGTAACCCACCCGTCTCATGCCGCGAAATATATTGTCTGCCGGGTGTCTCGTAGTGGAGCAAGAAGTTCAGAAGAAAAAACTTTTGTATCTTTACTGCGCGTGAGCCGGAGCTGCTATCTCATGTTTCAGTGACGTCTCCCGTGGTTTCCTGCCGCCTACTTCCTGAGGAGCCGACTCAAAACGAAATTTTGCAGAGGATGGCTGTAGGAGGTAGCTCATAATGAACTGAGAAAGAAGCGCAACCCTCGCAGAATCAAGTTTGCGGCGTCTAATGCTTAATGACAGATCCCATCAAGTCAAATTTGACACTTCAACACAGTACGTTGCTAGTGATGAATAGTGAACCATCCCATTGATCAGAGGTTGCTAGTTGCAACCTGCGCAGAGCTAAACCATTGATTATCATCCGCCTTCCAGGAATTAATCCCATCATCAAGAGCCAGCATGCCAGTATTTCAGTAGAAATGTGGACTCCTGGCTGCATCGTTTCCTCGTTACTCGCTACTTAGACATGATTGAGCCTGAGCTCATTCTCGCTGATGCGCGCCGGTGCCGCCTAAATGGATATGTTCATTGTACGTCCCCGAACCTCCAGAACAACTTTCATTCAAAGCCAAACCCATTCAAATTGACTAGTTGCTGCGCTAACCCTGGTCATTTATGACTCACTTTGTCTAATACCCCAAGAGGTCAGCGAAGCATTCCACCTTCTTCAGGTCCCTTGGAGCTGACGACGTGGGTGACAGGTAAAACACTTGTACCAGTGCGTGATGTTCCTCTCTTGCGGACTGCCTTATTTCATGCGTAATTCCCGGCTTCTAGCGACAAACAGGGAAAAACACGTCTTATTTATCTTTTCATCCGAATATGTTCCATTTTTCAATTGATGTGCGTAATATGTTTTCCCAATTGCCATATAAACGCACCGATATGATCACCAGCTGTGCTACTTTCAGTGAGGGCCTTCACTCGTGACCGTCTATAAAACAAGTCTTAAACGCCAGGAATTATTCAGCAAGTCAGGCAACCGACTTACCTAGACTGGTACGACCTTTTGAATCCCCGTGAATCAGTCCTCATCTCACCATTTTCAGTGGTATGTGATCGTACATTGAAATATGTAGAATGCGTGTCAACAGTTTCTGTCTTGCCAAATAACAATAGGTGTGTTATTGGTAATGGCTGGATGACCGCCTTGTGAGTTCTCTCATTTCGAATGTTTCTCCTTTGAAGGCTCACTGATAATGGAATACAGGATGGTGGCCATTTTGACCACTACCCTCAACCTGTTACTTGTCATGAGACTCAGCGCACTCTGGCAGCATAATCGTCTTGGTAAGTTGAGTTGAATAGGTCTTTCATAAGAGTGGCAATTGAACACACAATCAACTAGTCACGGTTGTTTTGTATGCAGCCATGAGTTGTGAGTAATTGTTCTAATTCATTCAAACGTAGAACGCTGAACGGAAGTTAAAGGTGAAGTCCTCGTGAGCCTTCCTGTTGCTTAGGCTATTGCGCATTGAATCATAATTGGTGGCCAAAGACCAGCTTCGCCATACAGGTCCTCAGTAGCTATAATCTCACCCTCAGGGCAGTTGATAAATTTCCACTTCACGGTTGCGCCGTGACTTCTCTGTTACATGCTGTAATACCGCTCCGATTGGCAGTGCTGTGAGTGCTTACTCTCCAATACCGACCGCCTGCCCGTCATCCTGACATGTTGGGTTTAGTATCATTTGGTGTTGTGTGACTGCCCTGCAGGTGACCCTCACGGTTATCAAATTCGTCGAGTGGTTGCAGCACACCAGTACAAAAGACCAATCCATTTACAGCCGCATTCGCTACCTCAGGAAAACACACGCAGTCGTCTATGTATTTTATCGAGACGGTAACTTGTTCATATTTCCGTAAGGTCTTCGCTCCCCAATGACTCGCCATGACTTACAAAATAAAATGCATCAGGGTCCTAGGTAAGCTTTGGTGTATGGCATGTAAAACAGCAGGCTAACTCGCGACCGGAACAAGTGTTTGGTATCCTTCAATACATCTCGATGACCATGGTGTCGGACCTGAGCTCGACCAGTGCACTAGCCCTTGACTGGACAGTGTAAGTACTATATCGAGAAGCGTTTAGGGTTTACGAGTTTATTGATGCTTTTCTGAATAGCTGGACTACGGTCGTGTATCATCTCTGCGTGAGTCTCAGTACTATAATGTTCCTCCAGACGACGACCCCTCACTGTTACCCTAGGGATCACGACTCATCCTGAACATCCGCGAAGCCGACTGCAGGCTGACACAGCCCATGTTCTCGCAAGAGCTAACGACAATACAGTTTTGCGGAGCACCGGGCCAGGAACAGGTGGAAGAGTCCTTTGATATCGTGATAGATGTAGGTCACCAGCCGCGGGAAGCTGCATAAAGATAAATAGCAGAAAAAAATAAAATATACAGGTGTAGATGGACGTAACGGGTCAACGCCAACTTTTGAGCTGAACACCCAATTTCAAAAGACTATTTCACGTGTTCCTATGTATGTACTTGTACATCCAGCTTTTCTGGTGGGTATCACCAATAAAGGGGCATGGATCGATAAGAATTACAATAATCATCACCCATCGAACACCGGAGTTGGGAAAGCAGAAAGATGGGCGTCGAATGGAGAGGGATGACAAACCAGTTGAGCCCTGATTGTCGGAAACTTCTGTATCTATGCATTTTGTCGGATCGACCCCTGCGTGTAAGTTGGAGGGACAAGCTGAAGTCGTGAAGATCGGATTGTCCTCGTAAGACCTCTACAAACCCTGTGGACGTAGTTGCAATTTAATGGTCAGCACACTGCCCTTGATGAATCTGACCACCAACATCATGCAGAGGGTATAGACGAATAAATGATCCACTACCTTTGCGTTTCCAAAGTAGCACCCTGTTCTTTCCTTACCCTAGGATGTATGGTTGATCTCGTTCTGCTCCTGCAGGCTTTACAAGTGGAGCAGCGTGGAAGAGAACTTGAGAGCAGCGATGCTTGACATTTTGACGGGAGCCGAAGGGAATCTATAAAACATGTATTAGTGCCCGGTTGGATAGCGTGGAGAACGCAAATACATTCTGCAGGAATTTATCCACTCCAAGTTCATGTTGACAGAAAGTATGTATCGCCGGCAAAAATAGGAATCAGCTTACATCTGAACGTGGCTAAGTTAACAAGCATTCCAGCACCCAGAAGGACCGTCCGGCAAAGGGTAAAAAATATCTCAAGCATCCGAGCATATAGCCGAGAGTCATCAATATCGTGTGGAATCCAGGTCAGTCCTATGTCAAGATGATTCGTTGATGATTGTTTGTGAAGCTGTCTGTAACCACTCGACTTTACCCGAAGCCAAGAGACACCGAGAGGTGTGTCAAGGATGACGGGACAAGACTGAGAAGACGAAGAGCAGGATTGGGCAAACAGTAAGATTAATGTAGATCTTAGGCATGTAGTCACAAGGCTCAGGGCGACAGGTAGCTACGAGGAGTCGAAATACACGTCCCGTTCCTGCTCCTTTGCCCAAACGAAGTGTGGTCGTCCCGTATATCGTTTACGCGTCGACTTTCACGAAGCAGTCAACATGTTAGCGAAAATCCAAACTCACCAGAAATGCTGTTGGCATGTACGTTATGCAACCTCTCGCAGAAATCCCTCTGCGATGTCACAGGTACAAAGGGCCCCAGACCTTTTCGGATCTCCCAACAACTCCATGAGGGACACGTGGTGAAAGCGAATTTGTGGCGTCAGGATGTCATCCAACTTCACGACAGAGTAAAGGGAACGACAAGAATTTCGGAACTGTGCCCTGGAGAGATCTAGTACATTGGCATTGTGGACAGCGAGAATTCCTCCCGGAACTGCTGTGGCTAGCAGGATTTTCTGAATGATCGGCGGTGCTCTCTGCGGTATTCAGATAACGAATGAAGTTTACTCTCCTTAACCGAGCACTCAGCGGGTGCAAGAACTACACGGAGCTGGTCATCAGGACCAGCCGAATCCTCGCCCTTGATAAACCAAATCACTGACTGTGTGCAGAAGAACAATCCAGCCATGCTGAAACACATTATGAACCTTTTGGGCTCTCAAAATGCGTATGTTTCATAGTCTATTGAACGGGCTCGTTTCGGTAGGAGCGAGTCCCTTGGTGGGGCTCACAAAAACATATGGAATCCTTGTCGCCCGAAGGACTATTCCCCTGCCAAGTTCAGGGAATAGAGTGATATCATCTGTTCATTGATTTGATTTCTTGCTCACGAATGGTTCAGTATGGAGGGCTAGGGTGGGAGAAGCGTGAATTGCATCAATATTACTTCAATACACACCCTTGATAGCGATGCCATGTTGGTGAGAGAAGCGTCAAACTCGCGCATCCTTGTGCTGGTCCAGATAAAAATTTTTCAAATTTCAAATTAGTCATGAACGAGGAAGATTGATGGAGCTTGATCGGGCCATCTAGAACCGTGAGGCCTTTGACTACACCGATACTGAGTCCAGTGGGGGACGGAAAGGAAGGGAGGAATATTTCCAAAAAGGGCCCAATCATCGCATGTGCGAGCGCCGGAAAGGATGCCAGTTATCGGGTAGCATATGTCTCAATCAAGCAAGCAAAGATGGAGTGCACACGGGGATTGCAAGCTACAGTGATGTGATGTGTATCCTCTTTCCCAAGAGTCAGCACCTGGCGAGGCAGTTGAAGCTCAGGTGCTTCACTGATCAGATAGGATCTCCTGAACCTCGAAAAATGTCCCACACATACTTAGCGAAAGCCAGAGTGCTCATGAGGGGACTTCTAAAACTACATCACAGGGCGTCGCGCAACTATCATAATATATGGAAGGTTCCAGGAAAGAATTCTGGACGGAATAAGCAGTTTGTACCTGCATTTGGGATCCGGATTGGGCCGTTACAAGCTATTCCACTCCACAGAGGAATACATCGAGGTGGAGAAGGAGGCTTGACAAAGAGTGAGGCTGGGCTGGTTCTGGCCTCGCGAAATTGTTTATTATTCCCTTAAAATATCCTAGTGTTTCGAAAACAAGACAGCTTGAAACCTACTCTCCACTCATGTATATAATCCTTAAAAAACCCGAAAAATAACGAACTGATGACATGGTGAATATGCCCATTTTGGACAGAGGCGGGTGTGAGAGGTGGTAGCCAAGATGTGTCTCCCTCTTGGATGTTTACGATCGCAAACAATTACCACCCTGACGCTGAGTACCTCGAAGTGGAATTTAGGTTGATTCAAGCCTTGGTATACACATGGTTGAAATGACTCGCCTCTCATCTTGGTCTCGTACATCTTCTCCCCAAAATCTTCATTCAGCTTAGTCAAATCATCACCTAACACTGCGACTGTCGTCCCAGAAAGTCTCCTTATGCCCACCTCGGTTGGGGTTACAGACATCTGGATCTGGTAGAGATTTATTCCCAGTGGTAATAAGCCTGTATCCTTTGCTTCGGCTTGCCTAACAGGGCAGTTACGGTGCAGATATAGCATCTGCGCCAGGTTCAACAAGCTCCGTTTCGACTTCCGAGAGTATCCTCCCCAATATGAGCAAGATATTGGTGAGGCTATATTGCGTCCAGAGTATTTGAGATAGTGTTGAAGGCACCAAGGTGAAAAGAGCAGTTCTCTTCCGAGTGCCATTTGACCGCAGATCCAGTCGGGATCGAAACATGCCCGCCCGGATTTCCAGAACTAGGTGCAAAGTATTCCGAGTACCGTCCTAAATGCGCGGTCTTGTGGATTATGCGTTTGACATTGAGCACGTTCCAGACTTGGCCGACTGCGTCGTGTTGTCTTGGATCGGATGTTCAAGAGAAAGTAGTGGAGTGAATATGGGCGGCCTTGGACAACGCGTGAAAGCCAGGTCAGCAGGCTCAACCCCATATCCTTGCCATTGATATACGGAAATCTTTGGGGCTTTGCGACAGCTGCGTGGCTCTTTGGATTTTCAAACCGTGTTCATCCATCCCAATGAGATAGTGCATAGGTTTCGTTCGTTGTACTACGCGGTTGTAGCAAGCGAATATATCATCGTAACGGGAATGCGGATGGCCTATGTCGAATACGAGCATCAATTTTAGCCAAGCCAAATGGTAAAATTCTTGCTGACCAGCGTTGGATGGGGGGACTTATGCGGGTTTCGCCCTTGCGAAGGGGCTCATCAGAGGGCTTAGGCATCCCTCCCACTTGGACCCCTCACGGAATGGTGTTTGATGAGAGGCCGGCCCACTGAGTAGTCTTTTACACCACGGCTTTTTTGTCTGTCTGTCTGTGTATGATTCCTTAGCCATGTAAATCCCTACTTAAGCATCAGGCCCGCCGTCTCTGAAGATAGGGCAGCAAGCTGCGAATGTGCGAGGTCTTGGAATTGAACCGGGAAGATGATTTATCGATATGTTACAGTCGAGTTGACACTTGGAGTGACCTCTGTTCCGCATTTGGATGGCCATCAGCGTACATTCACTACATACTACACACTTCGATGCACTCATATTCGAGTTTCTTGATCCTGTTACAGGCTCCCTGCCAAAGTTGGACCATCATGCAAATGAGGGCTATGACAAAAGTATATATACCCCCGCTGATGAACAGTCTATTTGCATAAGAGGCGGTTCCGTAACTAATACCTCCGTCGGCAGCAATAGCCTGCATGTTCCTTCATCAACTTCTCTTGTCTCATCTCCAACAACCCCCTCAAACTGTTCTCGTTGGACATTTGGAAGCGTCAGACGCGTCAGGGCAGTCGTGAAAAGAGTAGCCGAGAAGTTTGAGAAAACAACTAACCTCATCCGTGCTGAAGCTAAGCTTACTAATCGCAGTCGTATGTAGATGAGGTCTCTTCTTGACCGAAATCCCGGCAGAGATGTAGAAAATTTTGTGGATGATATTGAAAAGCATGGGGAGACGGGTCTGAAAAGACCAATGACATGAGCGAGAGGGAAAGGAAAGGGCTGAGAAGCGTCGAGCTCAAAATACAATGGGATATGTGGGCGGCTCTGCTTCTGAGTAACTCCATGTGAGCTTAGATCGAGTGTCGTATCAGTAAAGACTTGTATGTACGTATGACTATATTTGAACGTGAGATATCTTTTGATTGTATGCTGAAATATCAGATGAGGGTATCACTACTGCGAATACAATTATTATCCAATTACTGCCTGGCCTTGAGCAATTGCATATTCATGATATCCATGGCTGTAATATCCTTGTCTGATATTTTAGCATATAATCAACAGATATTACATGTACAGAAATAGTCGTACGCCAGCAGTGCGGGTGAATTGGCCTTAGTGGGAAGATGAGCATCGAATGGGGAGACAGACTGGTTGAGCGCTGAGCGCCGACTGCTGGGAGCTCCCACACCCATGCATCTCGTCAAGTCAGCCTTTTGCGCGTATGTTGTGCCTGAGACGATGTACCTCCGGTCCTAGTAAGCTGCACTCGGTCTGGAGGAGAAGAATGCAGCATTGAGCCTGTCCTCTGTGCAAGATTGGGATGCTGCTGATTTTCCAATGCCAGCAGGGCCATGGCGTGATCTTGTTAGTATAATCGTAGCCGGCACAGCGTCCCTAAGCAGGGCAGCAAGTGGACGGAGCTTCTCAATATGTGTTCTTCCAACTACCTCATCCTCGCAGCGATACTGACAACACCAGCTCCTCACTCTCATACTTTATTCCTACCACTAAACTTGTTGTCATACGTATCAAGTGATTATTTACATCAGTCCGGAGTCCCCATGTCATCGTAGCATTTAGTCAGCGTAGCTAAGGTAGGAAAGCTCATCAAACCCTCGAAGTGAATTGCCTACCCCACCCAGTGGCTCCTGGCTTCGCGGTCCGGCCTGCCAACTCAGCCCTCCAGCCCAACCTTCCACAAGTCTCGTTTCCTCCCTTAGTCAGGCGCTGACTGAAGTTGGGCACTCATCCTTGGTTGATTTTATGAATCACGTGTATAACCAACATAATTTTCAAGATCCATACACGCAACTGTCTCTTTTTGGAAATTCCTTCCCTTCCCTTTCTGTCTTCCTGCGAGCCCTCGCCACCCGCGCTCGATGAGGCTTCCTCTTCCTCATCCCCATCCTACCCGGTGTCAATCTTCTTCATTTATGACTGATATTGAAATTGTACTATCTTATATCATCTGGACTCACAGCACAGGATCGGGGGTCTGATATGTGCGAGTTGGTGCTTCTCTCATCAGCCTGAGCGCATCAACAAATCAGATCAGTGATGAACAGACGTGTGGCTTTATGGAGGCACCTTCGTATAAATCATGAACGATTTCGGTTCTATAAGACAAGCACTACCTCAGGTTAGTCCAAAAATCAAGAGGCCATGGCCGAGTGGGGGCTCCGAACTGAAGGATTACCTCAATGACCTTGAACAGACACGGCTCGCTGGGTATGTTCATTGTAAGGATTTTGTTACTGATCTCCCCCGACCTCCCGACCAAATCTTTACAATGTTCAACCTTAGGTGCCGCTATTGCACTACTAGTCCACGAGAGCATACGTTGTATACCTCAGGAAGTGAGTTAATGCCGCATGGATGATATTATATCACTGATATCTCAGACGGTCAGGTAAGATACATGTATCGGTACGGTACATTCAGATGACCTGGGCATTCATGTCCATTTGAATCTGACCAGGTGATCTTCCAGTGGGAAGTGGACCTTGATCCATGCCGTTTATTTTTCCCTCAAGCTATGTGGTTTCCTCCATGTCATGTGAGCGATTGACTCACAGCGAATTTCTCAGGCTTATACAAAGAAGAATCAAGGCTTATAGTGAGGATCTTCACTTGCTTTCAATTATAAATGGACCTCAATGCCGAGTAAATCAGCTCAGCAGAAGAGCTTTGCATCCAAACTTGTAAGATCCTAACTTGTGGTTCTCGGAGTCTGTTGTTCTAATCAAGTGTTATACAGTGGTGTGTTCGAGTCTAGCATAATATTCTTGAGTTGATTCCAGATCTTTAGGTGTACATTTGGCAACGGGTGGTTTGGGCATATGTAAGTAACTGCTTTTCACTCGGTTAATTCACTGAAAGGATTTCACAGCACAATTGGGGTACTCCTTCCTACAACTATGAAAGTACTCTTGATCTTGCGACTGAGGGCACTCTGGAACAAAAATGTTGTTGGTATGGAACAGCTTTTCATCCATGATGGCATTTTGGGAGTCCTGAGATGAATGAATGATTGCAGTCTGCATTGTGCTCTATCTCTTGACATCTAGGTAAGCTTTCAGGCTAATCATGGAGGAAGTAGCTAATGCTAGTTCGTTCTGAAGCAGAGATCCTGGTAAAGCAATGCCTACCACCTACTGTCTTCGCATCTAAGGTTTTCTAAACTGCCAGGCTAGTATTGGAAACGGGGCAGTTTTTATTTATGACAGCACAGTTTACACTATTGATCGCTTCCCGCTACATGGCTGTTTTGCCAATGATGCCACCTGAAAGCCTCATCCATCTTGAGAATTCATTACAAGCGGCAAATACGTACATTGCTCTTATTTCCTCTCCATTGGTGTCTAATCTGCAATCTAATAGCGTCACTCGCATTTCCTCAACAGGGATTGAGGTTATCTTGACTCTTATCAAACTTGTTCAGACATATCGGGAAACACGTGCTGTCGGCAACGCGATGCAAGAGAGGGTGGCCCACGTTAAAACATTTACTCCAGTCATGTATGTGTTCTATCGTGATGGCACATTGTTTGTCATTCCGTGAGTCTTGGGCTGCCTCAGAACTTCCTGGTTCCAGTGATACTGATGCCCCCCCCCCAGGCTGGCGAGTACGTATTTGACTATCAGCCTCCTAACCACAAACCAAAACTGATCATGATGTCCGAGAAAGTTGCGCTGGCTCTCCAGCAAATCTTTGGCACGCAGACCCTTAATTCAATAGTTCCTACTCACATTGACTGGACTGTGTGAGTCGCGCCACATATTCGATTTATTACCGTAACAGCCATTCTTATTCTCAACGAAATCAGGTGGCTTTCGGCGGTGTACTACCTTTCGGTGAGCTCATGGCCTTGAGTTTACGGAACATCAGAACAAATGAAACAATCTTCAAGGGGATTCGGTTGATCCTCAACCTCAGAGAGGCCAATTGCAAATTGATGGAGAGCATGATCTCTAGACCCATTCACTCGACGTTGCGTTTTGAACATCAAACGACGCACGACAGCGACGGGTTTTCGGTGGATGCCCCCAATGCACCCTGAGGATTCAGAAGGTATCATTGAGCAGCGGAGACAGCCAAATAACGGTGATGCGGCTGATGCCTGACAGCTTGGCACTATTGATCTGGTGGTGTGCTTTCAATAAACGAAAGCGGGGGATGTGTAGGGGTGGTCATCTGGCTAGGCACGTAGCCGGAGCTTGGTCTCACATTTCCCGGGACGAACAAATTCGTTGGTCATCTATCTTCCGTCCTGACTCAACGCATTCTGCTCCTCGGTTTTCTGTTTAACACTTCCTAGACCATGTAGGACACTCTTAGGGCATAGAATAGCCTTAATAAATGGTTGCTAGTATCCTCCTGCATTTCTTATGTAGTACTTACTTCTCCCTTCTCCCTCTTCTCTTCAATCTATTCTTTATTGGCATTCATGGGTGATGTGAGGCACCACTGAACGGAGCTGAGAGGTACAACTGGATGATAATTCACGAATACCTAAACATTAATAGTGGGCATAAGAAGTAGTTCAAGCCATACCGCTGCACAACTGTGGAGAGATTCTCTAGTGGATCCCGAATAAACATACTTCGACATTTGACACTCTTGCTTGCTCTCCACGGCTTCATTCCAGTCAATCTATGATCTCCACGATAGCTGGCCCCAACCGGATGGGCGAGATAAAATCCGGGCCCCACGTCAATGGGCTGCCTCCCAGCATCAAGCCTCTCCGAATTACCCCAGGATTTTCGCGCTGCCACTTCATTATCCATAGGGAGGATCATGGAATGGCTCGCAGTGGCATGGCCTTGTTTCAATTCAGGGGCGAGGACTTGCTCTCAAAGCGTGGGTAAGCCGTCTGTCTATTTCCCAATATTTTTCCATGATACCAATGTTCACTACATTACGACTCTGACCCGCTGTCCTCTATAACCGATTATGCCGGATACATACTTGGCAATCATCTGTCTCAGTATATCATCAATGATTTGCCGGAATCTGCTAACCCTGGACATTCTGGGATGTGCAATTTCATCCTTGCTGCCTCATCAAGGTGATTCAAGCTTGGAGACCGCCGCTTCCGCACCCGCGTCTGTGAATGGGCAATATGGACGGGGATGGCCTTGAGCTTCGAATATGGCTGCTACTTGGATATCCTTCCTACCTGCGTGCCTTTGATTGGACGATGATATAGCTGATCACTCGTGCCCGAGTGCATCTTCTACAACTTGATCTGCGGTGATGGACATGAACTCGCAAGGGAAGGAGGGACAATAACGTTGCTGTTTTACAACCATCTGTCCTTAGCTCTGACGGGTCTCGACGTTACGAGGGTGACCTGTCTCATGCCGCGAGATATATCGTCTGCCGGCGTCTCGCATTGAAACGAGAGGTTCAGGAAAAAACCCTTATTCCTTCGCTGTGTGTGAGTCAGAGCCGCTATCCCGTCTTTCAGTGACGTCGTTCGTGGTTTCCTGTTGCCTACTTCTTGAGAAGCAGACACAAAACAAATTTTTGCAGAGGATGACCCTGTGAGGTAGTTCATAACGAACTGAGAAATAAGCGCACCCCCTCGCAGAATCAAGTTTGGGGCGACTAAGGCTTAATGACAGATCCCATCAAGTCAAACCTGACACTACAACATAATATGTTGCTAGGGATGAATGTTGATCCATCGTATTGATCAGTCGCTGCCTGTGCATGTTCACCAAAACATTGATTGTTACCCGCATTCCTAAAATGGATCCCATCACCACATAGTCAGTATTTCAGTAGAAAATGTGGACCCCTGGCTGCACCGTTTCCTCATTACTCGCCATTTAGATATGATTGATTCTGCGCTCATCCTCGCTGACGTGCGCCGGTCCCATCTGAATGGATACGTTCACTGTACGTCCATTAATCTCCAGAACAACTTTCAGTCAGAGTCAAACCTATTTAAATTGACTAGTTGCTGCGCTAACTCTGGTCATTTATGATTCACTTTGTCTAATACCCCGGGAGGTCAGCGAAGCATTCCACCTTCTTCAGGGCCCTTGAAGCTGACGATACGCACGACAGGTAAAGTACTTGTACCAGGTGAGCGACATTCCTCTCGAGGACTGCCTTCTCTCATGCGTAATCCCCGGGTTCTAGCGACGGATGGGGAAAAGGGCGTCTTATTTATCTTTTCATCCGAATGTGTTCCATTTTTCAATTAATGTGCGTAATATGTTTTCCCAATTGTAATCCACGCTCACCGATACAATCAACCAGATGTGCTACTTTCAGTGAGGACCTTCACTCGTGGCCTCTATAAAACAAGTCTTAGATTCCAATGATTATTCAGCGGGTCAGGCAACCCACTTACCTAGATTGGTACGACCTTTCGAATCCCCGTGAATCAGTCCTTATCTCACCATTTTCAGTGGTATGTGATCGTACATTGAAATATGTAGAATGCGTGTCAACAGTTTCTGTCTTGCCCAATAACAATAGGTGTGTTATTGGTAATGGCTGGATGACCGCCTTGTGAGTTCTCTCATTTCGAATGTTTCTCCTTTGAAGGCTCACTGATAATGGAATACAGGATGGTGGCCATTTTGACCACTACCCTCAACCTGTTACTTGTCATGAGACTCAGCGCACTCTGGCAGCATAATCGTCTTGGTAAGTTGAGTTGAATAGGTTTTTCATAAGAGTGGCAATTGAACACACAATCAACTAGTCACGGTTGTTTTGTATGCAGCCATGAGTTGTGAGTATTTATTCTAATTCATTCAAACGTAGAACGCTGAACGGAAGTTAAAGGTGAAGTGCTCGTGAGCCTTCCTGTTGCTTAGGCTATTGCGCACTGAATCATAATTGGTGGCCAAAGACCAGCTTCGCCATACAGGTCCTCAGTAGCTATAATCTCACCCTCAAGGCAGTTGATAAATTTCCACTTCACGGCTGCGCCGTGACTTCTCTGTTGCATGCTGTAGTGCCGCTCCGATTGGCAGTGCTGTGAGTGCTTACTCTCCAATACCGACCGCCTGCCCGTCATCCTGACACATCGGGTTTAGTATCATTTGGTGTTGCGTGACTGCCCTGCAGGTGACCCTCACGGTTATCAAATTCGTCGAGTGGTTGCAGCACACCAGTACAAAAGACCAATCCATTTACAGCCGCATTCGCTACCTCAGGAAAACACACAGCAGTCGTCTATGTATTTTATCGAGACGGGAACTTGTTCATATTTCCGTAAGGTCTTCGCTCTCCAATGACTCGTCATGACTTACAAAAGAAAATGTATTAGGGTCCTAGGTAAGCTTTGGCGTATGGCATGTAAAACAGCAGGCTAACTCGCGACCGGAACAAGTGTTTGGTATCCTTCAATACATCTCGATGACCAAAGCATCGGACCTGAACTCGACCAGTGCACTAGCCCTTGACTGGACAGTGTAAGTACTACATCACGAAGGATTCAGGTTTTATGAGTTTGCTTGATGCTTTCCCCTCTAGCTGGACTACGGTCGTATATCATCTCTGCGTGAGTCTCAGCACCCGGTATTCCTCTAGACGATGACCCCTTATTGTTACTTTAGGGATCACGGCTTATCCTGAACATCCGCGAAGCTAACTGCAGGCTGACACGGCCCATGTTCTCGCAACAGCTGACGACATTACAGTTTCGCGGAGCACCGGGCCAGGACCAGGTGGGAGAGTCCTTTGGTATCGTGATAGATCTAGGTCATCAGACTCGGGAAGCTGCATAAGGAGGAATATACAGGCATAGATAGACGCAGCGAGTCAACGCCGGCTTTTGAGTGCTGAGCACCCGATTTCAAAAGATTCTTTCATGTGTTGCTATGTGCTTGTACTGTTAGATTTTCACAAGCCAGCGGACAGTCGACGCAACGTCGGCTGGACTTTTAGTTAGTCTTGTATTTGCACATGGAGCCTACTCGTGCAAATCGCGATCTCGCGATTTGTTTATCATTTTATTTCTATCCTTACTCAGTAGAATTTCGGTTACCTGGTATACGGACACGTATGTAGCTAGGCTTTCCTCAGTACTCGTGCGTACAACGAGTGACTGAGGTGAGCACTTATGCCTATAATCACTATACTTATACTAAGCTTGTGTCTGTAGGCTTCTATTCTTACAGGTAGCTTAATACATAGTACTCGTGCGTACAACGAGTGACTGAGACTTCTATTCTTACATGTACTTAAAGCCTTTTGAGTGGGTATCGCCAATAAAAGGGCAGGGATTGGTAATAATTGCAATAACCACCGTCCATTGAACACCGGAGTTGGGATAGATGAACTGATGGATGTCGAACTGGGGAGGGTTGATAAACCGGCTTGTCCGACCAGCTCTGACGCTAAGGTTTGGTGGGCAAGCGGAATGATCAATGGCAGCACCCCTCATTTTCACACCTAAGGACTGCTAGAGCCCTGTTATAGATCTGGGGAGGCCTCTCTTTACCAACGTCGAATGTTAGTTCCTATCACGAAGCGCGGGCTAGGAAAAGCTAGTCACATCGTTCTCCGACTGGTTACAAGTCTGCATCTATGATCTTATGCCGGATGTAATGTAGCTAATTGTTGAGCTTTGACCTCAGAAACGTGAGTGCAGCCGTGGCAGTTGGATCCATAGGCTCCCCCGCTCGCAAGTAATCTTGAAATAACCGTCGCACATCACCATCCCCAAGCACGCATATGGTACTGTTCCCCCCTACCTGATGGACCTTGTATCGGTCGTACTCGATCAACATATCCCACAACAGCACACCCGCGCAGAGTCCTCACTCTCTCTCTTCCCAACCAATGGCACTATCAGCTCGAGATCCCTCGGGTGCCGTTCCAGCACAGCATCGTGCCTTTGTATATGTGCTGATACACATTCTGAACTCTTTGGGCTTCTCAAAATGCGTGTGTTTCATAGTCTGTGGAACGGGTTCGTTTTGGTAGCAGCGAGTCCCTTGACGGAGCTCAAAATTTTAATTCTACAGCTGAATCCTATCTGTTGTCACCCGAAGGACTATTCTCCCTGCCAAGTTCAGGGAATAGAGTAATATCACTGGGGTGTTTGGCAATTGCTTCACTATGGGGAAGGCCGCGAACACAGATCGTTTGCTCCCTCGAGAGAGGGATTTATCTCCAGGTTCAGGGAACTGCTCATGTGATGTAATTGAACGACTAGGAAATTTGTGGAATTAGACCACTGGCGTTGCCAAGGATATGCTATACATCTTGAGAGTCTCTGAAGACACACCTGAGATCTGGAAAGGTGCAAGCTGTGTCAGAGTGCGCAAAAAAAATACCGACTCCGATCACAAGGGGCATTCAAACCCATAAGTGATTCAGTATGTAGACCAGAAGCCGCAGCCCATGGAGCCCGGGTGTTATCTTATTGGTACGGTATGACTTGAACCACTTCTCACGTCCACTGTTAATGTTCAAGTATTCACGGATCAATGTTCGTTGTGCCTCTCAGTCCCGTCAGTGGTACTTCACATCGTTTGTGAATGCCAATGAAGAATAGATGCAGAGGAGAAGGAGAAGGAGCAGAAAATAGTACATAAGAAATAAGTAGCAAACCGAAGAGTAGAGTGGGGATACGTTGAGTTAGGAGGGAAGCTAGGTGATCGACAAATTTCCTCATCCGGAAAATTCGGGACCAAGCTCCGGCTACGTGGGTAGCCAGACGACTGCCACTACATATCGCTAAACCAATAGTGCCAAGCTGTCAGACACCACCGTTATCTGGCTGCCTCTGTTGCTCCATAATAATTTCTGAGTCCCCATGTGCGTTGGGGGCATCTATGGACGACCCATCGTTGTCATGCGTTATTTGATGTTCAAAGCGCAATATCGAGTGGACAGGCCTAGTGATCATGCTCTCTGTCAACTTGCAATTGGCCTCTCTGAGGTTGAGGATCAACCGAATCCCCTTGAATCTGTTTGATTCATTCTGATGTTCCGTTCACTTGAGGCAATGAGCTCACCGAAAGGTAGTACACTGCCCAAAGCCACCTGGTTTCGTTGAGAATAAGAACTGTTATAGGAACACATCGAATTATACAACATGACTCACACAGACCAGTCAATGTTAGATGGGTTTATTGAATTCATGTTTTGCTTGCTAAAGATTTCCTGGATCATCAACATAACTTCCCAAGACATCCTAGTCAGTTTTGATTTGAGGTTAGAAGGCTGGTAACTAAATGCATACCTGCCAGCCTGGACAGCGTCAGCATTGCCTGAACCGAGGAGCTCTGAGGCAGTACAAGACTTACGGAATTGCAAACAATGTGCCATCACGATAGAACACGTAAAAGATTGGAGTAAATGTCTTAACATGGTTCACCCTCTCTTGCAATGTGTTGCCAATAGCACGTGTCTCTCGATACGTCTGAACAAGCTTGATGAGAGTCAAAATAACCTCAATTGCTGTTGAGGAAAAGCGAGCAACACTGTTGGATTATAGATTAGATACTGGTGGAAAGGAAATGGGGGTAACGCACAAGATTGCCACTTGCAAAGAATCCTCGAGATGGGTGAGGCTTTCCTGGTGCATCATTGAGAAAGCAGCCATGTAACGGGAAGTGATCGATTATGTTAACTGTGTCATCATAGATATTGACTGCCCCATTGACAATACCAGTCTAGCAGTTCGAAAAATCTGAGGTGTGAAGACAGCAAACGGTAGGGCATCACTTTACCAGGATCTCTGCTTCAAAACAAACAAGTGTTAGCTACTTCCTCTACAATTAGCCTGGAAAACTTACCAGTTGTCAAGACATAGAGCACAGTGCAGACTAAAATGAGTTTTTCATCTCAGGACTCCCGAAATACCATTGTGGATGAAAAGTGCTCCATACCAACGAGGTTTTTGTTCCAGAGTGCCCTCAGTCTCAAGATCAGGAGTGTTTTCATAGTTGCCGGAAGTAATACCCTGTTTATACTGTAAAGCCCTTTCAGTGAATTACCTGAATGAATAGCGGCTATTTACATCTTTGCAATCCACCCGTAACCAATTATACACCTAAAGATCCAGAATCAATTCAAGAACATCCCGGCTCTTGGTTGCCGGAGTCGGACACACCACTGTATAACACTTAATTAGAGTAACAGACCCTGAGGACCACAAGTCAAGATCTTACAAGTTTGGATGCAAAGCTCTTCTGTGCGGCTGATAAACTCAGCATTGAGCACCGAGGGCAAGCGAAAATCCTCACTGTAAGCATCAATTCTTCTTGGTATAAGCTTGAGAAATTGGTCTGAGAGTCGGTCACTCACATGATGAGAAGGAAACCCCATAGCCTGAGGGAAAAATAGACAGCATGGACCTAAGGTCCACTTCCCACTGGAAGATGTCGGTCAGAAGTAAATGGACAAGTATCCAAACAAATCGTACCAATACATGTACTTTGCCTAACCCGACATCAGTAGCAGAGCATCATCCACAGTGCATTGACTCGCCTCTGAAGGTATACAACGCAAAGTCTCGTGGATTAGCAATGCGATAGCAGCACCTAAGGTCGGACATTGTAAAGATGTGATGAGGAGGTCAAGGAGGTTCAGTGAACAAAGATCCTTACAATGAATATACCCAGAAAGTCGTGTCTGCTCAAGGTCATAGAGGTAATCCACAGGTTGGAGCCCCCACTCGGCCATAAATTCTTGATGCTTGGACTAACCTGAGGGAGTGCTGGTCCTATGAGTGCCAAATCGTTCATGGTTTATATGAAGGAGCCTCCACAAAGTCACACATCTGTTCATCGCTAATCTGATTTGTTGATGCACCCAAACCGCCCACAACGGGTCCAGTATGGAGGGCCAGGGTGCGAGAAACATAAGCTGCATCGATGTGCATCCTTGATAGCGATGCCATGTTGGTGATAGAGGCACTAAACTTGCACATTATCAGACCCCTGATCTTGCGCTGCGGGGGTCCAGATCAATGAGATATCAAATTTCAAATTAGTCATAAACGAGGAAGATTGACGGAGTTTGATACTGGGTAGGGTTGGGGTGAGGGTGACAGGGCCTGAGGAAAGCCCCTCCAATCGGCCCTGGGTGGTGAGGCCTCGGAGAAAGCGCAGTTGTGCCATCTGGAACCATGCGGCCTTTGATTGCACCTAAGCTGAGTCCAGTAGGGAACGGAAAGGGAAAGGAAGGAACTTCCAAAGAGGGCGTGCGTGGGTTTTCGGAAGGATGTTGGTGATTGTATAGTATGCACATGAAATCAAGCAAGCAAAGATGGAATGCATACGGGGATTGCAAGCCATAGTGATGTGATATGTATGACCTTGCCCAACAATCAGTACTTGGCGGGGCACTTGAGCCAGGTGCTCCACTGATCAGATAGCATCTCCGACCCTCGGAAAATGTCCGCACATACTACGGAGTCCGCTTTTGCTTCGGTGTACTTATATTCGAGTTTCCCGATGCTGCCACAGCCTCCCTGCCAAAGTTGGACCATCCTGCGAACGGGCTACAACAAAAGTAAATGTATCCCCGCCGACGGACAGTCTATCGGCGTGAAAAGACGGTTCCATAACTAATACCTCTGTCGGTAGTAATAGCCTACATGTCCTTCATCAACTTCTCTTGTCCCATCATCTCCAACAACCCCTTCAAACCTCTCTCGTGAGACATCTGGAAGCACCAGGCACGTCAGGGTAGATTTGAAAAACAAATAGCCAAATCAAATACAATCAGTTCCTGAGTGAATTCAGATGTTAGAGTGCAGGGCACCCGGCGAGGCATGAGCCAGATGCTGATTCTTGCGCGGGGGCCGACATGTGAGAAAACCTTTACCTTCCTTTCGTACATATCCTCCCCCTTCGCTCACCAGCCTTCAATTTCGCGTGTATACCACGCAATATCCAACATCCTTTCTAAAACCCACCCACCCATACTCTTTATGTCCTTCCTTCCATCACTTCCCCACTACTGGACTCGATACAGGTGCAGTCGAGAGGTGCACTGTTCTCGGTGACCCGACCGCGTTTCCTCCCCATCCTCGCCACTCAGGGTCAACGGGGTTCGAGGAAAGCCCTGTTCCCCCTTCTCCCAGCCTACACAATATCAAGTTCTACTATTCCATATCACTTGTAATTTATAATTCATATTTTATGTTATCTGGATCCCTCACAGCGCAAGATAGATGCTGTGGCGCTCGCAGTGTATTGCATAGATATACATCTTGTCGGCAGCAACGAATATACATGCCGGTGTGTTCCCAAGCTTATGCGCATCAAAGCTGATGGTGACACGGCCCTTGCAAGGCGCGGTGGAGAAGTTGGCAGCGGTGGCGAAGAGTGCATACCATCGACGAGAACAACTGGCTCGCAGTCTGCCCCGATGTCAGGGGCCCCTAAGAAATGCGAGGGCATCACAAGGACAGTCCGCGGAGAATTCGTGCCAATACTGCCCATCCGGCTAAACACCACTACGGTAACGACAGGCTCTCTGAAACTGTGCTCCGGAGAGACCCAGCCCCAGGCATTCCCGGAATTGGAAATCAGAACATATTGTCGGGAAGACGGGCATCGAATGGGGAGGGGTGACAGACTAATTGAGCCCTGACTGTTGGGAGCTTCTATATCCATGTATTTTGCCAAGTCAACCTTCTGCGTGTAAGTGATGTCTGAGACGATGTACGTTTGATACTAGCAAGCCGCCCTTAGTAATACATTGTGGCTTCCTCCTTCGGGTATCTGGAGAAGAAGAATGCAGCACCGAGCCTGTCCTTCACGCAGAATTGGGATACTGCCTATTTCCCAACACCAGCAGGGCCATACACCCACATCATCTGGCGTGATCTAGTTAATATAATCGTAGCGGGTTCCAGGGGCGCTTCGAGAGGGAAGATCGCGAGTGGACGAGTGGTGTCGGGCTTCTGGAATATAATTATCGAGGAGAACTCAAAGAGTTGGAGGGTAGGTTCAGAGGTTGGAGGTGGATTAAGGAGAGTAGGGCTCACACTTGCTTCGTTGTCCCGAATTTGGTGGATATTCATGATGTTTTGCGAACTATCGACAGAATGAGAACCGTGGATCTCAAAGTCGCTAGTACCTGTGCGACAGAGCGAATACAATGCTACATCCCCGTATCACCCTAGGCTTCATTACAAACCATCTACCATACCTATCATGCAACAGAGTTAAACTCCAAAATGAATATATGGTACCCAAGTTAGGAGACCATCTTCCGTATCCCCGAGCCTCTCACGAATCATCTGTGTACTCCTATCCAGTGCATGAGCAGCACGGGAAGTATCGAGTTGCCGCCTTCCCGTGGCTTTCAGTGATCCCTCCAGAAGATCTTTGTAGAAGTACTCCGCAATCTCTGGTGCATAGTCATCCTTGATGGACCACATAGTCGCCACAACACCTCTATATCCCGCAGCTAACATTCCAGCAGCAATATGAACGGCCTCGTCCGAGAGTGCCGCATTCCCTGTGCTCGTCTGGCACGCTGACAGGAAGGCATGTTCGATGTTTGGAAGCTGTTGTTTCATCATCTCGAGCAACTCCAGTCTGCTGTCATGAAGGTGTACTCCGCTCCTGAGATGGTGTTCTTGGTCCTGAATTGCGTGGCACGCAAAGTGCACCCAGCTATGAGTTTTCATCTCCTCTGTGACTCGGACAACGGTAGCAGTAGCATCCTCCAGCAATAATGAATCAACATGTTCCTCTCGCATCATATCCCTGAGCGTATGCGTTTCCTTTCTCGTAGCTGGTATGCGAGGCAGTCCTGGCGTGGAAGGTTGGCTAATCAGAAGCAAGTTAGTGGGGACTCGATCAGCGGTAAGTGGTGCCCTGATCTTGTCGAGAAGGGTACTGATGGTCGGAGTGTACGAAGAAACAACGAAGTCCGAAACGCAAGGTCCAGCGTGAATCTTCTCCTTGGAGTATATTCCAGCAGCGTGAATGGGGAGGAACGTGAGCGGACCAGTGGGACACCACCAGATGCGAGGCCGGGCCGAGTTCTGAGCCTGAGTAGAGTCATTAGCAAGGGTTCGATTGCAAATCAAAATATATAAGATGTACCAAGTAACCAAGAGCTTCCAGTGTCGGCTTAGCCACATGATTCCAAAGCTCGCGAAGAACATTGTATATAACCCCCACCCTTCCGGCAAACTGGGTTGGACCACCTGTCCGATCAACCTCCCTCATACGGACACCGTGCGCCTTTAGATATTTGAATATACTATCTCGTAGCTCTACTGCTCGTTGATGACTGAAGCTTTGAAGCCGGATATGACGTGGTTCGTCAGCGCCCGGAACGAGGGCGATGACATCGCATCGGTCCTTGTGGATATTGAATATGATTATAGTGCCACTCTCGGGTATGCTAGCAAGCAGGTCCGAAACTGTGGGTGGACGAAGAAAATCTCGGAAACCAGGGAGCTCGCGAACCTCTCCGAGGATCCCTGCCCATTCTTTGGCAAGTTGTACATGCCTTTGTGTTTCCATTTGCACCGTAATTGCCTGCGTCATGGTTTCCTCGGAAACGAGATTGGAGGTTTCTCGACGAGATCCAGATAGTTCCAGAGCATGAGCCACGCGCGAGAAGCGATCGGCAAGGGATGGATGATGGGTACGGAGATTGTCAATGGGGGAACGAAGCTGACTGATCTGACTCCAGACCAGGCAACGACCTTGTTCGAGCCAGGCCAGGGCTGTTTTAATTCGATCACCATCGATTGCAACGGCGGTTGCAGTGGTCGTTAGATCAGACCTGCCAACAAGATTCATGTGCCGTTTATGAATTGTCTGTTCCAGCCCAGCAACCTGGGAAAGAAGCCCGATGGTGGCATCAAAGGCTCGCAGTGTGTCTGCATGACCGAATTGATGAGATAGCATGGCCCAACGTCTTGCAGCAGAGAAACGTTGCGACGGATGTCCAGAGGTCTGGGTAGCGGATGAACGATAAATAGAAATGGCGTGGTCAACGTCCGCTCTGTCCTTTGTGCGTTGAAAGCGGCTATGCCACAAGTCCCCAAGGTTTATGAGCCGTGAACAAAGGCTGGCATGTCCCTCTGGAGTGAGCTGGATTGCCCTCTGGAGGTTGGATATTGCACCTTCCGAATTGGCAAGATCCCCAGTAATCTCAAATCGATGCCCAAATGAGGTTCCGAGATTGCTGAGCATCGAGGGCCGGTTAGCATCCCCTTCTGGCGTGAGCTGTACAGCTCTCTGGTAATTATATATCGCACTTTCAATGTCTGCAAGCTCTTGGGTGGATCTGAAGCGATGCTCGAATGAATTTCCCAGGTTATTAAGCCATAAGGGCAGATTGATGTGCCCTTCCGGGGTGAGCTCGACAGCCCTTTGGAGATTTGAGATTGCGCTTTCGATGTCGGTGAGGTCTCCAGTGTATTCAAAGCGAGATATGAATGAGGTGCCAAGGCTGTTGAGCCGTGAGCACATGCTGGCATGGCCCTCTGGAGTGAGTAGGATGGCCCTCCGAAGATTGACCAATGCACTTTCGATATCTGCGAGGTCGTTGGTGATTTCGAAGCGGGACTGTAATGAAGTTCCGAGATTGCTGAGCCGTGAGGGAAGGATGGCATGACGTTCTGGAGTGAGCTGGACAGCTTTCTGATAATTGTAAATTGCATTTTCAATGTCTACAAGGTCTCCTGTACGTTCGAAACGACGTTGGAATGAGGTCCCAAGAGTGCTTAGCCACGAGGGCAGATTGTCATGGCCCTCTGGGGTGAACCGGATAGCGCTTTGGTGATTGGCTACTGCGCCTTCAATGTCTGTAAGGTCTCCAGTCCGCTCGAAGCGGCACTGTAACGAGTTTCCGAGGTTACTCAGCCATGAGGGCAGGTCTGGATGATCTTCTGAAGTGAGCCTGATAGCGCTCTGGTGATTGGATATTGCGCCTTCAATGTCTGCAAGATCGCCTGTACGCTCGAAGCGAAACTGGAACGAGTTTCCAAGATTACTAAGTAACATGGGGAAGTCGGCATGACCCTCTGAAATAAGTCGGGTAGCCACCTGGAGATTGGAGACTGCATTTTCAATGTCCGCAAGGTCCCCGGTGCGTTTGAATCGACACTGGAATGAGGATGCAAGATTGTTGAGCGATGAGGACAGGTCCGTATGGCTGTTCGGAGTGAGCTGGACGGCTCTCTGGTGATTGGATATTGCTTGTTCGATGTCTGCGAGATTACCGGTGCGTTCAAACAGACGCTGGAGTGAATTTCCTAGGTTGCCAAGTCGTAAACGAAGGTTTTTGTGCCCTTCTGGAGTAGTTTGCACAGCTCTCTGATGATTGGATATAGCACTTTCAATAGCTGCGGGATCTCCGGTGAGTTCAAATTCGCACTGTAACGAGGCTCCAAGGTTGCTGAGCAGCGAGGGCAGGTTGGTGTTTCCCTCAGGTGTGAACTGAATGGCGGTCTGGTGGTATGATATTGCGCTTCTGACATCTTCGAGGCTTCCGGTGCGTTCAAAGCGACGTTGGAACGCATTTGCAAGGTTGCTGAGCCACGAGGGCAGATCCGTATGGCCTTCCGGTGTCAGTTTGACAGCTTTCTGGTGACTAAATATCGCATTTTCGATATCTACCAGCTCTCCAGTCCGTTCGAAGCGACTTTGGAAGGAGTCTCCGAGGTGACTTAGCAGCAGGGGCAAGTTGGGATGGTCCTCCGGGATGAGTTCGACAGCTCGCTGGTGATTTGATATTGCACTTTCGATGTCCGCGAGAGCTCCGGCATATTCGAAGCGAATTTTGAACGTACTTCCAAGGTTATTGAGAAATGCAGGCAAGTCGGCATGGTCGTCGGGGGTGAGACCAATAGCATCTTCCATCATGGATATGGCTTGGTTGATATCAGACACATTGTCAGAGGATCCAAACTTCCTGCGCAGTGCCAGTCCGGCATCCCATGCATGCACTCTATAATTCTCGTGATCGCGGGGTGTCAACCGAACGGCTAAATTGTAAGCCGAGACTGCCTTGGTGATATCGTCTTCGTTATTGGTTTCCTTAAATCGCCGCATGAGCCGATGACCAGAGCGATTCAAGAGTTCCGGATCTTTGCCATGAGAAAGGCGCGCGAGTGCAGTTGAAAATATGTCCACGGTTGGTGCGGCTTCGACCCGCGCTCCCGGTTTTGTCCTCAAGTCCGTGTTGATGTTACCCAGCATGCCTGTGGCACTACATGAGGCTTACGTTTCGTGTTTCGATAGGATGTGGGGCATACAGATGGTGAATGTCATTCTCAGGGATGGACAGTCGCGCTCCGTTACAAGATCTCGTTCAACCTTGGTGCCTGGGATAAATGATGTCAATTGGCAGATTGGAACTTAGTGGAGTCTGAAGGCGCACCATGATCAACACTCTTAAACGCCAATAATTCGTCCTTATCCAGTCTAATGTAGCCCAATTTTCCAGCGGCTCGCGAATGCGCAGTAAACTCAAGTCCGACCATGGCGAATCGGTTTCTAGCGATCAATTTACGTCTTGTGTGGCTCCCAGCTGTACATACTGCTGTTACTTACAGCTGGATAGTGTGATGGTACTTCCACATTGTCGGTGATACCTTCTCCAAGTTTTTCGTGTCCCTTCCTGCCGACCCAGAGATCATGAGCGACAACTCATCAAAAGCGGGACGTGTGGAGTCCTCCGGCGAGCACTGGAGGACGAAGTCTATGGGGTATTGTAAAGGTAGGTATCGGTACTTAGGAACCGGGATGGTTGATACCTTTCAGGGCAATTATATTGTTGTCCATCGGTAGGAGATCTTCAGCAGTCGGTCCTGGGGACACGATCTGCGGCTCATGTATTAGGGGTGACAACTTATTCGGGGCAGTGCGGCTGTGGTTTTCCTCAACTAGTCCACGCTGTCCCTTGTCATCCATCTAACTAGTATGGAGTGTACCCGACGACGCCGAGTTCAGCGTTAGGAGTTGTGAGATTGCAAAGGGGCGTGAGCGGATTGTTAACGGGAGTAAGGACCTACGTTGACAGCCCTCTTGATGGCATGGTTTGATTTGGTCGCATTTGTCGGCTTCTTAACAGCTTGTGGCTTGGAATCAGGTGAGACTTGCTGTTCTTCGCAGTATAATGTTGGCGGGTGAAAGGACGAATTTCCCAGGGATGCTTCCAGGGTTGAAGACTTGACATTTGGACAGAGTAGTGTCTGATTCCAACTAAACGTACAACATTGGCCCAAGATCGGATAGAGATGAGGTCATGATAGCACTGCCACGCTCTACCTTCCTCTATACCCGAAGCATCGATTGATCATAAACAGGTAATGCAAAAAAGAGAGTATACTAACAGCATCCAGAGTCATACTTGATATCCAACACCTCCAACTTGCGCTTTCCTTCATCCTGACATTTGAGTTCCTGCGTCCTTGGCTAGACAAACCTTCAACAGCTAAACCTGATCAACATCCAGAAACACACACTCACTTCGCTATGCACTTATGCTGCATCCTCACGATCCTCTTACCGCCTGGGACAAACCTCCATTTCCTTGCGATGGCCCAGGCAATGGGGGAAGGAGGGAATTCGATAGAATGATAGTGCTTGCATTTGTTAGTCTCAGTCCAGCGATGGGCGGGCTGATGCCCCATGAGAGATGGCGATATATACAACACCAATATAATTGGTCTAGAATACGGAACCAAGGGGTTGGGTGAGAAAAAAGCAGGGAATGGAAGGAAGATTGGGGGTTTGCGGGGTTCACCATCCTTGATTGAAAAACTATGTAAATAACTGGGTATGGTGGGACAGAACAAAGACGGCGCTTATAATAACCCGTGCCCATCGATGTCAGTTCGGGACATATCTTGCAGCTGGTTTAGTTTGTAGTCAAAACGTATTCGATGATAGCAGCTGTGACACGGCCGGTAGATGAGTGCTAGTTCTTGTTTCCTCTGAATTATGCGTGCCGGATTTATGGTCAAATTGCCGCTCTATTCATCATTTTCTAACCGGAAAAGCCCGCAACCGACGTCGTTCTACTGAATAATCAGTTAGCTTCAGCTCCGTTGCCACAAACGCTTGGTGCGCGCAGCTTGACATAGGAATCTCGTCTAGAAGGGCCCCATCCCAACTTCTCTCTCATGCATTCTATTCCGTAAGGCAGTCCGAACCGTTACCGATGCGTAGTAGTAAGTATACCTAATCCACAAACTGGCGCAACGTCCTCCCTGCCGAGTAACGGGGTCACTCAAAAGTGGTGGCTGCAGCTACCATGGTCGGGATCGATAGCAAATTCGAAAGATCCGGACATGCCCTTTCCACCCTATGTGTAACCAAGTTAACAACCAAGTACATACACACAACGCCTTACGGTCACTTCTGCTTACCGTTTTGCAGTCGGAAATGATACCGTTCAAGACCCTCTTACAGTCATCCCGGTCGGGCGCGCCGTCTGACCCAGCGTTGTACATCGTAAATTCACCTATGTAGCCCGGTAAAAGTTGCAATTAGTGGTGTGCTCATGAATGCTGCCGAGTAGAAGAAGGCACTTGCATCTGTGGTCGCCAGCTTGGAAGCAGTGGTTCTCCCTCTCGCCTCCATCGAGCTAATAGCCAGGTACTAGTTAGTATCAAACATACCGTCCGGACCTTCAAAGCAGACTCACAGGACCTGCGCTAGCGAAATCGCAGAAATTGTTAACGAACTCGCTGCACAAGTAGCTTTTTTCGCTTCCGTCGTGTTTACAATTAAACTGAGCCAAGACTGGAGTAAGGACAGCAATGGCAGCTATGACGGCGAGCTGTAAGATTGGATTTGTCGATCAGCTAGCCGAGGCAAGAGGGAATGTGGGATGTACTCACGGCTCTGGTCATTATGAGCAGTGGAAAACAAGGGGGTGTTCGAACGGTGAACTGGTTGGTGCAGAAATTTAAGCCAAGTTATATAAACGTTGACAGAAACGTGGTGTAATTCAATGGTGAGCGCTCAAGGTGCCACTGTCTATCCTAGTCCTTCAAGGGGTCCTTCTAGCTAACTGGAATCGCTCGGAGACATTAATCGGCTTACGGGGGTTCTTATGTCATAATCGGGCCAGCGATGTTGATGAGCTGGCACACTCACCGAGAACAGAGCCCGACGAAAAACTCCAAGAGGACCAGATGCCTCAGACAGTATTTTGGCTTACTGCTGTGCATCCTGTCACTGTGGTCATACCTTTATTGGAGGTCGTGGTGGTTTCCGACGTTGAGTTAGCCATGATGGGTTGTTCGTAATCGTGTGGAGTTCAGTGATCCGAACTCGATTGTTACGGGTTCACATATAAGTTCATCGGTTCTATGAGAACAAGTTATCGGAAGCCGCTTGCAGCACCTTTTCACCCTCAAAGCAGAGGTTATGAGGTCTCAGAGCCAACCCGAGCGTCGAATAGGTGTGATATGTAAGGTCGGTCAATGTATTGCCCCCGTTTATCGCCGCTTTTTTTTGTTTTGGCATAACCAACCACTTCCGTCATTTCGCTTCTGTCTTTCTCCCCCCCTAAGTCCACACTAGTACTAGCCATCCGCACAACTCCACTTAACAGAAAAACCCACAGCCATCCTGTAAGCAATCAGTGAGGTCTGTCTGGCGACCCTTCTCTGTTCAGCGCCGTTTCGTTGAATGAAAGGACTGAACCGTCCGAACGGGCGGTCTGGTGCGCTGATAGTGCCCTTGAGTGCATAGCAGATCCGAGCATATGTATTGTTGGAATAGGTTCCTGAAGTGTTGCACCCTACATACTGCCCCGTCCGCTGTTCTCCAATCCTATCATAAAGATCTGGACGCCCACCGAGATACACATAACATATAATACTATCGTTGTTCCGTCTTGCAAGTGCGAAGAACTCCTGTCTGAGATTCAGTACTCTCTCTTGGATACAATGTATCTAGATTGTAAATACTGAGGGCCGGCGGTTCCAGAGCAAGAAAAATCGGGATCAGTAAATGCGAATTACGAATAGGGCAGTAACTAGTAGCTACTTGTCAAGTCCGAAGGATGTGAGGCCCGAAAGACGTTGCAATCAGGGCAATTACAAACAAAATTTCACAAAATATGGGTGGGCACTCCAGCAAGACCGGGCCGCGAGCATTTTATCTCCCCCATGAAAAAAACTCTCTTACTCCAAGCTCCCGAGATGAAGGTATAGAAAGCCGGTACGGTCCCAGAGACCAGGAATCATCTGATCATCGGAGGTAGTCAGGGCAAAAAGCTTACATCCTAGGAATCCCTGGGAATCCCCGATGAGCTAAGTGATATATGTCGGGACTCGGGACCGGAAAAATAGTCCACAGCCTGGATCCATGAGTGTATGTCAAAGGAAGTTGCTGATGATGTCTGAGGGTGGACTACGCATCATGATAACCTAGATCATCGGAAACACTGTTGGCACGAGTACTTTATTCTACTTCTCCCACGAATCTTTTTGTCAAATTTCTAGATGGAGCGAAGGTGGGTACAGTGGGATCATGTCCAATAGAAAAACTGCAGGGAATCTGGCCCCGTACCATCATACAGCATGCCCCACCCAGCCTACGGGGTTATAGAGACCTGTCCAAGGCACATACTCTGAGTTACAGGACATGCACACGACACGCAATAATGCACTTCAATGGAACTGATTAGTCCGCACATACCAAGGGCTAAGCGGTGGTGATGTTGGGGGAATATGTACCCACTTCCACCATAACACCTGGGCTCAGCCATGACACAACAAGGGGGGAAACCACCCAACGATCTTCCCTCTTTTGTCAGGCATTCTGCTGCAGAACACTTCAATCGTTTAGAGCCAAATTCGGGCGATCATCCTCTTGGTAAAATTCATAAAGACTTCTGGGGCTTGCGGACCTAATCAAAAATTGGAATGGGTCAGAACGAAAGTGAGTTTGGGGATGCAACGAGTCTGGGAGATATGTCGCAAGTTGGCCTGAGGGTCCTATTTCTGGTTGACTGTATGCAGGAAGCTGTTACGATATCTAACCAGCCATGATCAAGAGAGAGATCCAATGCACGCTCACACTAAACAAAACAGTAAACAAAATTAAAGTGATATGTCTTTCCCCACCCTTTTGCACTCATATGTTTGACTGGGATCTCAGATCTATGTATAAAACCCCTCCTGTTCCGTATTGTACGATATTCTTTCTTTCTGAAAATCCACAGCCACTTCCTGTCGACTCCTCGCATTGAATGTCTCATTCTCATACTCGTGTGCCGTGGCCGATTCACACTCGCGTCACAATTTTAAAAGTAGGATACGCATTCTGCAGCTTTCCCGCCTTCCTGACACGAAACTTGCTCGAATCCACACCCTCATTAATAAGCATTAAGTGGCTGTCACGGCTTGGCAGGTCTTAGTTGATATGACTTGAAGCACTGAATAACGCGTAAATTAGGATGATCTGATCCTCAGCCATGCCAAAACAACCCAGCAAAACCCCCTCCATTGCAAGAGATTCCGCCGCAGAACACTTCACTCGTTTAGACCTAGAGTCGAACGATCATCCTCTTGCGATGTTTTATAAAGACTTCTGGGGTCACAGTATAGCGGAAGAGAGGGACAAGTGTGCGCAAGGCAAACATCCGGGATAAATCAACAGGGTCCGAAATGGATGTAGACGAAGGTGGCGAGCTGGATGCGGATGAGGATGGCGAGCCAAATGCAGTTGACAACCAAGAGCCGGATATAACTGACGACTGCTACGTTCTCAACGTCGACATCGAAACTTTCAGCGAAAAACCCATCTGGGTTCGTGCCGAATATGTTCGTATCTTCGACGCTTGTCAACGGATGTATGAAGCCAAGATCTCTGCACCTCGTCCACGGACTCCGAGCTTCGTGATAACAGGACAACCTGGCATAGGTAAGGGTCTAAATACACCTTCTACTCTCGAGCTCATGACTGGCGAAGGGAAGACACTCTGGCTGATCTATGCTGCACGTCGCTGTGCCTCCGAAGAGCGGCCATTCATGTGGCTTGAGGGGGACCGCTATTATCTTTTTGCGGCGGAGGGCCTCTACAGGTTGTCTAAAGGTTGGGAGCTTAGCGATTTCCTTCCTGAAACCTATCTCTGGGTGTTCGTTGACGCCCAAAGTGAATCCCGGGCCCTGAATAGGCTTACCCCACCTCGTACCCGCATGGTTGTCTTCTACACGACTACCCCAACGCAGGACCGGTGGACACATATGGGCAAGACAACTTCGTGCTACCAACTCATTATGAACCCATGGAGTAGGAGGGAAATAAGACAACTGCGAGTTTTCTATTCTGAATCCACAAACTACAGGTACTGAAATTGCAGCACCCAGTGCACCCATCCATGGTCGTTCGGAGGGAGAAATACTTGAAATATACGACCGCTGGGGCCCAATGCCCCGTCTCTGCATCGACTATGACGAAATAGAGTTAGAGCAGCACGTGAAGAAGGTTCGCTCCGCAGTAGAGGAGATCTCGACAGCCAGCATGAAGACACTCGTGGATGAATCGCGAAAACTTTCAATGAGCCAGGTATCGCATTCGCTTTTCTTGGTCACTCACCTGCCCGGCAAATTCCACGAACCTGTGATCGCTCCCATCTCCCCCTACATCCGACAATTGCTTGTCAACAAAATTCGCAAGCAAAAACGAGAGGACAGGATCCAACTATACTCGACATTTTCGAGCTTACCTGATTCGGGGCAGCTGGCCGGTCTTGCTTTTGAAGGGGCTGTTCATTCTGACTTTGAAACGGGGATTTCACTCGAGCTCGTTTCGATGCGGCTGGGGGCCCCACCCCCTAGGGGGAACCCCCGATGGTATTCCGCTCCTCTCGGTACCCAGGCGGAGCTGACAATCAGGATTGCACCCCTCAAAACCACTGACTACGAGTCCATGGCCGAATTGACAATTCAACCCGACGTCTACTATATTCCTGTTCCTCCTCGTCAAGCTGCAGTTGACTCCTTCATACTCTTAAACAACGAGTTCTTCCTCTTCCAATTCACCATCGCAGGGGAGGATTCAATCAATAAGAAAATTCTTAACCTTGCTGCCAGCTTAAAATTCCCACCACGGGAGTGCTGGCACTTCGTTTTCGTTGTCCCACCTAATTCAGATTTGACTGTTCCCCAACAGAGTGCTATTCTGGGAGTGCCCATATATACTGCAAGAATTAACATTACCACCTAATCTTGTTCCTTGTACAGTACAGTACAGTATAGCAGGCATTGGCAACATAGTCTATATTCCTTTAATTATGGGTGCCAATGTTGGAATTAACGATTCTGGCAAACTGGTGGAATGCCAATCACCAGTGCCCCCAACTGCTTCATGGAAGCTATGTTGTAGGTAGATTATATACATGTGTAGTTTACCAGTAGTACCTTATCCATTTACTCCCTACCCCCATCATCCACCTTTCGCGCCGACTGACCATGTAGGCTAATCTGTGAAGAAACAACTCTGGGTATACCAGCAGATTATGTTTCTGCAGAGGTGCTCAGGGATCTGGAGAGCAGGCATCAGTACTTAATATAGGAGCAGGTTGAGGGTGTGAAGTACATTTTCTAGGAGCTTGTTGACGCGAAACTCAAAATAGCCATTTCCCGGCAAAATGGTAATTTCTCTGTAGTTGAATTTCGCCATAAGAGTAAGAGTTTCGCGATTGAGAGGGGCCGACTGGCAAGAAAGAAGAAACATCCCAGCCATATATTGATAAACGTGTTGAGCCAGGAGCCCTCGGGCAGGCCAAGTCACTTTGATATCAATGACATCCTCTGCTTGGCTCGGTAAGGTTCAGTTCGGGGTACCAGTGGTAAGTGACTCACGAAGGCTTCTGTTGAGGAACTTTCGCGACAATTCTGCCCACCGCGCAATTGCGCAGTCTGACTTTATGCAGAAACACCTTGATTTTTTGGATCTCGCAAAAAGCCCATGAAGGGTGTACAATAGATATAAATTCCCGCATGCTGGCTATCCAGTTTCAATAAAGAGTGAAGGAAACGATAAGTACTTTGGAATTGTGCTTCCGATAAGCCTAACAGATTGGCATTGGTGACAGCATCGATACCACGTTCAAATGTTGCGGCCAGCAGAATTTTTGAATTGGCTAGGAGCACTTTCAGGGGCACGCGCTGCATAAGAAGCGTGTAAAAGAAGTCGAGTTCAGATAGAGGATGGGTCTTGTTCTCCTTAGCTGGATGATAAGCGAGGGCCAGCACCACGCGGGGCTGGCCGTCAGGACCGGACAAATTCTCATCCTTGGTGAAGCGAGGCACGATATCCACGTAGATGAACGATCCAGCGGAGAGGTTAACGAGCGTCCCTATGTCCCGTTCTGATGGCCAATGATCCGGGAGACTATACTTCTGCTGAACCTCCTTCAACTCGTCTGTCAGGAACTTTGTAATTTTGTTGGTTGATTTCTTGCGACACAGGGATCTCGATGCGGAGACAGCAGTGCCACCTGTGGAGAAGTGAATGCAGCCTCGGCATGAGCCTCTAGACGACTGACGAAGGCCCAAAGGAGTGGAGTGGCTTGGTCTTGCACAGACCTCCAAACGATTCCAACAATCTCGTACTGAGCTTGGTTGCTGGCGCACTTATCAAGGCTATCAACAATAATCACCAGGTCTTTCAAATCCTCTCCTCGTTTCCTCAACGTTGCGAAAGGAGTGACGATGAGATCCTGGAACTGCCGTCTGATTGACTTGTCAACGAGAGTTGGGTCATCATATATCATGGAATCGAGGATTTTCCGCCATGACTTGTCCTTCATCGCGAGTTGATATGAGATGGTAGTGAATAAGCGATTGGGATTGTCCCTCTTGTTTGCTCGGGAGAAAAAGAAAGTAGTACCCAAGTTTGCCACTCTGGGCCAAGGCTTCCGCGCAGGACTGCAACACAGCTGATTTTCCAATGCCAGCGGGGCCATGCATCCAGATGATGCGGGCGCTCGCCTCCACTGCTGCTAAGATCCCAATGAACGATTTGGTCAGTGTAATTGTAGCGGTTCCCGGGATGGCATCGAGGGGGAGGGTTGCGAGCAGACGAATCATGCAAGGCTTGTGGAATCGAATCATCGAGAAGAATTTAAAGACCTGCCATTGGTTCGAGAGGCCTTTTTTAATCGCTCTTGTCTAGTTTAGAGAGATAGCAGCGTAGCGCTCATCAGCTGGACCTGGAGTGATGACCGTGGTATGGGGATTGTTGACTGTCATACTTTGGACGTGGGATATTTTGCCGACTTGAACATTCTGAACATGAGATGAACGGTCAACGAATTGAAGTTTATGAATCTGGAAATTGTGAGCGTCTGACAGAGTGCCCTTGGACATAGTGGGTATCGGGCAAAAGGGAGAAGTATGGGGTCTATCCTGGTTGCTGTGCGGGCGCTAGTTACTCTCGTCACCACCCGCTCGGGATAACTTACTGAATAAGTCATGTTTTCTCCGATGTGAAATTACTTGTGTCAATGCCTTGGCGTATAACGACAGTTGTGGTCTTCTGATCGATTTCGATTTATCCTTGCCCTCGCACTGGCAGTCACACAATGAGGTGAAGGAAAACAAACTTCTATTCTAAAGAGCAGTAAGCTATGCAAAGGATGGAAGGGTTAAAGAGTGCGATCAGGTTCAATAGACTAGAGGCATTGTCTGTTGAAAGGGAAACACGAGTCCGCATCCAGCGCTTAGCACTTTTCCCACATCTTGACATAATCACTGCGGGTGCACCGCCACACGTCAGCCTTCTTCTTATCCACCGTGACAAAGAATCCACCTACATTCTAAACGACAGATCGTCTGGATTCTTAGGCCAAGTGGCACTCCAGGTGTTTTGTGCCCTCGCAAAATCTCTCATGGCGGCTACAGGAGCAAAAAAAACGCGAAATGCATAGTGAACGACGGTCCCAGTGTGGATGCTTGGAGAGGACAGCATACTCAACGAGCCATCGTACCACGACTTGCTATCGACTTGGTCTGGGAACCACCCGCTAGTACCACCCGCAGAGAGGTTTATGATAAGATAGAATGCTGTCGGATAAGTTGCAGTGGTCAATTGGGGCCTGCCTTGTGAGAGAGAGTGGGAGAGGGGCCGGAAGCTTACGTTGATCGAAAGGGGGCATTGTTTTCCCGGCCTTGATAAGGGTTCTCTACCACTACCTGAGCAGAGCCGTTTTGCGCTGTTAGTGGAAACCTATCCACTCACGGTTAGTGACTTTGTTTGGACGAGAAACGGAACGATGTGACTTACGATCCGCGCTCCCAGAACCCGTCCCTCTTTCCAGTCAGCTCAAGCTCAAGTGTTGCAGTCACCCGGGTATCAACGTAGAAGCGCATAAAAGTCTCATCCCACTCGAGGACGTATGTGTGGAAGCGCTGGTCAAACGAAGAACGCTTCATTGAGGTCCAGCCGAAGATCTGTCGAAACAGCACGGGCATGGGACCATAATTGAGGCTGCTGCGGACGAAATTACTGCCTTGGGCCTTGTATGAGGGACCGTTACCTCTTGCTTCGAGAATATCGATCTCGCCACTTGCGGGCCAGGCTCCATAGGTGTTCTGCTCAGGGGAGCATCCATATAGCCGGCCAGAGCCAGTCTCTGTGGAGGCAATGCGAGTTATTGGACAGGAAATTTGTGACTAAGGATAATGCTCACCCCTTGGGCAGTTTGGCTCGAATCTCGACTTTGCCATACTTTATGCTTTTCTTGCCTTTGGTGTTGATGCGCGCGCTGCGTACAGGGTTGATGACGGCGCCGGTAGCACTATTGGAACGGACGCTACAAGCAGTGCGGTTCCGGGTGGTACATCCACTGAGGGTGTAATTACCGCCATTGAAGATGTCGAGGTTGGGAAGGTCTTGGGTGGTGAGTGTGGGGCGGAAATAGAGTTGTGAGTTGGAGAGATAGAGATTGTCTGGAGAGTCAGTGGTCATTTGGAATTCTCCGTTGCTGGAACCAGGGTGAGGAACGGAACATCCTTGAGAAGAAGGAGACGTACCCAAAGCCGCCAAGTTCGACATCGCGAGACCATACGGATTCGTCAAGACTGTTCCCATTGAAATTGTCATCGAGGACAAGACAGAGCTGGCTATCGTCAAGCTTCTTGACTTCGGTTAACCCGAAATAACAGAGACCAGCGGCAGCAGCGATGCCGAGGATCATACAAAGAAAGGTAATCCACCAGCTGAGGCGCCCCTCGCGGTCTGGTTCCTGGAGCCAGGGTTTGTCTGCCTCATCCAGTTTCTGGTGGAGGCGGGTACTGGGGAGGGGAGGACGGGACTTGAGGGGGAGAACAACAGAGCTACCGTTGGGAGAGGATGTCCCATTGTTGTGGAGAGAGATGAGCTGGTGGTTGTAGTTTGGAGGAGACCAGAGGGACGAGGAGGGCCTTGAGGCGGGAGAAAGGAATGGGGCGCGAAACGAGTGGGAGCTGGCTGTGCGGGGAATGTTAGCTGCGGCGGGCTCATTGGACATCATGTTTGAGGCGGCGCTGTTCCTGAAGAGGGAGTTGGAAGATGAGGAGCCCTCTGCCATGAAGGGTGCATAGGGACGCCCGAGGTCGACTGAGGTCGGATAGTCGAACGAGGCGGAAAAGCGGCGGGGGGATATGCCGGGGATGGTGGTCCCGGGGTCGGGATTTCCTGGATAGGCCTGGAAAGGGAAGAAGAATGAGGAAGGGGGCGACCGGGTTGGAGGCGGAGACGGAGGCGCCGAGGTTCGGTCGTCGGCAGTGTGGTGCGGCATGCGTCTACGGCGGATGTAGATGGCGTCGCGTTCAGAGTCCGACTGGGTAGCCGGGTCGTCGGGGTTGAGACCGGGTGTGGGTGTTGGTGAAGGAGGGGGTGGGGTGGAGGAGAGAGGCGGGGGGTGGCGAGGTGAATGCGTCCCACTCAAGAGACGGGGCATTTTGGGCACAACAACCTTCGGGCACACACTTGCAATTATTATTTCTCTTCATCTTTGACGTCACAGCCACACATTACCTGGTCCCCCTGCCACCCCTCCTCCACTTTTATTCAAAGCCCCATCCACTCACTTCCTTTCGTCCCCTCCATGGACTACGACCGCAACGACGCTCTCCTCCACTGGCTCTTTCGCCAAACTCAGGGTGATGCCTGGTTCCGTCCAAACGAGGAGAACATCTCCAGCGGTGTCGCCCTCCGCATCTCTGATGGTACTTTGATTCCCCTTCTCCCCCCTCTTACGAGCCTACTGATTCCTTATCTAGTCAATGGCGTCCCAGAATTTCGCGTCTTTCCCTACGAAAACGCTGCACTCGAGCCCTTTGAGACCGCAGTTGCAGCCTTGAATCCCCTCGTCGCCGTCAAGGTGCGCTCCGCCGCTGTGCACGCGGCCCTGGCAGAGGTGTGCGTATCCCTTCCTCAATCTGTCCCCCGGAGACCCAACTCTCTTCTGGGCCTCGCGGCAGCGGCTTCGCGGCGTTCATACAAACGTAATGGCGAATTCCGCGGTTCACTTGTCGCTTTGGCTCTCTGATCACAATCACCATCAACCAAGTGCTGATTCTATTTTCCTTTTCATTTCCCTGCCTCGCGACGGCTATTCTCTTGTTCTCTTCCCCTTCGCCCGACATTTCCTTCCATTCCTTACACGTGACTGATCCTCCACATAGCGAACCCGATGCCAAGTCCATCTATGTCGACGCTAACACCCGAATCCAAATCATTGACACAATGCTGCATCTTCCCCAGGCGGATCGCGAGCAGTGTGCTGCCTTTATTGTGTGTCAACTCTTTTCACCCTTGAAACATCTTTCACGATGAATCCCCCTTGCAGCGCGATGAGCGAGTGATGGTCGTATGGTCAGAAGACCTCGACAACATTGTCCCTACTTGCAGCGATTTTGACGAGCGCCTGATCAAGCTCCTTTGGCGCTCCCGGCCCCCAGGCGCGACTGCAGCCACTATCGCTTCTTCTCACTCTCCTTCAGTCAATGACCATGGTAGCCTAGAGACCTCTGGCTGTGGTAAACCTTTATCCCGCGTTGGCTCCCGCCAAGCCAGTCTCCGTGCCGGCGCCAAGGTATACGGAATGGAGAACACAGAGCTGATCGCTACGGAGGAAAAGGGCAAGTCCAAGGAAAAAGAAAAGGAGGAGGGAGAGGAAGAGGAAGTGACCAAGCTCAATGAAGATCAAGCGCACTTGGTATGGCAAGAAGTACGAGGTTGAGATTGACCTCGAAAGTCAGCTCCAAGAGAGACCCACGAAGCTGTATGCTCCGTTTTACAATGGCCTGGCTGCTGCTCTATCGTTCAGTGAGCGAATCACTTATCCGTGCTGAACTAGCCTGACCGGCCCCTAGTCTTCATAGGTAACGGTATTAGGACGTTGCTACGAGAATGGTCGCTAGATGGGGATTTTACCCGTTTTGCTCTCATCGCTGTTGCCCCCTTGTTATTTTGTATATCACTCGTGGGTTTTCCTCTCGCTCTGCTTCCTGCTTGGTTTCTCAACAAACCCATGCAGTTTTTCTCCATGCAAATGATCCAAAATATCACTATGGCCATAGGCCCTATCGCTCATTACCATGAAAATTCCAAGTATTACTCGGCCGTCAAACCTAGACCCAACAAGCAAGTCGATAACAGCCTGCCCCACATCACCATCCAGATGCCCGTTTACAAGGAGAGCCTCAAGGCCGTTCTCGCCCCGTCGATTGAATCATTGAAAAGGGCCATGCAGACTTACGCCCGGCAGGGAGGCACTTCGACCATTTTCATCAACGACGACGGTCTCAGAGTCAGTAGCATGTGTTCGTCCTACGACCTTCATAACTGATGGTATGACTAGCTGCTGTCCCCTGCGGAACGTGATGAACGTTTGGCGTACTATGCTAATCACAACATTGGCTGGGTAGCCCGTCCCAAACATGAAGACTCGCCTGACGGTTTCAAGCGTGCCGGAAGGTTCAAGAAGGCTTCCAATATGAATTATGGTTTGAATAATCACTTTCATTTTTTGGAGTCCTAATCTTGACGGCTGCTTCAGGTTTAGCACTTTCGCTCAAAGCAGAGAGACTCCTCGAGAGACTCCTCACTGAGAAAGCTGCTGCTGGTATCAGCAGTGGTGAGAACGGAGAAAAGTCGTCTTCCAGCGGTTCCCGCTCTGGCTCTAACCCCGGTTCTACTTCCGGCCACCCCCAACAGCACGGATTACAATATCAGGGTCATGAAGGCCACGAGAGCGTCATCTGGGGAATTCCGAAGGCACCCCAGCCCACCCGTGGACTTCTCAGTGAGGAGGATCTGGAAGAAAAGGCTCTGGCCTTGGCGATTGAGGAGGTTTGGGAGGAGAGTGGAGAGAAGTCAAGGCCTTGGGCTGCGAACGGGCGCGCAACGAGAATTGGAGAGATATTACTGGTCGTGGACGCGGATACAGTCGTACCCGAGGACTGTTTGAGAGACGCTGCGAGAGAAATGGCAGAATCTCCGACTGTTGCCATTATCCAGCATGATAGCGGTATGTGAATCGCATTTTCTTCATGTAGTGTATGGTATTGAATCACTTTGTCCCAGATGTGATGCAAGTCGCACATCATTATTTTGAGAATGGGGTCGCTTACTTCACGAGGAGGATCAACAAGTGTATCTCTATGTGTGCGTCGCTTCCCTTTCCATTCATTCGTCCGCTTACAGTAAACTGCAGCATGCGCCAACGGGGAAGTCGCTCCGTTTGTGGGACATAACGCGTGTGTACTTCATCTATGGAGTATCCCTCCTATCAGTACTAACTTGACGGATCAGATTCTTGCGATGGAAAGCCATCCAGGATGCGGCATTCATTGACCCCGCGGATAAAAAGGAGAAGATTTGGTCGGAGAGTAATGTGTCTGAGGACTTTGATATGGCGCTGAGGCTATTGCAAAGAGGCTACATTATCAGGTACGTCATCCTTCTATCCGCACTCTTATCACATGAACCTCGTGTCAATAACCTATGGCTCACCGCGAAGGTGGGCAACCTACTCCAAGGGTGGCTTCAAGGAAGGCGTGTCGCTGAGCGTGGACGATGAGCTTAATCGATGGCAAAAATATGCATACGGGTGCAATGAGTGGGTATTGGGTTTCATTCTCCCCTTGTTTGACGTGCTTGTTGACGGCCTGGTATAGACTTTTGTTCAATCCGTTTATTCAATGGTGGCGGAAGGGTCCCATCGCGCCTCATATCCACAAGTTCATCTGGTCCAAGGCACCTATTCATTACAAGATCTCGATGCTGGCTTGTACGTTTCTTATCCTTTTCGTTTGGCGGCGGTCACGGTTTCTATGCTCCAGTGGACTAATGGCGGTTGTGGGTTCTAGATATGTTCTCGTACTATGGTATCGCGGCATCGATCACAATCTCGCTCATCAATTACGTCCTACTGGGGTTCCAATTCCCAGTCGATGGTTACTTTATGCATTCGTTTGAGATTTGGCTTGCGACGATTGTAGTCTTTTGGGGATCTGGAACGGTCGGGTATACGCTTTTGGAGTACCGGTTAGGCGCCAGGTCGTTGGTAAGCCGATTTCAATTGAGCTGGTATGGTGAACTGACGGGTCCTTATGCAGCTATATGCCTTGTTTGAGAACATAATGTGGATACCATTCTTGTGAGCTTAGCATGGTCTTTTCGTAAAAGAAGGGGGGGGGTTACGACTGAGCTTTTGCCGTCCAACAGCTTCTTTTTCTTTGGTGGACTCGCGATCCCCCTCAGCCAGGCGATCCTCGCCCACTTGTTCTCGTACAACATCCAGTGGACGGCGACGATCAAGGAAGTCGAACGGTCGAACTTCTTCAAGGAAATTCCAAAAATTTGCAAGCGATTCTGGTTCCCTTTGATCTTCTCGTTTTTGGTCATTGTGGGTATGATTATTTGTGCATCGCCACTGGTGCCGATTCAGTGGCGAGTGGATGGTTCTGCATGGGCTGTGATTGTTCCGCTTGCGTTAGTCCTTTTTTTTTTTACCTTGTGTGAATGTCGATAGTGACTTTGGATCCTACAGGCTCTCTACAGCGTGTCATATCCTGGTCCCCATTGTGCTGAACCCTTGGTTGATGGTTTTCTCTTATTGAACGCCCTTTCTTGACATGACTAGGAACTTGTTTCTTGTATTCCTGGACGACATAGTTCGCACCTACAGACTGTTGTTTATGTGTTAACATTTCAACGACCTGGAGATCGTTTTCCTATTTACGCTACTCTCCATGGTTCCACTATCTACCCGCCGCATGACTACTCACTTGATTACGACCAATACTCATTTTGTTAATGTTTTCATGCACCAGCACGATAATGAGATTACTTTTACCGAGTCGACAATGCGCCTCTGGCCGTCCGTCCGCCGGCAGTGCCTACCAGTAGCCCGACTAGGATGCGTCACCTGGATTTAGTGAGGACTGTTCATAGAAGTGGCGTTTGTAAGGCCGTTCCGAGGTACTTTAGTGGTTCGAACAAGTTCTTGACAAGTTGACACACCGGGCACCGTGGTGCTGGTTGGTGACAGGTGCGTAGTCTACGGTTCTTTCGGGAAAACACGAGGAAGAAGAGGAAGGGAGGAGGAGGAGGAGGGTTTCCGGGGTCCCGTCGGACGTAATTGAATGGCTTGTATTGGGAATACGTCATGACTTACCGCCATTTATTGGAAAAGCATTGTCAAGGTGCGAGAATTTGGCTGTTTTTATCTGTACATGTATTCTTTGGGGTGGTTGTTGAACTTGGTGATTGCTGGCGCAAGCATATACGTTGGCTGTACTTACTGGGGCACGAGGCTGAGTGGCGGACACATGTGAGGGGGTCACATCGTATAGAACACGCGATGCAAGGAAGGGGTTGAGGCAGACTAGCTGTTTTCGGTGGGACTTGCTGGGGGTTGGTGCGAGTGTGAAATTGTTGGTGACCGTGTGTGGACTTGGGAATCGAGATTTGGATTCGCGATCGTGTGGCTGTGAGGATAAGAGACTAGGTGGTGATGATCGTGATGGCACGCGCAAGGACGCCCGCGCAGGGACGGAAGTGTGCGTAGAGTGGCGCGTGCGGGGGGCGTTTATCGTACTACTTAATGCTTCCAGGTCTCTGCGCTATTACCGGCGGTTATTTTGGATGCTTCCAGGGCTCACTCGAGTACTGCAAGGTTGACACGAGAGGCTTTCCTCCAGTCAGGGGTTCAAACGTTCAGTGTGCTTCGGTGTTCCGTATGGTTTTGCGTTCTTAATGTCGGTGGTATGGTGGCCCGACTGACCGTACTACGCGCGTAAATACTAAATGCATGACAACCGAGAATTTCAACCTGACACACGTGGAGTGAGGTTGGGAAAACGACCATTACCTTGAGATATCGTCAGGGATGACGTTGAGACGAATTTGTGTAAGAAGAGACTGGGGTAGATGTATGTTTGACGGATGCAATTTATCATCGAAGGTGTTGGGTGTGTCGGAATTTGTGATGGGCATGGCGCGATGATTGGGGGGTGATATGTCTGGAGTGTGTTTATGAAGAGATCTCGTAAGTCTCACACGGAGTAAAATCTTCTGGTGAAGTCATGACAAAAACTTCCACGAAGCTAAAGGTCAGTAGACCTTGCAATAAGCTAAGGCATCTCTTAGAACATAGGTCGTTAATTAGTTATGCATAAAGGTGTAGCCGGGAACCGAGGGGTCGTAAGGCTCAGCGCTCCAGCTTGAACCGATGGTGACTTCGGAGCTTGCCGAGCTTTGAAAATCTTTTTTGAATTTGTGGGCAGCCAACCACACTCTAATCACCAAAATGGCCCATCAACAATTGTCCCTCTGGGCCACCGACGCCGACATCGACGAGGACGTTGACCTCTCCCTCGCTATTGGAAACTATGGTCAAGGTCATTTCGAAGACGGTACGTCCTCTCTCCCCCCCCCGATTTCCTTATCCCTCGCGCCAATCGGCAATTACGATCCCAAAGTCCACATTCAGCAACCTCAGCTCGACGAATCGGCCATGATTGCCATTCAACAGCACATGGCACAGCAGGCCGCCTTTGCCCAGATACCAGATGTTGTCAAAGCCGTGAGCATTTCTCCCGAGAAGGGTTGATCACATCCCCCCCAGCGTACTGATCCCCTCGAGCTTTAAGTTCATCGTTCGCTTCCATCAGGCGGTCCTGGAGAATAATCTGGAAGAGATCACCATGGCGTATGAGAGCGGCTGGAATAAGTACACGGAAAAGTTTTACTCGAGAACCGAGTGGCCGGAAGCAGAAGTTATTGCGCCGTTGGTCAATGATGGTGTGTTCTCCCTTGTTTTTATCGGTCTTGTTCGTGCTCTTCAATGTGTGCTTAGATCCCATCTTCCTCATCCTTTACCGCGAGCTCTACTACCGCCACGTATATTCCCGCCTTCAACCCAACATTGACGACCGGTTCCACGCCTATGAGAATAGTTGCGAACTATTCAATTATTTGCTCAGTCAGTGACTTTTACTTGGGGGGGGAGGAAATTCTTCACATTTCAATACTATTTCTATTAGATTCGGATGGTCCAGTGCAGCTCGAGCTTCCCGAGCAATGGCTTTGGGATATCGTCGACGAGTTTATCTATCAGTATCAGGTGTTCTGCACTTGGAGATCCAAAGTTAAGAGCAAGACAGACGACGAACTCATTATGCTCGCAGAGGGGGGGCCCGTATGTGACTTGTTCTTTTCGCCATTCACTGCCCGGTCATAAACTTCATCTTGTTCAGGTATGGAGCTCGTACAGCGTCCTCAATGTCTTGTACTCGCTAATGCAAAAATCCAAAATCAACGAATACATCATAGCTCAACGAGAAGGAAAATCGCCGGAGGAGATTGCGTTCGTGAATATCTTATCGCCAATGGCTTCATGTCTAACACAGCTATCAGTGAGATCATCGGAGAATATGGCCAGCGTCCGTTGTATAGGATGCTCGGGTACTTTAGTATCATTGGTCTCCTACGTGTCCATGTTCTGCTGGGCGACTTCACACTTGCTCTCAAGGTCATGGAAAATGTTGAGCTCAATCAGAAGGTATGGAACATCTCCGAGGTTGAAATCTTGGGCTCACACACCACACCCTCTATGCAGTCACCGTTTACCCGTGTAACAGCCTGTCATGTCGCAACTTATTACTACGTCAGTTTCTGCTACATCATGCTGGGACGTTACCCGGACGCTATCCGGACCTTTGTCACCATCCTGAATTTCATCATGCGTATGCGTCAATACCACACCAGGAGTTATCAGTATGATCAGGTGACTTCCTTTGTCCTCTGTCTCGTATGTTTACTTTACTAACAAGTCATTATAGATCAGCAAGACAGCGGACCGCATGTATGCTCTCTTTGCAATTTGTAATGCCCTGTCGCCCACACGACTGGACGATAACATTGCAAATATTTCCAAGGAGAGGTTCAGCGAACAATATGCTAAAATTTCCCGTGGAGGGTTCGTGAAATACTTTTTTTTTTTTTCAGCATTTTACCCTGTTCTGAAATCTGGTTCCTGTCAACAGGCAAGAAGCGCTCAGCGCTTTCGAAGAACTCTTCCTCTATGCCTGTCCCAAATTCATTACCGCCAATCCACCTCCTTACGAGGACCCCGCAGCCGCCAGCACGTTCAGTTGCACCTTCCTCCCCTACGGAGACCTCGCCCTCTACTGGGCATGATGCAACACAGCGTCATCTCAGCCTCTTCCTTTCTGATGTCACGGCTCATCTACCCATACCTACATTGAAGAGTTTTTTGAAATTATACACGAGTCTCGACGCCAAGAAGCTCGCGAACTTTTTGGACGCAGATGAAGAGGAGATGGTACAAGAGTTGATGGTGATGAAGCAAACTAGTAAAAGTCTGAGTAGGGTTCCGGGGATGGAAAGTGCGGGCTTGTTGGATGGGCAGGCGATCACAACGAGTGATCTTAACTTTGTTATTGACGAGGTACGCCCCCCCCCCCCATGGCTCTGATGGACTCTTTTTTCCTTCCCCGTTCTGTGCCCTTACTTGCTTTTTTTTTTTTTAGAATATGGTGCACATCACCGAGTCAACGGTTGGCCGTCGCTATGCAGGGTGGTTCATCAAGAATACAGAACGCGCACAGAAGATATTGGATGACATGAAGCATATGCCATTACCCGCCCCCTCCGCCTCGAATGCTGCCAATTCGTCGGGCGGCGCTGGTGGATCGAATCCCGGTGCCGCGGCTGGTGCTGCGTCTGCTCCCACGAAGGAGAACACCGATGCACAGGCACAGACACAATCGCAGGGGCAAGCACAAGCGAAGGGTGGCCAGCGGAAGGTTGCTTGGGGTGGTGTAAGGGCTTAGATCCAGAGAAAAAAAATGGAGAGGTGTCTTTGAGAATGTGATATCTTGTACCTTCAAGTTCTGTTCTTGAGATTTTGTGATGAGTTGCTTATTGCTTCTGACTGGGTATGAGGCCCAAACCTTCCGTTTCTATATATGTATGGCTAGGATCAGAGAATGTGCAAGCATTAATGGGGTAGTGGTAACCTGGGTCGTTGCCATATTCGAACGAGATGAGTTCGACCCGCCGGGGGTTCGATTCCCTCTTAATGCATTAGATTTTTGCAACACAATTAATTATATTTCAGTTTTAAATATGACGACGAATCCATCGCTTGAAATACACTAAGGCCCTCCTGTTAATTTGAGAACTTTGTCAACGGCCTGTTCGGCCATGGACATAATCATGCCATGTGGGTTTCCCATAGGCATACCGGGGATCTGAAAAATACATCAGCATATTACCTGGATTACACAAAAAAAAAACAACACACGATGGATGCCTGAAAGTATTGTCAGCATGCAGTTGGTTGGAAGTGAAAACATGGCTTACATCAATGACAAAGAGGTTGTTGGTGTTAAAGACTTTAGCATTTTCATCCACTACTGCCTTGGCAGATGACGCTCCGATTGAGCAGGAACCGACCCAGTGGTTGGAGTTGAGTGCACCCTGCGAAAAGAGATCAACCGGGTCAGCTGGGGCTAGAAATCAACCAAGCAAGTTGACTCACAGGGTCATAATTGTTAACTAAACAGAACCCCAGACTGTTCAGTGATTGATTAATGCACGAGTCGATAGCTAGGACTTACCGTAGTCATTAATAGTGGTAGTATTGTCAGGGGTGATCAAAGTCAAGCCGGGAACTAAAACCGAGCAGAGAGGATGAGGTGGTGGGTAGTCAGCAGAGGTGGGAGCGGAGGCCCTACCGTTCTTAACTGTCGACAACACCTCATTGATACCTGTAATGAGGACTTGCTTGTCGATGGGATCAGTGAACCAAGGATTTTCTAGAGCACGGGCTGTCATAGCTGCGTCAATACCAATACGACCACGGGAAGTTATTCCTGTTGAGCTGGAGACTATTTGTCAGATTTTGTTGTTCACAGAGAGTCTGTATTACGGATCCATACAGGTAGACTGTGATTGTCATGATTTGGCTAGCGTTGTAAGGATATTGGGTGGTCACGGAGGCTGCACCAGGACGCGCCGTTCCTTGCATCTGGGGATTACCATTATAAATTATCCTCTTTAGCGTAGAAATAATGGCTCACCCAACGAGTCCGACCATCAGAGCCCGAGTATGCACGCCAGAAGTTCATGCTGAATGGGTTCAAAATCAGCGAAAAAATGCCCAACGATGTTGAACAATACGAGGCTTACCGAGGGGATGCTTGTGCGAGAACGCCCGATTGATCTCTGAGGTATTGAGCGGTGTCGGCTGGTCTTGGGTTGTTCCACACTTGAGCCCAATTTTCATATGCATCGACAGAAGGATGGGTGAAAACGAGCTAGAGTACAAACGAAATAAAAGGTAAGTTATAGCTCGTCAACGAAATTATCATACACACGTTAATAGAGGGGTTATCTTGCACCTGTCGCAATTGAATAAGAGTTAGGATCTGTTCCTTTGGGAGGATGTTCGCAACCCAGGCTTACGTTCATGCCTACGGGCAAATTGATCCATTGGTTTTGGGGAGGTACATTGGGCCCTGCCTCGGGATTATTTTTGGCGATATTGATCATATCGGCTGGTCCGATCCCACTACGGAACAGGATCCGTGGTGTACCGAAGGAGCCAGCAGAAAGGATCACTCGACCTTTGGAGGTCAATGGGATGACGCCGTTGGGTCCGAGGGAGGTATCGTTGGTCTTGACACCGGTGATCTGGGCACCGTTGCGAACGACATTTTGGACATATGTGTATTGCTTGTAAGTGAAATTCTTTCGAGCCTTTGCGGTCTTGAAGTAAGTTGCGACTGGTCCGCCGCGTTTTCCGTTGAGGAACTAGAAAACGTGAGTGAATACATTCAAGGAACCTAAGGAGTAGTAGAACGCACGTCGTATGCGCTATAACCATATGCATGGTCTTTGAAATCGGGGTTATCATTGATAGTTATTTGCTTATACCCTTGAGCATTAAGGAGTTGGGAAACGACGGTTGAAACTTGCTCGAGGTAACGTTTTCCATCAGTTGAAGGATGGTCTGTGCTAGGTAGACGAGCCTTGAGCTTTGCTGTGTAGGGCGCATGGTTCCCCCACGAGACCGGCCATCCAACGTTTGGTGCGAAGTCTGAATATGGCGGCAACCAGTATAGACTTAATTTATTTATAAATAAGTGGGTTGAGGTTGGACGAGTACCATGAGACTCACGCTGCATTGATAGATGTACCTCCACCGAGCAAGCACCCAGCAAAACTGTTGATATCCTTGCACCACCAGAATGGGTTGGAATCCGAAAACATGGTTTCTGCGAGTGCAATGAAAGACTTAGCTCCGCTCGAGATGTTGCAGGGATTTAAAGCTCCTTACCAAACAATCCAGGGACATCAAATTTCGTAAGCTGCAAAGTATAATGAACTTATCTCCTTGCGATTCTGAATTCGTGTCTGACGACTTACACCAGACTTGTTTGCCCACGTCGGCCCATAAGTACCCCCTGTCTCTTTAGTGCTAGGTCCACCACGTTCAAGTAGCAACACTTTCTTTCCCGCTTCAGAGAGGCGATCTGCAGCAATCAAACCTCCGGGGCCTGATCCAACGACGATGTAGTCGTACGGCGTCGCCTAATACCAATGCGCCATGATTAGGTGGTCGGTGTTGCTCACACACATGAATAACATACCGTGACAGTAGGTTGGGGAACGGTTGTAGTAGGCGGTGTTGTTGTTGGGATTGTAGTTGTGGGCCCTCCAGTTCCTCCAGAAGCCCACCGGGTATAGTCAGTTGCCGATGCATGAGCCTGAGAGAAATCAAGGCCGAAGAATCCGACTACATAGAGGTATGTCAGATTTTTGGAGGAATTGCTCTGAAGAATGTTGACTGACAATCCGTGTGTTCTTGGAATGTACTCTGAACGTCTGCTGGGTGGTCGACAGCCACCGAGGAGAATACCCACGCAGGAACACCAAAACCGCCAACAGGCAATTGGGATGTTCCGGTTTCGGTTGACCAGGCTGATGCGAGCTGAGCGTCTGGGTCCTACAGTAATAGGGAGTATATACACTCACACACGCAGTTCTGGCATCTATAGACCCACTTCCAGTGAGTGGAATTCACCGTTGTAGTCGATAGATCGGTCAGAACAGGCCCTGCCATGGCTCTATCAAATAATATCAATAAGAGTTTGAATATAAGAGGGGTAGAGAGACTGACATTGGTTGCAGGTAATCACTGCTCAAACGTTAGGTAGTGCATAAAAAGCTCAGGGTGAAGTACTCACGTCGCATAACGGGCCGAACGAACAATTGAGTTGCCATTGGGCCAGGCTACAAGGAGAAGGTTATGTAGCATAGCACCTCCTGGAGCAACTCCCGCCCATTTGGCTGCAACAGGCGCGACAATTTCTCCAATGAATTCATTGGCAAGGGAGCCAGTAGAATCGAGAGGAGGGAAAACGTAACCATAGGTTACACCATGAACAGGGTCAGTTGTACCCCAGAAGGGTATTCCGTTGTCTGGATCAATATATTGTGCTCCGATCTGCGCTAAAGCTACAGTCCAAGTAAGCATGAGCTTTGATTATATCAAATCCATGATATTTACCAGGCACAACGAAGGGCAGCAGCGAGAAGAGTGTCTTTGATAGCATCCCGACCCGAGGTGATTCGCGGGGGAGACAAGGGGCCAACACTTTCGACAAACGACCCTCTCATAAAGGATTTACGCCACTGTGGCCGCTGAAGATTGCGAGAAACCTCCGAGAACATTGGGCGGGGTCCAAAATAGCATATCTCCATGCATTCTCAACGGCCCCGTAATTGATCGGTGGGAAGCAGTGATGACGAGTAAGAGAGGAAACTCAGAGAGGTTCCGGATACAAGTCGGAACCATGGGGATGTCGTGATCAGACGGTCGTGTTCGTCGGAAAAATGGGTTCGTGATGTGGTTCCATGGCAGCAATAGACACTAGGAGCGTGCCTGTCGTCACAAGTGGGGTTCTGCTGTCGGGGACGTGGCTGGGTGTGGGGTATCCCGACGAATAGCCGCTAGCTTTCCTGCTAGAAAATGCACCGCGACACTAACACTAGTGAAAGGTGGCTGATGACCAAAGCCAAATACAAAGGCGAGGCTTATCACAGGCGAATAAGAGGCGAAGAGAATCACGGTCGAAACAGCGAGAACAGCGGGCGCCATAAGTACATGGGAAAACAATTCCGCGTGAACGCGCGAGACATCACGGCAAGACGACATACCCGATTGGGAATGCGGATTGATCGACAATAGCCTCGTGGGTCGCGTAGGACTCGATAATTAAATCGTCGCCTGTAGCTCCAGCTTCGTTTATGGCTTTCTGGGTGCGGGCTCGTTGAGACCATTCGGAGGCGGACATTCCTTGTAGATACAACACGCCTCTCAATCGTAGAAATGTGCATTGAACAATGCTTATCTGCCCTGCTCTCCGCTCACGGCTCTCCGACTAGTCCGAATAACTTGGCGGTACCCCGCTCTGCTACGGACATAATGGTGCCACGCCCGGTATCTGGCTATAAAAGAAAGTCGTGCGATGATAATTTTCTGGAGGAAGGAGGTAGAGAAACCCACGACTGAAGCATCAATCACGAATGGGTTGTTCGCGTTTAAGAACTTGGTATTTTCGTCAACAGCACTGATGGAACAAGGGCCGATCCAATGGTTGGAGTTCACACTACATACTATCAGCAACCGGACGCAACCACATGGAGTTACATTCCGCTTACAGGATTGGCTATTCGCTCAAAATGATATTACCTTTGACATAAGTTCGGGGAGGACGCCCACTGTAGTTAGGGATGGTGGTCGAAAACAGGGTCAGTCCAGGAACCATGTCCAGACCTATTAGCACAAGCAATCTAAACCAGACCAAGTTAGTACGAACCTGAATTAATGTTCAGCACAAAATCATTGGTGTCCTGGGGACCGGCTGATCAATCGGGTCCGTCAACCAAGGATTTGCCAAGGCACAAACTGTCATGGCGGCGTCGATACCAATACGCCCTGGAGGTAATTCCGGTTGACCTATCAGTGAGGATAATCAACAGCTACTGCGTACTTGGGATATGATGTATTGGTCAGCGTAGGCCCTGTCGTAACATCAACAAATGGCTGAGTTCGCGCCGACTGTTGCGATGGGGTTAGATAAACAGTGACCCCTTTGCTGCGCTAAAGAGCACTAATATCGATGAAAGGATCATCTTGGGCATTCATACCAACGGGCAGGTCGGCTCGCTGTAGCTTGAGGAGTCAAATTAGGTCCCGCGGTCAGATTACTGAAACCAATACCGCTCCTGAGTAAAATATATGGATTGCCAAATGAACCAGGAGAGAAGACACCACAGTCTTTTGTGGTAAGCAAGACAACCCCGTCGGGTTCAAAAGATGGTATCTTGAGGACTACTGCGAACGACGCTTTGGAAATGTAGGTAAAGTTCTTACGTACCCTGGCGGCCTCAAAGTAAGTGACACAGGACTAGCACGCTTGGCCACTCAAAAACTATCAAGTATCCATTCGGGAGTCCAGCACCCCAGAACTGACAAAACCCATGCTGTAGGCGGGATGACCGAAAGCGTGACCCTTGAAGTTGGGACTGTCGTTGATTCCCTGTAACCCTGGCCCCTGGCCACAGTGTTGGCGCCGTCAGCAACTTGCATGAGGTATCGTTTGGAATCGGTGGAGAGAGCATCAGTAGAAGGAAGACGAAGCTTCATGACGTCAGTAGAGTTGGTGATTGGAACATGAAGCAGGCCAACCGGTTGACGCCGCAGAGTCGGAATAGTGGCACAGATTTGTGAGACAAGTTAGCCAAAGAGCTTTTGAGAGGACAGGCAAAAAAAAAAAAGTACGCTGCATTGATTGACGTTCCACCACCAGGGAGGCATCCAGCGAAGCCGTCGATATCCTTACACCACCGGAAGAAATAACCATCCTGGAATATGATCTCCATCGCGGGGATGAGAAAATAGCTCCGAGGATCCAGCAATATAACTCACCAAACAGCCCAGACCCCAGAAACATCAAATCTAGTCAGTTAGGATAAAGCTTATGGTTAGTGGTGGAATACGGTAACTTTCAAGCGGCATTTACATTAGTCCCCTGCAGCCAAATAGGATCCTCCCGTCTCCCCAGTACTTGGGCGTCCGCGCCCCCGAAGTAGATCCTTCTTTCCCGCTTTAGAAAGGCGGTCTCGTAGAGGTTCTAATCTCGAAGTTGGAGCAGGCGAAGGAGTACCACTCCCAATGCCATCTCTGGCCCAGAAATTATGAATAGCGGCGGACACATGTGCTTGGGAGTAATCGAGGCCGCTGAGATAGTTCTGATGGACACGAGAACTCAACACAACGTTGAAGCCCACAGTGGTTTTGTCCGAGGAGGATACATTGAGGGACAGATGGACTATCAACAGCGACAGATGGCTAGGGCCCACCCCAGAACACCAAATCCACTGACGGGGATGCTTCTAATACCGTCCGGTATACACCACCGGGCTTCGAAAAAGATTCAACGAGATCAACAGCAGATACGCCGACAGACAGTTTTGACATCTGAAAACTCATTTCCAGTGTGCGCAATTACGTTTGAGGAAGGCAAATCTGTAAGGATGGGAGCAGAGATCACACTTCGGCGATCTCTATCACGTTGCAAGGATCGAGTTCGGGAGTAACTGACATCGATTGAATCTAGTCAATCTGACAAATCTCGTTCAGCCTCTAGACGTGGTCCAAGAGAGAAGAAAAACGTACGTCATGTATCATACAGAGCGTATCATGGCGTTGCTATTACACCGGGTTAGCCAGAGAAGGCTCTGCAACATGGTACCTTCGGTGAAAACAACAGTCGATCCCATGGCAATAGGAGCGATCCATTCCATTTCCAAGTGCACCCGTCGAATCTGCAGGGGAAAAGGACAAAACCGTATGTAACATCGTGGACTGGTTCAATTTCTCTCCGGAATAGTATACCATTGTCTGGGACGGAATAGGTGCCTCCGGCTTGTACCAGCGTTACAGAGACGGAGGATGTCAAAACACGACGACTGAGACGAAATCCCCCCCTCAAAAACACCAGAGCCGACGAAGGTTAGGAGGGTGACCGTTAATTGGCCAAGTGTGTCGGAAAAACGGAAGACGTCAGTAAACCACCTCATCTCGACCCTTGCTAGGTGCTTCACATCCTCCCGGTGAAAGACAATGCAGAACTCTTGTCGAGATCATGTGTCATTTATGAATTGTTTGGTCAGGGCATTGACGCACTGTTGCTTATTTTCCTTGAATTCCTAATTCATCCCTGCCTTCAAACTACTTCGGCAAAGAGATCAGCGGAAAAGCAAATATAGACGGCAGAGCGGGTGTTCTCGCCGGAAAAATAGTGAGCCAGTTCGTGTTCATCACAGTGGCGTTGAAAAAAAACACTGCCCGCTAACATTCAGACTTGAGAAATCGACCGAGATGATACCGAGCGCAAAGACTCACAAATTTCTACCACATGTATACGGGGTGGACTATAAGTCCGCTCTAGATTCTCCTTTATCATGGAATAGAAACGGTCGCGTATATAACCTCAGACAGACTGAGCTAAGCAAACCTCAGGGTGCAGAGCTTGAGTTGATAGTGCCCTTTTCCAAAGAACAAGTACGCGGCTACTTTGCGGTTAAATATCGCTTGGAGAGAGGTGTGTCGTTCAAGAGTCACCACCGAAGGTTGACGCGAATGATCACGCGGGGTGTCACATGGAACGTTCAATAATATATGATAAGACCCGACAACTACCCTTTTTTCTTGCAATCATCGTGGCGACGTCAGCGCGGCGGCAGTCTCAGTTGTCGCAACAGCCATGGACAAATATTCAAACGCTCGTCCAAATATATTCATAGCCTGTCTCCCTCGACAACCGGTTACAAGTATGTGCATGTCACGTTCTTGCTAATATGACCCGAAGAGAAATCTACTTGCTTTGAGGTGTCAGACCATGTCCAGTCGCTGAATAATTCGAACGAGCTGATTCTGGTCCGCGGGATCAATACTGTCGTAGAACAAAATGTGAGAGGAACTGGTGGAAAAAAGGCTACACGACAGTCTTCGACCAGGGGACCTTTTTCGCCCGAGGATTGTGGTTGCAACACGTTTGCAGGCCTTCACCTGCATGGATGATCTGGAGAAGCGTCAGTTAATATTTAGAGGCATCCTCCGAGATACATGTATGCGTGGTCCTTGAAACCATGGTTGCTAGTGACGTTAGTCTCGTCACAACTGTGGTGGCAGGTGGATGTCCGGCAAAAGGATGAAATAGGTTGGCTGTCTGGAACATGATTCCTAAGCGGGTTGCAGGACACCTGTTGGTTCTCTATGGCCACAGAAGACGCGAAAGAGGTAACAGAGCTGGCCTGGGTGAATGGCTTGGAATCAGGGAAAAATTAGGATGTCCAACAATGTTTGTAACATGTCCAGGTTGGCGAGAACTTTGGCGGAGCCAATAGACAGGAATCCTATCGTCTGGGTCAGCAAAGGGGACAGAATCACAAATAGTTTTCTCTCCTTGCATGCTAGCTAGTGGCAAGTGCAGCGACTGTATCATGCGAAGAACCACTGATGGCCTGAAACGAGGGCCTGTAGATCACGTTTATCCCATGGTCTAATCGAGAACAAACGTGTGGTGATAACAGCCCTGCTTGAAGATCCATCGACGCGGCCCAGCGAAGCTGAAATGTTTTTGCGCGAGTATTTAGTGAGCGTCTTGTGAATTGTTCCCAAGGAAATGATGTGCCTGCGTGTTGTTTGTTGTTGGGCGCGTGAGTGGTGTGGTAATTTCAGCCTTGTTTGCCTCTTCATCGTTGGCGGCGACCACGACCACGACAGCGACGCTCAACACCGTGGACACTTCTTTACTGCCTGTGTTCACCGTATACAGCTCTCCCAGCGCACCCCCCAACGCGTCTCTCCCTTTCCTTTCTTTTTTTCCTCTTCCTCATTGCCCTCTAATTTTGCCCACTCGTCCTTGGTGCTCTTCTCCCTACGCGCTGTAATATAACTCCCGTTCCTCTCAACTCGGATCGGGCTAGGTCATGTCCGCCTCTGCATCATCGTCAACTTCAAACTTCCCTGCTCTCCCATCTAACAACCAGATCTCTCAGAATGGCGACGAAAGGAACAGGTAATAGCACCTAAACCTCTCCACGCGCAAACTCATTCGTTGCTTCTCTCATTCAGTGTTGTCATTAAGGTTGGTATGGTAGGGGATTCGCAAATCGGGAAGACGAGCTTAATGGTGAAATATGTCGAGGGCAGTTTTGATGAGGACTATATTCAGACGCTGGGTAGGTTCAACTGTGCCTGATCTTTGCGGAGGCCTCACCCCATGACCATACAGGCGTTAATTTCATGGAAAAGACTATTTCCGTACGGAGAACAACAATCACATTTTCAATATGGGATTTGGGAGGCCAGAGAGAATTCGTGAACATGTTGCCTCTCGTGTGCAATGATGCGGTGGCAATCCTTTTCATGTTTGATCTCTCACGAAAGTCAACCCTTAATTCGGTGAAGGAGTGGTATCGTCAAGCTCGAGGATTTAACAAGGTATGCTAAAACTTTCCAGAGATTCAACCCCCCCCCTCCCCCACAAAGACTCATCACCTTGTCTATGTAGACTGCGATACCCTTCTTGATTGGAACCAAATTCGATCAGTTTGCGACATTCCCTCGAGACGAGCAAGAGGAAATAACCAAACAGGTCCGTCCCCTCGGAATATACTTCGATGCATGACCACCTGAAAATCCTCATAGGCTAAGCGCTTCGCAAAAGCGATGCATGCATCTTTGATCTTCTGCTCAACCTCTGCGTCCATTAACGTCCAGAAGATCTTTAAAATTGTCCTTGCAAAGGCCTTTGACCTCAAATGCGTGATCCCCGAAATTGAGGGTGTTGGAGAGCCGGTTCTGATATACGTGGATGCATGAGGTTCGTGATTGTGCTTGGAAAAATCCCGTAACGGCGAGGAAGGGAGGGCGATGAAGGTGCGTCTGATTCTTGTGTGTCAGCCCCTGCAGTTACAGAGACACCGCCCTTCATAGAGTGTGAACATACCACGATCCGTAACTTTTGAAGGTCTGGGAAAAGCCTTTAGTGTTGCGGTACCTTGAAGAGCCAGCAATCACTAGAGTGACCTGAGAGGTGTAGTTTCTTCAGTATCAATGGAGGCGGATGGGTAATATGGCTACGCGGACTTCCAATCCATATTGCTCCCCGATTTCTCTTTTTTCCTTTCCTTTCCTTGTCCTGTTTGTTCTTCCAACAAGAATACCACACTTCACCTAATCTATTCCTCTTTTTTTTTTCTCGCAAAATCCGTATTAGTGCTGTTCTCGCCTCTTTCTCGTCTCTCCCACCTCTTAATCTTTTCCCTTACCCTCCCCATCATCCATGCAATCCATGATATACCACCATCCAATTTCCATCCATCCGTTCTCTCGCATCCACATATAGTACACATCAGCCCCCGACATTCCTCGTGTCTTTCACTCTCTCGTTCCTTTCGTTTCTTTACCACAATGTCGATTGTGTTATCGTAGTCTGTTGCACCACGCTCACTTTTGTTCTCGACCTGCCCTGCAAGACTCCTCCCACTTCCGTATACCTTCCTTCTGAACCGAACAAACGCTTTATATCTGGTACTTACTTGGGTAGATAGCATTTGGTCGTCTCTGTCTTTCTCCCCCTCCCCTATGATAGCCAGGCATCATGCAGAATTGATTATAGGAAATTCCTGCTGTTAGGTTTATGTTACTCGGTGCCTCAAAATCAAATAATCGGATAACACAGCAAGGGCGCCAAAGCACAAGAGTCGACCATTAAGCAGAAATGGGGGACTCAGGCCTGCTCCACACAGTAGCAGGGACATGTTATATCGATTTTTCTGCACTTTTGTGTTGCCAAGTGGGTGTGAGTAAGCCTTACCGTTAGTGCATTCAGGAAAACCCTCTACTCGGTAACGGGAAAATACTATGGGGGTACGAGAGATTCGGCCGTATTTGTGTCCACACTCCCGATCGGACCTTTACTACCACACTGAGCCTACAAGTAGACGAGGGCACTTGTCTTCCAAATCGTGTATGTGTTTCGGTACAGTTTTGGGACATTTATTTACAACTCGAACGGGATATAGGGTGAAATTTGAGTATCAGGGAAGGAGGGTGTGCCACTGGCAGGAGTGATAAATGTAGAGCTGCAAACCTTCATCCTACTAATGTTACTGGGGGTGGGGGCTGATGGACTCAGAGCATAGAGGCGGTAGAATGTCGGCCGAGAGTTATCATCTCCACGTGACCCCCATAAACATCGTGCTGCGTCTGAGAGCCGCATGTAGCAGCATGGAAAGCTGGCTTCTGCTCGCATGAGGTCGGCGACGTTATCACACAGGACCATCACTGAATTATATTCTATGCCATATGTTTCCTCCTTCCGACCTCTGTTCCATCTAACATCGCTTCCTTTGGCAACTTGGGCTCTGCGTGCTGCTAATGTCACCTGGGCCGGTGGTTCAAAGTTCGGTGTTTCGCCCTCCCGGCGCCTCCCAGGCGACTTCTAGTTTCCCTTGGCATGCCCACCGCATATTGATACTGGGGTACACCCGAAGCGAAAGTCGTATTATCAACACCAACTCTACCAGTGCATGGCTGCATAGGTTTTGTCCTTTGCTTTACAATTCGACGTTCTAGTCACCCTCCAGGGACTAGTATAATTCTTCGACGGCCCTAAGCTGATGCCATCCTTCTGCGCTATCTTTAACCTCCAACCGGAGATTTCTGTGGTTCTCTTATCGCCTGACACTATGTTCCTGATGCTGGGCCTGCGGGACTGCTATCTTCTTGTTTTCAGCTGGGTTAGTGATACCCACGTGTTCATCTTACTTCCTGGGCATCCTTCGGGTCTTCTGCTTGTGGGCTACTTAAGGTCTCGGGGGATGAAAGTCAACTCTCAGCCGGACACCCCTGAAACTTCTCTCCCAGTGACGTCTCGAGAACATGGTACTTCATCGCCTCCTTCGCTTTGCTACGGCTGCTTTGGCCGCTTTGAGCACAGTCGAAGCTACACAAGTCATGCATCGTCCTGAACGCTACAAGGAACCTCCGAACAGGTTCGCTATCGAGACAAACCCGAAGACCAACATGATACAAAGGCGTGCTACCAACAAGGCTTCTTTCGCCTATTTTACTAATTGGGGTATCTATGGGGCCAACTTCCGTACATCATTCTTGATTTCCTTTGACCGAGTTCACTGGCTCATACTACCCGTTTGCAGAACCTACCGATATCGTCTCCGGTCCCATCACCCGTAAGACACCAATCGTGTTGATACCAGAGCCGCCTACCTAACTTTTTTTTTGTGTTCTAGACATTCTGTACTCTTTCGCCGATGTCGATGCTTCGACCGGAAATATTAAGTTGACAGACTCCTACGCCGACGAACAGAAGCACTTCCCTAGTGACTCCTGGGACGAGACAGGAAACAACGTTTATGGCTGTTTTAAGCAGCTTTATCTCATCAAGCTTAGGCAACGCAACCTCAAAGTTCTCCTTTCCGTTGGTGGCTGGACATACTCTCAATCTGGTCACTTCAACTTCTTAACCTCGGCATCCGCTCGCACCAACTTTGTCAACGACGCCGTCAAACTCATCGAAGACTATGGTCTTGATGGAATGTAAGATATACAATACATTCTCGCTACAGCACTGAGTGCAGAAATTCGGTAGTGACATTGATTTCGAGTACCCCGCCAACACAGCTCAAGGTCAAGGTCTTGCTGACCTTGTTACTGCCCTCCGTTCTGCCTTCAATAGCTTGGCTTCTCGCAAGGGCGACTCCACTCCTTATCTCATTACTGCCGCTGTTGCTGCTGGTTCTAGCAACTACGCTTTCCTCAACGTTCCTCAAATGAACACCGCCCTCAACTTCTGGAACTTGATGGTATGTATTTTACTTACCAGGTAGCGAGATTTTTAGGATGACAGGATATGACATAGGCCTATGACTACGCTGGGTCCTGGTTGACCTTCGCAGATAACCAGGCCAATTTGTTCGGTGGTCAGAGAACTGGGGTCAACACCGATGCTGCTGTCCAACACTACCTCAGTTCTGGTGCCACCGCAAGCAAGGTCAACCTTGGCATGTCTATTTTCCACTCTTCCCCGTTGAGTTTGTCGTTCTCAAACCTGACCGTAGGTATCCCTCTGTACGGTCGCGCCTTTGAGAACACCAACGGCATCGGTCAGCCATACAGTGGTGTACGCATAGGACTTTATAGAAGGGTAGAGTCCCAGCTGAGGCTTTGTTTTGTTTTTAGATTGGTCCGGGTACAATCGAGGCTGGTGTCTACTCTTACAAGGCTCTCCCAAGTAGGTCCCTTCACAGCTGTCTTATGAGTCTAAACTGAAGTTGTTATGCAGTCGCTGGGGCACAAGTCTTTGAGAACACCACTGACGTCACTTCGTATTCCTACGATTCCGCCAAGAAGGAACTTGTCTCCTACGACACACCTAATATTGCCAAGGTGAAGGCCCAATATATCAACACTAAGGGTCTTGGCGGCAGTATGTTTTGGGAGCTTTCCACAGACAAAGTTGGATCGACATCACTCGTTGGCGTCGTCGCAAACATCCTCGGCGCACTAGATCAAACTCAGAACCACATCCGGTAAATCGTTGTGCAGCTTCCGTTCCAGATCTTGGCCAATCAGAGCCTCTTTTGCAGCTACCCTAATAGTAAGTGGGATAACATCCGCAGTAACATGGGCAGTAGTACCCCGACTCAACCTCCCGCCACTACCACCAAACCCGCCACCACTCAGCCCCCCACGACCACTACCCCAGGAACTGGTAGGTGCGCCGGAGTTGCTTCTTGGGGTGCGCAGACAACATATGTCGGCGGAAACACAGCCGTTTTCAGTGTGTCCCGTATTTTTGTGTTTGATGCAGGTTGTGTATTTAGCTTTAACTTTCAGACAATCACCTCTGGACAGCTCAATGGTGGACTCTCGGTGACACCCCTGGAGGTTCCGGTATGTCCCTTGTCGATGCATTTATTTGGAATGTGACCTTGATCATGTCAACAGCGGGTGTCTGGGTTGACAACGGTGCATGCTGAAATGCCTTTACACTCTTGGGTGTTCTTCCGTTGGTCGAGACATGTATTCGCAAACCATATCATAGGGAACCCTGGATGCGTTCTCCTATTTGTAGGCCGTAAAACCTGCAACAGATACCCTTTCTTACTTCACGACGCCAACATGAGAATTGAAGAGGGACGAGGAACGAGCGAAGAACGGTGGTTCTATAGATATAATGATGAGCAGAAGATGACCGAATTTGGCCTCTCGAGCATCTCTGAAGCCTTTTCAAATTTCTCCCGGAGCTCGTGATTGCCAATGACCTTTGCCGCCTGGGCCATCTGACGCAGAAGCTCCCCTAGTCGTCTGAACACCCTGATCACACTTCCTTCGAATTGATCCGTCGACTATGAAGTGCGTCAGATTATGAGACTGAGATGAGCTAGAGAACACCCACTTTGAGGATGTCCAAGAATGAGGCACCACGACACCACTGGATCACGGCATCCATGAGTTCGACCTTGAATGACGAAACATAATCATTTTCGTCAATGGACAGTTTCGATTCCTTGGACACCTTTGCTATCCGCCGGGCAAATTCTTGCATGACGCGGAGCGGTGCAGCCAGCTCCTCTTTGAGCTTGATGGCTTGTTCGCTCTATAAGGGCCAATCAGTTCGAGGTAGGTCCTTTACAAAGAGCATACTCGCTAACGCACTTTTTCTGCGAAGACAAAGCAACTCAGCAGAGCAGCACACTGTTCCGGAGATAAGGGATTGAAAACGCCATTGAAAATAAGCTCCGTTAAAAGCAGCTCGTCACCCGTGCTGATTTCGCAAGCCACACGTCCCTTCATATCAACGATGTCGGCAGAGGTAGTAAAGTTCAACCGGCGAAGCACACGCTTCCGACACTTGAGTTCCTCCAACTGCAATATGTCATGGGTGGCTTGAATTCGCTTCCTCAGCTCTCGAATCTTCACTTGACGTTCTCTTTTCTTTTCATATGCAGTATAAAGCTGGGGTAGTCGGGGGTCATTATGGAGAGGACTAGAGAACAGCTTGTTTTCTAAGATCGAAATTTTCTATGGAAAAGTGGTCAGCAATAAATCCGATAAATGTTCAATAGATCGAACCTTGACCAGATCCCTAAACTTCTCATCCTTGATCCCCATATGTTGTATGGGATCCAAAAGTGAGACTCCGTTCGGAAAGCGACTCTGAACTTCCAGGACGCTCTTCCACAAGTGCTCTCTAGCTGAATCTTGTCGCAAGTCCTTAGGTACAACTAGTCGTAGGTGGCTTAGCCCATCGACTGTTGATAATAGCACTGGTACAATCAATGGTTGGCCTTTTTGGCCCGGTGGACACGGTGCAATCCCCGTGGGTTGTTGGGAAATGTTAGCGTGGTCTTGGGATGCCACGCTGCCTTTGGCGCAATTAAGGAGGACGTCGACAACGTACTGCTCGTGGGGTGGCAAATCTTCCACGGGCATAGGCCGGTGCTTCATCATGATTAGTACATTAACAGAAGGAGGTCAGTGAGTCCTACTTTTGGTGGCAAGCGCTTCTGGTAGTTGATAACAACACCCCAACCAAAATCGAGTTTTTGGTGTCTAATCTTGACAAGCCTGCCAGGAAGGAGGAACGGTAAGGAATAGGTTGGGTGTGTGATGACTTCCCGGAAGTCAGCCGTCATCTGGTCCAGTTGTTGACGATAATCATAATATTCAGCTACCCGTTCTTCATCAGGTATCACCGTCAGGTCTTTAGCCTCTTCCTCTTTTCTCAATTCTGTGCGGGCGTGTCAGGAGGGTATACTGAATTCAAAGTATAGGTTCACATACCATCCTCTAACTTGGGTATTCCAGCGCTGCTCTGAAATTGGAAGAAACAGCGTTCCAGCATATACTCTGGACTAATTCCCTCCACCTTCATTAGATTGAGAATCATGTTATACCCAAGATGGAACGCCGAGTCCAACCGGTCGGCTTCGCCCTTAACCATAGCCTTGGCTGCTGAAGGCTCCAGCTTTTCGTCGCACATCATGATAACGACGCCTCTATCATCCAGCCCCCGCCGGCCGGCGCGTCCAGACATTTGGATATATTCTCCCGAAGAAAGGTCCCTGAACTCACGACCGTCAAACTTCCTGGTTGCTGTAAACACCACTGTCTTGGCAGGCATGTTGAGTCCAATGGAAAACGTCTCAGTAGCAAAGAGGACTTTGATGAGACCCTCCTGGAAGAGAATCTCAATGACTTCCTTGAGGATAGGAAGTAGGCCTCCATGATGAACCCCAATCCCCCGACGTAGGAGAGGGAGAAGGTTGGCAATTTGAGGTAGCTGTCGATCAGCTTCAGCGAGGTTCGCGACGGCATTGTTGAAAATATTCGTGACTAGATCTTGTTCTTCGGTAGAATTGAACTCGAATTTCGACATCGTCATTGCAAGCCCCTCGCATTCTCGCTTGCTGAATGCAAAAACGATAACAGGATTGTAGTTCTTTAACATAATCATCTTGATGATCTTCGAGATGTCCGATGACCCTGAGCTAGAAAGGTGAGATCAGATACTCTCTAACTCTGGGTGTTTGTGCACCTTTTTTGCTCCCTCCCTTCTTTATCTTCCCTTTCCTCCCCTTTCCTGCTGTCGGGTCGGCGGGATCATCACCTGCACCATCCTGTAGCTTGCCCATTGCTTTGCTAAAATTATCCTCCCGAAACTCCCCTTTCTCGTTTACAACCAGGAAAATGCCTTCACCGCCGGCAGGGAATAGATAGTGCTGCAAAGGGGTTGGACGGAAGTCGGTGTAGACGACGTGACAAGGTTGATCGTGTGATTTACATATCCACTCGGCAAATTGCATAGCGTTGGGTATTGTTGCAGACAGGAAGACATAGCGCACAGTATGGGGGAGAAGGATGATGGTTTCTTCCCAGACCACGCCGCGCTCCTTGTCTCGCATGTAATGAATCTCATCGAAAATGACCCATGCCACTTCTCGCATGATTTCAGAACCACGATAGAGCATCGAACGTAGAATCTATTCACAAATAAGCGTGGAGTATGATATACCCTACACGAGAAACGCACTTCTGTTGTCATGACCAAGCAAGTTGCTGAGGGATTTATGGTCACGTCGCCGGTCATCAATCCAACGTCTCCAAATATCGCAAGCATTTCGCGGTATTTCTGATTGCTAAGTGCCTAAAGAGGTCCAAGTGAACAACGAAGTTATCACAAAACTCAAGTGGATAAGAACCTTTATGGGGCTCGTGTAAATGACTCTCTGTTTTCTATTAAGACACTGAGCAATTGCGTATTCGGCTACGACTGTCTTTCCTGCACTAGTATGTGCCGAGACTAGAACACTCTCATTTCGTTGGATTGCATACACAGACACTTTCTGGAATGGATCCAATTCAAATTTATATTCTCGATCTGGTTTTGCTGGTGGGGTGTGTTGGGATATTGGGGTGTAGCTGGAGCCTGGCGGTACTGCAACCTGATGACGAACCTGAAGGATGAAGAAATCATTGTAAAAGAAGCAATATATGTGGAAGATAATTAGACACACTTGATGCCTTAGCTCCAGACGCGACCCAGCTTCCGCTGCGACTCCAGTCAAGCCCGCACTGACTGCAACCTCCCGCTTCGCCTCGGTTTCAAAGTCATCCAGCACAACGGGTTTTGGGGAGCCCACTCTCGCTCTTTTCGCATATGCATCACCGTTCGCTTGAACTCCATCCTCCGTAATGGTACTACCACTCTGATCATTAGGCTGTGACGTTGGTCGTGGATCCTCTGCCTTTCTTTTTAGGGTAGATGCGGGAGGCGATGGTGGGTGACTAGACTGTTGAAATGATTCTACTGCATCCTCAGTGGGAACGTCTTCGCCGCCGTCGACGGGAGCATCGAGGAAGGAAAAGAGGTTGTTTGCGCTCATCGGAGCAGAAACTTAAGATAAACCAAGTCACTCTCAAAACATTGTCACAGTGCTTCGCCCTGTCACACCCATGTGTTCACGCAACCGAATTCATTTGATTTGGCTCACAGGTAATACAGGTGTAAGTACATAAAAACAAGTTTTTTCTGCCTCCTAATCAACTCACCCGGATCAGAGACGTAACTGAGGTACCTGACCAATGTTATGTTTAAACCTTACAGCCTCAGAAGCAGGCTTGACTCTGAGGGGCTTCACTGGCGGTGACCCAATAGCAGCTGCAATACGGTCACTGAGACCTTGATCGACAGCGGCATAGACAGACACTAGAAAATAATCAGGAACACATCCTTCCAAAACCACGAGTCGATATACATTGCCTGGCTTTGACCTCGGAACTCTTGACTTTGCCGAGATGTCCGGCAATGTTTTTGATATAGGCCTCACGTTCTTTATCATTCCAGACTTTGGCCCAGAGGGCGCGAGGTTGTTCAAAGTCGACTAAATGGCAACGTTATTTTCCCATTTTATTTGACAAATGCAACTTGTCACTCACGCTCAGTCATCTCGGATAAGTTTCTGTAGGCACCACTGATGAAGTTCTCATGCTTGAGATCACGCTGAGGGTCATGAATATGGCCGTCGATGTGGCCCTTTTTACCAGCATACTTGAGGGGTTGGATAGTGCTTTGGTAGTTAGGACGGTTGCCCTGGTTATTGAATGCCATGAAACCATCGCGCTGGAAGTTGGCGACAGGAACGATGGGAGCGTTCACAGGAATTTGTTGGTAGTTGGGGCCAAGACGATGGCGGTGGGTATCTGGGTAAGAGAAGAGCCGAGATTGGAGGACAGGGTCCGCAGAAGCTTCGATGTAAGGAACCAGGTGAGAAGGAGAAAAGGCAACCTGTTAGGGATGTTGGGTTTGAAGGGGTTGATAATTATCTTCTAAATATAACTTACCTGCTCGATCTCGGCAAAATAATTTTGAGGGTTCTCGTTGAGAACGAGCTTTCCAATAGGACGAAGCGGATACTCCTTATGCGGCCAGACTTTGGTAAGATCGAGGATGTTGTAGCGGAAAGCCTCTGCTTGGTCAGGAGTCATTGTTTGCTATTGAGCGCGTGTGAATTATCTATATCCAAGGTGTGTCCTCGGACTTACAATATACACAGTCCACGAGGGGTATTTGCCGGACTCGATTGCGTTGAAGAGTTGTTCGGTGCCATAGTCCGGGTTCTCACCAGCAAGTCGGGTGGCCGTATCAGTATCGAGCGTCTGCAGAAATGAAAGTCAGATTCGGCTCTCTACCACAGCGGCAGATTTCAGAGGGACCTTGAATCCGCCATCGGCACGGCAATGAACTTGGACGTAAGTAAAGGTTCCATCATCCTTGCACCACTTGAAAGTATGGCCTGAGTAGCCGTGCTGTTGGAAATACCCATCAGGAGTTCCGCGGTCGGAGAAGAGAATCATCATTTGGTGAATGGACTCCGGGTTTTGGGAGAGATAATCCTGATCGGAGGAGTTTACAAAAAGAAAGATCTAGAAGGATCGATTGACATACCCAGAACGCATCAGGATCCTTCAAGTGGGTCTGGGGGTCCCTCTTTTGGGTGTGGATGAAGTGCGGGAATTTGGTAGGGTCACGGATGAAGAAAATTGGGGTGTTATTGAAGACCCAGTCCCAGTTACCCTCCTCAGTCCTTAGTTTGAAAGAGAAACCACGAGGGTCACGGGCAGTATCAGCTGAACCAGACTCTCCACCGACGGTGGAGAAGCGAGCTGTGACGCGGACCTTCTTACCAACCTGCCTGAGGAGGGACTGAGAGGTGATGTCGCTCAGATCGTGGGTAACTTCAAAGTATCCGTGGGCACCAACGCCCTTGGCATGAACCTACAATCAAATACGATCATGGGAGGCGATCACTCGGAAAAAGGGATACGTACGACACGCTCAGGGATACGCTCGCGATCGAAGTGAGCAAGAAGGTCGATGAGGTGGAAATCTGGGGGCCAAGAATATGAATGGCAAGGGAATAGCCACGGATGAGTATCTCAGACCTTGGAGAAGGAGGGGGCCATGAGGACCAGCCCTCTGTGCCGCGTAGGGCTCGTTGACAGGTGCACCGTTGGAGGTGGTGTAGACCGCACCGTCCTTATTCTTGAATACAGCTTCAGAAGGCATTATCTGGAGGAATGGTCGACAAGACAAAGATGACTAGACCATCATATGCAGATGTGAGATTTATATACCCAGCATCTTGTCTCGCGCCGGAGAGGAGTAACAGAGAACACATGTCAGGGTCCGTTACATCATTACCAAATCCAATTAGCAATCCACCTTTCCTTATTGGTTCCCGTGCCTCTCCAATCCTTCGAGTTTCAAGGCCGTCCAAGAGAGTGACCTGTACATCATTAGGCTCTCTGCTATTTTGTGCACTCAGACACGAAAGTGATCTTGCTGATAACAAATAAACCCTGGCGATAGCCGCTATCCGAGGTTCAAGTGTGATGGACTTGTGCCAGTGATATCAGCTGACTGATGTTCCATATCACCTAGGCTTATTACGGCGGAGTCATCTGGAGATCTGAGGGTATTTGATGTTCCGGCCGCTACTTTCAGTGGAAATGTTGTCTGTGCTGAGTTGTGACTCAACATGGAGGCTGCAGTCTTCCGTAGCGCTCACGAGGTGCATCTTGGCGCTTTCCGTGGCAAACACGAGGTGTGTGTCAGCATCTGCCGCGAACGGCCTGGCTCCGTTCCATTCTTTGAGGGCTATTCATATATGCACCGGGTAATAAGGCACTTAGTCACGTGAACAGTAAACCGACGGAGGAAACCGAAGAACTGCATAACTGGACGCTAGGCCGAGTTCGGCAGACAAACTTTAGTTTGGGTTTATCTATTGAACGCTTGTCGACAACTTTCAGACTTTGTTCAAAACATGGCAGCAAATCGCGGTGTGTAGCGACGCTCCCTGCAGTAATCTCGACCACTCACGCCTTCTACCGCCATAGGTGGAGGAGCTTCTGGCACAAAATTCCGTCTCACCCTTGGTCTCCCCGTCGGTGCTGTCCTCAACTGTGCTGATAATAGCGGCGCCAAGTCCCTCTCCGTCATCGAGCCCATTGGTTTTGGCGCACACTTAAACAGACTACCAGACGCTGGTGTTGGTGATATGGTTGTCGCTTCCGTGAAGAAAGGAAAGCCTGAGCTGAGAAAAAAGAGTGAGTGTTTCCGCGGATCGAGCCGCGCGTACGGTCGCTATATGGAGGAATTAATATGGATGCTGACGGGTTTTTGTTTGTTAGCTATGCCTGCTGTCGTTGTGCGTCAGCGTAAAGCATGGCGTCGGAAGGATGGTGTGTTCCTGTATTTCGAGGTGGGAGACACTGTGGTTGGTTGCCCAATTCTTGATCTGATCTATCATCAGGATAATGCAGGTGTGATCGTCAATCCCAAAGGTGAAATGAAGGGCTCAGCGATTACCGGACCCGTCGCAAAAGAATGCGTGAGCAAGCCAGCCCTCCAACTTTATTTACCCTGTGCTTACTCCTTGTGTAGGCTGATCTATGGCCCCGTATTGCTTCCAATGCAGGCACAGTTGTCTGATTTGCTGCGGCTTTGGTTTTTTCACCATTCTTTCGTGTGTGTTCATACCATTTATGAATATTAAATGCATCAACAACTATCACATGAGCTTTGATCTGCCATATCCTGTTGGAATATTATCGCATTAAACGAGGTACGGTATAGATAGAAGGTGTGGCTCAGTCCGACTTGGGGCGCATAGGGTTGTCCTTCTCCTTTGGTTTTATCTTGACGCCAACTAGCTTGGGCTTGCTTGGTCTTGGGGCAGCGGCGGCAGAGGTAGCCGGGCGCGTTATTAATGAGCCAGGCTGGATGAGTGAGTGCTGTGGGGGGTTCTGTTGGGCAAATGATCCTGTTTGATCTGGTGTAGTCGCCGACTTGGCCGTTTGTCGAGCATTTGGTTCTGGGTGTAGGGACGACGTTTGGGGTTTTGGAGGAAGCGATGGATGAAGAGGTGAGGGGTTAAGTGCACCAATAACGGGAGTGCCTTCCAATTGTCGTAGCTTGGCTTCCATTTTGGCGATCTTGGCCGCGGTGCTGCGGGGAGAGGTGATCAACCCTGAGAGACTCAGAGAGAAAGAGAGAAAACTAACCCCATAGGTTTGGATGTTGCGCCGCTTTTCAGCAAACTAAGGGTAGTTGGTCGCCCAATATCCATCATAGTCCTTCTTCCCTTATTACCTCCAGCTAGCTCTGTTGGTGCGTGGTGTGCATATGTAACGGTAATTTTTCTACCCCGAAGTAGCTTGTCGTGTGCCGTTGATATCGCTTTGCGTGCATCCTGTTGCATAAATCGTTGAATCAGTTATCATGTTGGGGAGACGGAATCGTCTCGATTCTCCAACAACTCATCCCCAAGCAGGCTGCACCATGCAAACGGGGACTATATGTGCATGATGTACGGGGGGAGCGTTTTGGAAGTGAACCGAAAAGCAACCCGGGGTGAGTGATGGAGTTTTTTTTTTTCAGCAACCAGGCTGGAAGGCACTACTCACACTTTCATCTGCATATTTCACAAAAGCATATCCCCGGGGTTTTCCTTTTAGTGGTCCGGATTTGTGGAACAGGAAATCGAGGTTAGCGACCTTCCCGAACTTTGAGAACACCTGAAAAAGTGTATATCTTGACCAAAAACATAAGTAAAAACAGATCGTTGTAGAACATTTCGATGATGCTCACTCATCTACGGAAGGGTGCAGATTCCCAACATAGATGCGGTCTTTGCAGAGCTGAGGCTGAGATTGTGCAGATACATCCAGTGTCGATTGCTGTTCCTCAAGACTTGCAGAGGGATATGAAAGGTGACTGTTCGAAGTATCATTGGCTGATTGACTTGCAGATGGCCCGGAAATAAGTGTATCTAGCGTGTAGTCGCTGGTCGAGCTCATGTTGTCGAATAAAGGGGGATGGACAGAGCTTGTGTACTCAGGCGCAGATGGGAGGCATATAAGTACAGAGGAAGACGCCCTCTTATCGAGCATTAATGGGGTAGTGGTAACCTGGGTCGTTGCCATTCTCAGCGAGCTCGACCCGCCGGGGGTTCGATTCCCTCTTAATGCAATTGTTTTGCGCATAGGTATTGCCCTTTTTGGCATGGGTCAATGAACGTGGGTGTCTGGTTGCTATGCTCTTTGATGAAGCGGATTTACAGGGTGGCCCCATTCTGGGTTGGCACCTTTCAGCTCGCGCAAACGATTAGCTTTACGTTCATTTGGTTTTCTCGCTCTTTTGGATCTAACTCATGGCGATTTCTCCTGCGGGTAAGAAGAAATTGGTCGCTCAAGGTATGTCTACTCAGAGCCCATGTCTCGCTGGAATCTAACACACCCCCCTTAGTCTTTCTTTTCGTAATCAATATCATCGTGCTTGCCCTTGCTGCTCGAGTGAACCGCTTCCAAGATTTTTTCTGTAAGCTCTATTCTATTGGGAACCCTCTCCCCGTTTTCATGACCCACCCACCACAGTTGTCGCCGACTTGTTTCCTCTTGGCCTTTCCATTGTGACGCTAGTACTTCTCGTCTTTCTGTCAGTCCCAGTCCTCGATCTCTCATTGGTCTTGTATCGTGTTCAAATATTCCTTTCCCCCCAAGATTGGCAGCGGATTTCGGTCTCGAAAATGCATACACGGGTAGAGCACACATGGAAATCGGATTTTACGGGATTCTGAGTATCTTCTGGCTCTGTGCGTTATTCCAATCAATACCCGACGCAACGCTCACCGGACAAATGCTGTTGGGTTTCCAGCATTCAGTGCATTCTCTAGCTCGCGTTGGGGCCATGTCCCATTTAAGTGTGATACCATCCCACCTGGTGGGTTGACACCCTTTTACCGCATGGACCGAACTGAGCTTGTATGCGTATGAAGATTTCCCCGACGAACGGACATGGTGTAAGGACCTCCAAGCACTCAAATCTTTCGTCTGGCTGGAATTTGTACTTTGTGAGTTTGCGCACTTTTCTTTCGGCTCCCACATACTTATGCATCCCTTGTATCCTTTGTGATTTGGGCATGGAAAGGCTTCATCATCACTATGGGTACCCTTCGCTACGCAGTCGCACAGAACAGCCGAGGGCATAAGCATATCTGGCAGATGCCTCTCTCGCGATACCGTCCTGAGTTCAAGAATACGACTGGTATCGGTTTTATCAGGGATAGCGAATTCCTACAGTATGGCAGGGTTGACTAGGAGGTGTTACCAACTGCAATCAAGTGAGTAGACTTATGGGTCAACCGAGAATCGGAGCTAAGAGAGCACTGGAGGGAACTAGCTCCCCTAAAGATGACCACTGCTTTGCAATTTTGGATTATATACTCGGTTTCTGTGATTTGAATTCCTGATACCCTGCATTCTTGTTATGAAAGCTCCGCCTACAATGCGGGTCATCTGTGAGGGATCGGTATGTCACCGGCCCAAAATACCGTCCTCGTGTATATTGTATATGTGTACATGCATACAGTTCTATCAAGATAACGAAGAGCACTTTTCGACATTCATTCGTCCACAGCAGAAGACCTAGAAACACAAAGAGCATGGTGATACAGCATGTGTTTTGTGGCATCGCGATAGTCGTGGTAATACAGATATAATGACCCAGCGAAGCAGAAAACAATAGGGGAATAGAGAAAGCGTCCGTCCTTTTATATAAGAATATAGGAGGACTGAACTAAAAACCAAGAACCTTGGGTATCGGAGCCGTATAATAGCTGATCAGCTGGGAGTATTCTCAACCCATGACGCTGGGGTAGCTGACGCTCTCGCTCAGATGCTCATTAGCGGGGTTGTAAGTGAACCCTCGGAACTGATCTTGCACTGTCTCCGAGAGTGCCGAATCAGTGACAACAGAATCTTGCGCTTCTTCGTTGGTGAAATCAGGGTCAAAGTTGGCAACATCGAGAACAGATTCCTGAATGATGCATTGCATTAGCTATCTTCAACAGATGGCTGATGATCGGTGAAAAACGTACAACGCTCGGTTTAAACGGTGGCTGGATCTTCTTCGCGAGGAGGCTGTGGGAAAGCGCGATGTTAACCACCACTATTGAGTCCGGAACGAAAAGAAGTACCGGTTCCAGTCAATATATTTAGCAAAGAATGGATGCCGTTTAATTTCCTCGCCACCATTTGAGCCCAAACGTCTGGTTGGATCGCGCTGGAGCAAGCCAGTCATAACACTCTTCGCTTCCGCAGACATATCGGGCGGAAAGTGAAGAGGATCGGAGAGGATGCGTTGGTACATTGTGTTCACGTTCTCATCATAAAATGGTGGCAGACCGGTCTGGGATCAGAAAGATCTGAGAATCCGCTCGAGAATAAGGAAGTCAGAAACTGACCATCATTTCATAGAGAAGGACGCCCAAAGTCCACCAGTCCACGGTTTTTGTGTAGCCTTGACTCTCCAGCAGTTCTGGCGCAATGTATTCCGGGGTACCACAGAAGGCTGAGAGGAGGTTGTGAATGAGATTCGTGTGACAGATTCACTGTGTGCTCACTATTGGTCTTTTCGGTCTCGGACATATTGAGCTTGCAAAGCCCTGGTACTCAAACGTTTGTTTATGTTTTATGTAGAAGGGGATCTGGAAACCGCACCAAAGTCACATAAGGCGATATGTCCTGTATAATCCAATAAGATGTTCTCAGGTTTGAGATCGCTATGGCACTGCTTAGCAAGACAGCCTAAAAAGCGCAGTGCAGGGAACCCATACCGATAGACCACATTAAAACCGTGCAAATGCTCCAGTGCACATAGCAACTCGGAAGCATAGAAACGGCTTCGATCCTGATCAAACTTTCCTTCACGCTGGAGATGGTAGAATAGTTCTCCACCGTTAACTGCAACAGAGGGGAATTTCAATATCTTTACGGGTATTATTGGAAGTCGTACTGACCGAAAGACATGACCAGGTAGAGTTTGTCCGGATTCTGGAAGGAGAACTTGAGAGGAACGATGAATGGGTTATTCACCAGTGCGAGTACAGTGCGCTCTGCGAGGATGTGGGTAATCTCGCCTGGGCGCTGGGCGATATGTGCTTTTCGTATTGTCTTCAACGCGTAAATCCGTTGGGTATCCTTTTTTTTGACTTGCATAACTTTTCCAAAGCTTCCCTTTCCGATAACTTTGAGTAGATCAAAGGCCTCGATAGTGAGTGGCTCATTGCGGCTTGGTTTGAAGTCGATCTTAAGGTGGAACGAGCCAGCGCCGGCAGTTGCAGTGTACCACTGGTCCGAGGCGTGCTGTGCGGTGAAAGAGCATGTGGATCGCAGTTCCAACTGGGCAATAGTAATAAGGATAACTCACATGCCCATCGAGCATGGGCGTCAGATCAACGCGCGCCATGAGCAAGTCATTCCCCATATCATCTTGGCCTTGTACAGCAGCAGTGCGAAGATATGATGAAACGGATATATTAGAGGTACGAGAGACATCACTGAAGGGCCAGGGTCAGAGCGGAGACAAAGATCAGGGGGAGAAGATTAGGACATACAACTGGGCGCGGTAGTTCCACACGGGGTTGGAGAGGTCGCCGCCCAGTGCGTCAATCAAAATTTCGTTTTTATCAAACTCGAGGACGACGTAGGGTAACCACCAGTGGCGTTTGCGTTGCAAGCTCTCTCTGTTGCTCGTGGACGTTCGTGGCATAGACTCGAGTGCTCTCTGGATGGCCTCGGGAAGCTGGGCTCCAAGGGGAAGTGCAAGTCCTCTGCCTGGAAGGAAGAGGGGGTTGGACAGGATCAAGTAGGAACCATAGGCACAAGATGGCTCACCAGAGAAGATGCGGATTGTGAGCATGCCAGACCTGAACTGATCGGCGCCGCTGGGGGGCTTTGGGGTCGTTGGACGCGACGGTATAGGGGTGACGGATCTGGAGATGACGCCATTATCTTTGGGATCCCTTGGTTCTGGGAGACTATAAGGCGGGAAGAGGGTCAGCAAAGCTGGGCAACGCACTCTTTGTACCGAGTTTCCAGGACATGGTGAGAGTTCGAGGAAGAGAGAGATATCTTCACAAATACTTCTATCTATCATAACAACATAGCCACCTCCTCCTTGATCGGACTAGCTACTTCTCATAACCTCTAGCGCTCGCCTACACTCAACCCGGAATTTCTCAAACACCGGCTCTGAGATATTTCGCCCGACATTCTGCAGTATCTAGTATGAGAAAATTCAGAATCATACGAATCGCTGTGCTTACCCTGACACGGATGAACGGGTCAATCACACAAATAGGATGAAATTCCCATCTCTTCAGTGTCTCTGCATCGAACACCGTTGCACGCTTGTGAACAAATTTCGTTGACCTGAATAGTTGCTGTTCGTTTGAATGGGGGAAGGGAGAGGTTGAGACTCCATACATACCACTTGTCGGGATATTTAGGCATCGATTCCAAGTTTGCGCGTGGGACAATACCGGCCAGTCGAATGTCGACCATATGTTGGGCGGGGTCGAAATCTGCCCAGAATCTATCCAACCTTAACAATAACCCGTGGGATTATTCAAATGCATATGTGTACCTGAACCAATCGTAAAGCAAAGCTGTGGTCGAGAGCGTCTCGTTGGTGGGTATGGGGGGTGCACTACGGTTAAAGCGAAGGTCGCATCGAAATGTAGGTTTACGATTCCAAAAGAAATGCTCCTTGATATCTGGGCTAATGTTTTGCTGCAGGTTTGGTAATAGTCCTCGGTTCTGGTGTCCGGTCAGGTACTGTGTCTTGAGCTCAAGCAAGTGTCTCTCACCTGAAGGAACCCAATTGTCATCAACGCAAACATATAACTGCTAAATGTTACAGTTTCACCCTTCGCCTTAGGGCTAGGTGTGTTCAAGCCCAGGGGCTTTGCCCATCGCTTAATTGCTAGGAGCAATCCTGTAAAATGGGGGGACAGCTGGGAATACCTTTGGAGCATGACAGAATTCCAGTAACCCGGCTGGTCGTTGACGTTGATGTCGCAATCGATCTGTGTCTGTCGATCTCTGCATTTGACTGTCTTTCAATTGGTATGAGCCCAGGCAGAAGATGATGAGTATATACCAATGGGGACAGACGCCCGTATTGTACGAACATGGGTGAAGCCGGAGGCTTTGAGGGCCCTGGCAAGCGCACTACGGAAAGATTGGGTCAGGCTCACAAATAACCATCCTTTGCCATTGAACGAACTCGAGTCTATATATTCCTGTATCCTGCCTGTTAGCTCCGGGTCGTAATGTGAACAATCCTGAAGACGCACTGGGAAGCTGATTTTTGCAGTGAGGAAGAAATCCCTCCGGTCGTGTAAGATCCTAAGGGCATCCACAGGTCAGAGCATATTTTTCATGGGTTGAATACGGTACTTGCAATAACAATCAAATCCATGTCGCCTTTAGCAGATGTAGCGCCGTATCTTGAGAAAGGGAAACCGGAGTTAGCACAAAGAGGCAGTATCAAACAAGGTAGGCGTTACTTTACGCTCCCGAACGTGGCGACCCTATAGCCAGAACCAAATTTATTCTCAACTACCCTCCGCACACGAAGTAACACCTCCATCCTGCTCTTCTGCGCCGATTCGTCGTTTGACTGATGGGAATTGGATGATTTCCTGTGAATTCACGAACAAAGTATCCAACGCACCTGAAATATGGCATTTGGACCGGCTGGATGCGTCAACCACCATCGTAATCCTTGCTCATTGTTGCCGTCGTCTCGGACCGCTGGCTTAGGAATAGGGCGAAATTTGGTGTCTATGTGTTTCTGGGGGCTTAGCGGTAGTTCTGAGGAAAAGCGAATTTTTTTAGCAGAGTGCATATGTCGCGTGGACGCGAATCTAGGTGTAGAGGAAAACATCATTGCCTCGACCCTGACCTTGATCCATTTGATTTTCGAGCCTTATTTGTCTTCATTTGTCCGTAATGTATTACAAGAGAGTACAGATATAGTATATGATACAGGGTCATTACTTCCGAGGAGAACTAATCGGGGAACCAATAGCAGATGATGCAGGCCGCTCTAGTCGATTATGGAGTCGCTCGAGCTCCATCTCAAGGCTGTTGGGGGCAAGTATAACACTAGGGAGTTGGACGGAACAAAAAAAGCAGCTCACCCTAGTGCACGTTGTTTGTAATCAACGGCTTCTCGTGTAACTCGACGATTCGCGGCATGTAGCTCGTGTTCCTTTGTTTGCTGTAATATTTTGTCAAATCAAATTGTTGCCATCAATCGCGGATACATACAACGGTGTCCAATGCACTTCTCAAGTCCTGTATGCGGGCTTCATATGCTTTCCTCTCCTCCTCAAATTTCAGGCGTTGTCGTTCAACTTCGGATTGCTGGAATTTGGCGTCCCGCGCCAGCTTGTCTGCTGACCGGCCCAGGGAGCTTTTGTTACGATTACTCTGGTTTAGCTGGCTAGTGAGTTCTTCAATACGACTATCCGTCCGTCTCGATGTCGTAGGAGGACGGGGAGAGTTGGCGTATGATTTGGTTTCGAGATCGACAATTCGAACATTGAGTTCCTTGACTTGTTTTTCCAATTGTGCCTGATGTCCATTTGAGCCATTGTCCTAGGTATAAAATCGGCTCGAAACTTACGTTCTGACGATCGAGCTCGGCGTTCTCTTTCCTAACCCTATCGAGTTCGTTGAAGCATTCCGATGCGTATGCTTCAGCCTTCTTCATTCTATCCAGCGCTTGCTCCACGCGATCTCCCTGTTCTTCCAGAGTCCTTTCAAGATCCTGCTTCTTCAGCTGCAAACGCTGGAACTCCGTGTCTGACATGGTTTTATTGGTATCCTGCATGATCCAGCTTGATCGTCTCTAGCTCGGCCTGAAGCGCACGGCGAGCCTTTTGCAGCATCGACCTCTCGGCCTCAGCGTCATCCAGCACACCACGCAGCTCGCGAACTTGCTGATGGAGTGCAACGATTTGCGCCTGCTGATCGGTCTGCGCCTGCGTCGAGGCTTCAAACGCCTTCGTGAGGTCCGTGATCTTTGTATCCATACGTTCCTTCTCCTTTTTCCAGCCTCCACTATTATACACTTCATCATCGTAGCGCAGCTGAAGCTCGTCAAAATCGGACCGGATTTTGCGGTTCTCTTCACGAAGTCGGCTCAAGCTATCTCTCTGTGACTGCAGCTCTTCGCTCAGTTGGGCGAGTTCAGCTGGTGCAATCAGCAAACAACACCGTCGCGAGTCGAATTCTACTGTACCTTGGTATTTCTTCCGGGTCTGATCAATGGTGAAGTCGCGTTCTGCCAGATCCTTCTGGTGCTGCTCTCGTTCATATTCCAACTCTTCCTCAAGCCGTTTCTGAATCACCGCGAGATCAGAAGCGTCCCGCCCCTCTTCTTCCAATTTTGACTCTAGTAATCGTAGCTTCTTCTCGGTAGCTTGGTGTTTCCCCTCCGCCGCTTTGAGTTCAGTTTTAGCCCCCGCCAGTGCTTTCTCTGTGGACTCTAGCGTACGGCGAACTGAGAGGTTGATCAATACAAGATCGGTTGAGATGAAGGCGGAGCTGACCATATGCCTCACCACGAGCAGCTGTTGCTCTAGCAATCTCTGTAGCTTCGAGACGCTCCAAATAGCTTTGCTCCTTCTGCTGATAAGTTCCAATCGCCGCCTTGAGTTCTATCATGATACATTAACTATATGGGTCACTCCGGGAAAGTGTCCGTAATTACCAGATTCGGTTGCTGTAGACGTAGCAGTCTTAAACTCATCATCCTGAAGTTTCTTCTGCAATTGACGCTTAGCATCTGGGACAGGCCTTTGAGTTCACGATTCCACTGCCGGTCGGTCCTACACTTACTCGTGGCCTCGTTCCTCGCATTCTCGAGCTGTTCACTTAGATCGGACACCTCTTTCTGGAGCTGCTTCTTGTTATGGGCGAATTCGCGAAGCTGAGCCTTCTGCGCCTCAACCTCCCCCTGCGCCGTCCGCTGTTGCACAAGCTTTGAGGTGGGAAAGAGTCAGTAAACACAACAAGGAAGACCGTTCACGACTTGCCAGGGCCTTGCGGGATTCCTCTAGGCGAGCGTAGCTATCCCGTTCATCTGCAATCGTCTTCTGGAACTTGGACCACATCGCCTGAATACCTTCGATTTGAGCGGTCTCAGCAGTAGCACGAGCCTCAGCTTCGTCCCCAAGGAGTTCAGCCAACCTAGCATTCTCCTTCGTCACTCTTGCACGATATTGCTGCAAAAACTGTTTGGAACCATCACTATTCTCAAGCTCTACGGACAGTTCTCTGAGGGAAATTTCAAGGTGGTGGCGAACTCGTTCCGAGGCGGCCATCTGGAGCTCTAAAATTTGTACGTGCTGCTTGAGAGCTGCAACTTGTCTATCGCTGTTGGCACGGGCCTGTTGAGCTTCTCGATCGACATACGGCGTGCTCGGTGCCGTGGTAGGTTTGTTCTTCGTCGGTGTGAGAGTGGCAGAGGTTGGGAGTTCGTTGGCGCTGCTGCGTCTGGGGATATTCCGCAAGGACATTTCGCGCCCGAGCATCTTGTCAACCTTTTGGAGTTCATGTAGCAGCCGACTTTGGAAGTCCCCATCCCGAGGTGTGTTCTGCATGACTAGCCGACGGATCTCGGCGTGCTGGCGTTCAATATTCTCCCGAATCTTCGCTGTGGTCGTCTTGGCCATTTCCACCTCCTCTAATTGCTCCTCGAGCTGTGTAATGCGGGTCTCGTATTGGCGCTGAATCTTGGGTAACGAGTCCGATCCTACACTTTCATTGGCAAGTCGCTCCAACTCGTTCTCCAAGTTATCCTTGGCCCGCTGGACGAAAGCAAGCTGTTCCGTCGTCTCAACTATCTGGTTTCTGGCGTTTTCGAGCTCAGATTTCGAACGCTGAAGTTCAAGCACAGCAGTCTCTCGACCATGCCGTTCTTTCTCGGCGTCGGCGAGGGCCCGGGATGCCCTCTCTTCTTGTAGCTTGATGCTTTTCTCCTTGCTTCGCAGTTCAAGACGCTCCTTCTCTGTCTCTCGAGCCAAGTCTTCCGCCTCCAGCATTAAACGACCCCTTGTCTTCTCCAGGGACCGGATATAAACTTGATTCTTTTGCAACTCGAGTTGAGCTTCAGCGAGCTGGCGGTCGGTGACACGCTTGGCCTCTTCTAGAACGTGAACGTGCTCAACAATGGTCTTGTCTTGCTTCGATTCAAGCTGCTTGATTTCCCACTCCCTGTTTTTGAGGTCTGTCAAGGCTTTGTTGAGCTCTCTGTCCAACTTGACGGTGCGATCTTTGAGTTTGTTTAGTTCGGTCTTTTGTATAGCGCAGGCCTTTTCAAATTCGACTCGTTTCGTTGACTCTGCATCGAGTTGCTGGCGAAGCAGTTCAAGTTGTCGGACGCTGTTGTCCTTCTCACGTTGATGTTCCAGCACGACGTCCTCGAAGTCCTTGTAACGCGCTTGGGCAAGGTTCAGCTGCCGCTCCAAGTTCTAGAACGAAGTCAGATATAGTCCCCTACTTGAATAAAAATTACATTCACCTCCCTATGCTTAATAGCTTCTGAGAGTTGAGTATCTATCTCGATCTGTCGCGTCCTAAGACTCTGTAGCTCCGATTCCATCGTTCGTCTGGATTTCTCCAGTTCCGTAAGCTCTGTCTTCGCCTTGGAAAGCTGAGATGATGCATCGCCTTCGCGTTTGAGCAGTGAGTTATAGCTGGCCTCGAGCGACCGATGATCTCTCAGTGTATTTGTCTTCTCCAACTCAAGCCTGCTCTGCACCTCCAGCGCGGACCTGCGGACCTCTGCGAGCTCCTGTTTCAAGTCACTGACTTGAATCCGCAAATCCCCAAGTTCAGCCTCTTTGCTCTTCTCAACCTCATTGCGCCGCGTCTCTTCGCTACTCTTCGCCTCCAAGAGTGATCGGAAATCATCGAGTTCTTTCTGCAGGGCAACTCGAAGTGCCTGTTCTTGAGAATGATCCTGTTTCTCGGCTCGGAGTCGCGCCTCATAGGTTGCCTTCTGACTGCGTAGCCCTGCAATTTCTTGTTGTCTTTTGGCCCCCTCTTCTCGGAAATTATCAAGCTCCTTGGACAGCAACCTGATCCTATCCTCCTTCCGAGTTATCATATCAGCATAATCCGTTGCTGAACGTGTCACTTCGGCTAGCTGCTCCTTTGCTAGGCGAATCTCGTCCTCCAGATTGACTGTCTTTAGCTTGAATGACTCCCTGAATGGGGTTGAGAATATTCCCAGCAGTGAAGTGATTCCACCTACTTGGCCTTCTGTTCCGTGTCTAGCCGTCTCTCAAGATCTCCGACACTGGTATCCAACCTCTCCTTAGTACGAGCTAGATCTTCTTCTTGGTGGATTGCTATATTCTTCAATTCTTCCCCGACTTTCCTCAGTTCTTCTTGGTTCTGTAACAGGGTATCACATTCCTCCCTTGTCCTGTTCAATTCCTCTATCAATTCCTCTTCTCTCTGTAACCACCCCTTCTGTTCCTCCTCCAGCCGTACAAGATGTTCTGCAGCCTGGTCGAACGCGTTCTTCAATGACTCATATTTCTCCTCACTCTCTTTCTGCAGCTTCATCGCTCGATCGAGCTGTGAGTCGAGCAAGTCCAAATCGCTTTGCATAGCCAAGACTTCTTCTTCCAGTTCGCTTTCACGTTTCTTGCTCCGTTCAAGCAAGGCATCCTTATCCAGTGCCAATGCCCTCTCTGCCTCCAAGGCCTCCTCAACTTTCCTCTTTTCGGACTCGAGAGACATCTTGAGACTCTCCAGTGCTTCACGCTCTTTCTTGTCGTGCTCAGCCCTCTCTTTAACTAGAGCCAGCTCGGTCTCTTTCCTCCGTAACTCCTCGTCACTCCGAGTGGCGGCAAGCAGAGGTCGAACTTTGGTATACAATTGCCACCATGGCCACTCCCTCAATTCATTGTACACCCTTGCGTTCCTTTGAATGATCCTAATCGCCATGGCCCTATTGAGGATCTTCTTCATCTGTCTCCTTGCCGTCCACATCCTAGCTGCCGCCTGCAGACGTGTGAAAACATCGTAAAGCAGCATATCCCGACGTTCCTCGAGCTCTGCAAGGACCCCTGCTTTGAAAAAAATCTTCGAAGTGCCAATCTTGTATATGCTCTCGTCCAGCTCCAAGACGTTAATCATCCTACGGCAAGCCTCGCGTCCGTCCATGTATCCGCGAGGAATGATGCCAGGTGTGAGGATCTCGTACCGCTGCCGGAATTCGACAAATGGTAGTCTGTTGGGATACCCAAGGCGGGCAATCCGAATGCCCTCAAGGACACCATTACAGCGAAGTTGATCGAGAACAATTGGAACGTCGATGCGATTCGGTTTTTTGTAGTTGTTGGGGACGATACAACGGATGAAATGGGGCTGCGTCGAGCGAAGCTGCATCATCAGGCTTGAGAGTTGTTCCTTGTGACGTTGAGCGACGGTTCGGAATGCGCCTTTCTTCAGTGTCCGCTTCTTTCCGGATGAAAACATATTATTAGGGCCGCCCGGGACTGGAGCGTCACTGTATTCGGCGAAGAGAGAAGCGATGTACTTCTCAGAAGATGCGGCAAGAACACGCGTGAGGTTGTCGTTGAGTGGATCCTTATTCTTTTCCAACCATCCTTCACTGCGGTAGTCGACCTTGGCAGCATAGTGTTGAACTATAAACCCTTGTTCGAAACGGGAGGGCTCGTACTTCTCCTTCCCTGGATGCCGTGACTCTTCTTCCTCCTCGTTGCTGGCCCACATCATGTGTAATTTGTTGGTGAATGTCAGATCTGTTGCTTTTGGCATAATGCACTCCTCATCTAAACAGCTGAGAATACCAATAACGTTGCCACTGGCTTCTATGAGGTCTATAGTGGGTTGCAGATCCAAACCGAAGTTGACGTAATCCCACTTGATATGCTCACGGGCATATTCTTCCTGCTCCAGGATGAACATATGGTGATTAAAAAATTGCTGCAACTTCTCGTTTGTATAGTTGATGAGGAGCTGCTCATAGCCGTTGATGTCAAAAATTTCAAAACCAGCGATGTCGAGGACACCAATGAATGTGGATTTGGAGGAAGGACGGTCCAACGCACGATTGATGTGATCCACAAGAGCACCGAATGATTTCTCGTAGAGAGTCTTGCAGAGGGCGGCTAATTCATCCAACGCCTGCTGGCGAGTCCGTGCCTGCGTAACCCATTCGCGTCCAGCAAGTGCCCGAGGACGCAGCACTGCGCGGGTGAACTCTGTGACAGGTATGCCCAGCAAATGACAGACGCGCTCCGCTTGGGAGGGATCTGGCATCATAGCATCTTCGCCTCGCGTCGAAGTGATGACAATATTTCCAATGTGAAGAACTGCCGCGACGACCCGGAACAGGTCGAACTGTTCTGCAGGTGTGAAACCAACTACATCAAGAGCAACCTTCCCAAAGATAAATTATAACCCACTGAATGTAACCTGACGAATCTCACCTTCAGAGTGTTCCATTCCTCTCTATCATCAACACCATCCACCTCCCGCCTACTCTTGTTTAAATACTCGTATTCGGCAACATCGGTACCCAGGAGTAATTCATCTAAGCGTTGATTAGTGCAACGTGATAATTCAAATCAAACTAGCACTTACCCCTGAGCGCACCCCCACCTGCAAGCAACTGGTAGAAGACATGGAAATTCCTCTCAGCCTCACTTCTTACAACTACTCGACTCTTCTCCAATAGATACCAATCAATGTTCGCCCCGGCAATGCTCCCATCAGGAGCAAACGATATCCGTACAAACTTGCCGAATCGGCTCGAGTTGTTATTCCGCTGCGTCTGGGCGTTGCCAAAAGCCTCTAGAATAGGATTGGCTTGCAGAATCTGCCGCTCGAGCAGTCCAAGGCGTCCTTTTGGCGTCAGACGGGACCCCGTGGTCGAGACAGATGACGAAGGAAGATGGCCCCTCCGTGTGATATTTCTCGATAATCCAGTCGTGGGCATAGCAGCTGATGATCCGATAGTAGGAGTGCGCGAGTGCGCTGGTGCAGGCGAGGGGTGTGCATCTGTCGCGATAGCAGAAAGATACTGAATGACCTTTTTCGTGCTCTCTGTCTTCCCAGCACCCGATTCTCCTCTAAGTACGAGATCAGTATCTGGATGCAAGGGGCAATACACAAATATGAAACGAACGTAATCAGAATACTCTGATTCTCCCTCTCATCACCCATATTGACCCAAGCTCTCTCGGCAACAGCAAAAATGTGCGGAGGGTTGTCGTCCCTCCGTTTATTGCGATACTGCTGGATTATCGCATCTGTATATAGTGGCAGATTCTGATAGGGGTTAATTGCCACAAGAAATAAGCCTGAGTAAGTCTAAACCCAATCCCTGATCAGTCCCATGACCATCGGAAAAATACGAAACACACGCACATAGATGGCACCTGAATAATACCTGAGACGAAGGTTATGCACAACACTTGCTTCGTTGAGGAACGTCAAATCCGCAATATCATCAACCCGGTCGAACTTTGGTGGGTTCATCTTGAACAGGGAATCAAATGGAACTCTCCTAATCTGTTGCACATACGTTCGAGCAATGCAAGAGACAATAGGGTATGTGCAAATCAACGGACCTCGCCTCCCTCCATCACAACTTCTGCCGCTTCTTCATCTTCACTATGAACCCATCCTGGAAGATATCCTTCCTTTACATCAGGGACCCAGACTTGAGTGGGTGCCCGTGTGGCCTCCGCTGCGAGCGACGGCCGTGGTGCAGACATGGCGGGGAGTATTGGGGGGTGTGTTGTGTTACACCCGATGTGGATGTACGACGCGGTCAATCACTGATCCCGTGACCTGCATTTCAACCAACACGCACTATTTCGGAAATTAGACAACCTTAGAATTATTATTGGCAGCTACTCTACAAATACTATACTCATAAAATATTCTTATTTGTCAGCCCTGCGTTCAAACTCGACAATCATTGCGTCTGGCCAGGGCGTTACAAATCCTGATGTATTCACATAGCGCCTGCGTTTTGTTCCGTGCCACATTTCGTCAAAACTATGACCAAGTTAGCACTTGGATAAGCTTGGATCATGTTTCCAATGTACTTACTGTGTGAGCTTCCCAGATTCACCATCCACACGGTTCAAGTTTCTTTGGCTCAAAATGGTCCCAACAATTTCAGGAACCACCGAGTCAAAAAACTTCGGTGTCAACATGCCATCCTGGTATGGGGACAAGATACCCTGCTTCTCTGCAGGACGAGAGTAATCAGGAGTCTGCCCAAACGACATCTATATCGTTTTAGCTATACAACGAGGGCGCAGTGAAGTGCGCTAACTCACATTTGCCTTCGCGATGTCTACAAACACCCAGTCGCCGACTTCAATCAGCTGGGAATTAGATATCGAGCTCCTGGCGGTCGCTGTGCGGTATACTCCCGCAAACTAAGTAATCTCCGTCAATTCAACACCCGGGGAATTATAAAAATAGACTTACGATCGGGTTCAAACGGAGCGCTTCGCGCACATACCCCATGATCCTGGTGGATGCGTCCTTATCCGACTTCAAGAACAACTGGACAATCTCATCTCGTGCCTGTTTGTTGCGCTCCTCGAGGTAGTAATCCACAACTTGCGCAACGGCCTTCGAGAAGAGTGCCGACGTAGGCACGGTAGCGTTGAACACATTGATCGCCAATTTCATATGTGAGCTCTCCCATGCAACGCTGTTACGAAGTTCCTTTAAAAACTTGATACTTTCAGACCTCTTCACAGTCCCGACATATCCGAGTGCATCTGCCAGAGTTCCCTGTGGATTGTCAGCCATGAGTGATTTTCTTAGTGATGTTGGACGCACGAAGTGGCTGTCGACGTTATCGAGATGGTCCTTGATGATGTCGACAACTTTGGTTGTCATTGACTGAGATCTCCCGCGAAGTTTGAAGTCATCAACGGGATCAAAGTTCATATAGACATAACGGGCGATATCCGCAAACTGATCGGAAACATCCTGTTCATACCAGGCTCCATGGGGATTAGTGGCTGACTTCAAGGGCAAACCAGCCTTGAGGAGATTTGTGAGTATTAAGGCGGATGTGAATGCTGCTACCAGGTGCTCACAATTTGTTCGCAAATCCAGTGGACTGGCAATAAGTTAATCACATCCTTGACAATGTCGACAAATAGTCGTTGCTGGGTCCCGCCTGATCAAAAGCTTTCGTTTTCAACAGGAACTCAGTCTTGTTCCTGAAATACTCTTTCCACCTGTTCTCTGACACTATTACCTCCGTAACACCTGGTTGCTTCCGCTCAATGGCTTTATAAATTTCTTCCTTCTTGTCGCCCTTCGATAGCTGTGAGTTCTCGTCTTGTCCTCGAAGGAAGAAAACTCACCCATTTCCTCTTGAGCAGTGGCTCGACAATAATCCCCAAGCGTTCATCAACTTTGGAAATAAAGTTGGTAGCACTCGTCGTCAGGACTTGTTTAGCACCTTGGGGGCTGTCCACGGCCTTCCACACGCGCCTTTCTACGGGCGGAAGCCGCTTCTCACTCTCCAAGAGGTGAAGTGTCTTTCCACCTCCAATGTGAACAGGCCACAAGTATTTCTCAATGGAGCCGTCTTCCTTTTCTGGAGAGTTTCATGCATTTTCTCCGGAATGGTGAATGGGAAGTGAGCAAGAGCGGAACCGGCAGGGTATTGATCGGGTAAAGTTCTGAAGAGTAGTTTGGTTAACAACCCGCCGTACGAGCCATTCTCCTTGTCATATTGGCAATCTTGGTAGCCCCAGGCGGTGAGATTAAATGCTAAGACGGAGAACATCAATGAGCTGTATCCCACGACAGTACTTTTGCTTACGCGTAAAGTCGGTCGTGAGGAACCGATCGCCACGGGTGAGGCATACCGCATCGGCTAAAATTGCCCTCGAAATAGTGTAACCGGGGCACAACCCAGCCCCTGGTTGAGGGTGTTTTGCTTCCTCAGCTTGAAGCCCCACATGTAGCTCGAGTTTGTCGATGTCTTTGTACAATGCAGCAGCAGCTTGCTGTACATAGGGGATAAGCACTTGACTATTGTGATCTGAGCAGGGTCCTTACATGAATCTTGGGATCAGGGTTCCACTCCTTGAAAGTCGAGTACGCTGAAGATCAGTGAGCCAGCGAGTAGGAATTGCGGCTAGTTAGGCACTGACGTTTTAACCCTATGAACTTCCTAAATTCATTCAACTAAAAGCGAACATTCAGTACAAGGAGCGGTAGTTTGCGGGAGCGAGAACATACAGAACATGTACCCCATGCACGAGCCTGCATAATTCCCATAACCTCAATGACTCTCATGCATTCCGGGGTCCCACGTGCCTTAAAGGCACCCGCAATGTCGCATGTGGCTTTCTGAAGGACCTCTGCGAGATCGGCGTCTTTAAATCGCCCATCAACGCGCTCCAGCCTACGTCTGAAATCAACATCATATACAAAATCTCCGTGTCAGACACTGACTCAGCAAAGGTCCATTCCCAAGGCTTCATCGATTTTCGCTGAGACCTCAGACTATCAACATCTTTCTTGAACGTGCTGATCTGGGCCGGTTGTGCTTCCTTGGGGAAGAATTTTGAAAACTTCTTCTCCAGCCATTGTTCATTAGCTTCAGAGAGAGTAGAATGCCATCTATAGAGCAAGTTGAACTCGATGGAAACAACATTGCCTTCACCTCGTGGTGTAAGGTTGTGGCCAAACTCTCGTATGGGCTACATCTGCTGTCAGACAGTTGCAACGATCCATGAAGCAAGCTCATACCATCAAAGGATCAAGTCTCCAGTCACTGCTGTCGCGAATCAGGCCCAGAATCGTCCCTACATAATCTAAACGAAATGTCGATAAGTTATCAGAGAGTATATTAGACACAACACGTACCACCAAGGATTATGTGCATGAAGTATCCACAATTCACGAGGCGGGTCCGGTGGAAAATTTCATCGTCCTGTTGATGCTTTTCCGCATCAGCGAGAGTAGAAGGGTCCCTGAACCGCAGAGCTTCATTGATATCTAATATTTTCTGCGCGATGTACTGCAAACATGGGCGCTGAGCATATACATCGGGAGGGAATAATTGTACACACATTATGGTTCCGGTTGAGAAGAATTAAGAGAGCACAGCTTGCGGGTGGCATCAGCAATAGCCTACCATCCGCGAAACAGTCATCAACAAGTTGTCCTGTGCCGTCGTGGCGCCTAATCGCATTAAGCTCATTACCTGAGCTGCCATATAAGATGCTGAGGTCAAGGTAACTGCTACTATCATTTATGCTCCAATCCTGGTGATTGGTGTTAAAGACACTATGAATAACGAGGTCGGCAAACGCAAAAAATAGGGAGGAAATGCCGTCGGGGTGGGGAGTGAATTTGTCGCGTTTGAGAAGCGTGTCAAAGATGAGGTTGGGATCGGGTAGGGTCGCTGTTGGGGTAATATTGGTAGACGGAACCGAACGAGCGTATGGTGAACCAGCCTTCCCGAGGCCAGGAATAAGGGGATTGTAGTTGGAACCATCCGCGGCTCGGTATGCATAATAAACGCGGTCCGGCATCTTAGGCTGGTTAGGCATCCCGGGTGCGTAGACGTCACCATCATGACTGAACGTAGGATGAGTGATTCTTGAAATTTCCAATGGACTGAGAAAACCGGTTGGTGGATGGGGCAGGTCTTTGTAGACTGTAACTTAGTGTTAGCGGTAGCGAGATCATTGACACGACAACAGAAACATACGAAGGTTAATTACAAACTGCTGTATCATAAGAGAACCGGGGTGGTCCTTGAGGCGCGACATGACAACAAGGAGTTTCTCGAGCTGTGCATACAATCAAGTTGAGAAGCAGAACACGGTGGATAGAAGCAATAACTTGCCATCATCAGACGGTCATCGATTCCGGTTTTGTTTGCATCTCTGAGATTCAAATACGCAGGCTAGCATCCCAACGTGAATAGAACGAACGAAAAACAGAACGCAAACGACCAACCAAATCAGACAGACTAAATGCGGGCTTTGCGATAAGTTCTTGCAGCTGGATAACTTTTGCTTCTGCGGTATTTGTCTTGGGATGTGCGCCGTCCGTGTTGAGAGGTGCGCGAGAGGCTGTAGAAAAGTCAACGCTCCTGGCGATACTGCGGATTGTACTGGCGACGAAAGACATGGCTCGTGCCAACAAGGAGAAAAGGAAGTGTAACGTAAAGAAATGTGGCAGGGGCATGGCGAGGCGGAGAGGTTATATATGATATGAAAGGGGATAAGGGGTGAGGCGTGGTGTCCCTGATATCAATCGACCCTGGAGAACAAAGGCTTGTAACGGGTTTTGATTCAGATCAACTTCCCTGTCACGTCCGTCGGAGTCTTCACACCGGTCCCTTTCATCGGAAGTGTTCATACCCCGAATTACGGAGCGACAGTGGATGACAATAAAATCATCGGAACCACCGGTTCCCCACAGGGTAATCCATTAGGTACTAAGCAAATTACATGATCAAGCAACACGAGTTTTGCTGCGACAAAATTGAGAATACACTGCTAGAACACGTGAGAGGTTGCCCACCTTCTTGGCTGTCTTGTAAAACATCTTGCTCTGTGTCGACAGTGCCTCTGATCGTTCAACAAGATTATCAAGTTTCTCTCCACGTTGCAAAACTGATTCAATCGTCTTATGCTGTGCAGTCCCTGAGCACATCCCTCCGTGTTTATCAAGCGCTCCCAACACATACCAATACTATCTTTGTTTCGTCCAGTTCCTGTTGGACGCGCATAATTGTGTCCGCCTGCCGAGGATCTTGGTATTTCGGAAGATATGTTCCAATTTCCGGGAATGATATTGATGCCGGATTCCCGAATGACGACTGGGGCACCGTGCCCGTAAAGTCGTCAAGGAGCTTCGTTAATAACGAGAAGGCTGGCCGTACGGGGTATTCCTGGTCCGCTATAATGATGCCTGGAGCGCCTCTGGTAAGATGGTCGTTACCCCCACAGGAATGCTGGACCCTCAAGTACCTGCCAGTTGTTCCGCCCCTCCACGGTTATACACATGAGCCATGTAACTATTCTCTTGGATGCTCTGGCGTTGGCCCTGCGCAGTGCGCTCCGCTACCGTCTTCGTGAAAAAGGTCATGAATTCACCAACAGACCCCCGTTGATAGAAGGAAAATGAGGACAAGTCGCTGGCATTAGTGAGCACAACGGACGCGCCCGATGGTGGTGCGAGCACAACAGAAATAGAGAAAATCTTCATTGAGGGTGGTTATCGCTCAGAGATGGAGTCAGTCGAGGGCAGCAGCGGCGGTGACGGCAGTGTTGGTACAGTTGAGTCCCCCAGCAACAAAATGACTAACATGCACAAATAAATTTGGCCCATCAGGCGTGCACCAATATCATATCGCATGATTCGATATCAGTTTCAGCTGGAGCGCTGATCATCTGCACTTGACGCACTGCCCATGATCGTTACTTGGCAATGTTGCAAGAGGCTTCCATTCCTTGTTTGCAAAATAATACTCGATGGCATCAAGTAATTCATGGTTGAAACCCCTCCTCTCCTTCGTTTGTCATGAGATAGGCGACCCTCCCTATCCAATAATCTTGGTATCTTCCAGATATACTGAGCACCAGAGTGGCTGGAGTATCCGCCGACCAACAGAAGGGTTCCTTGGGTCAATAACAAAAGACCACAAGTAATGTCCCCCAGCTGTCCTAGCTCTGCAAAGCTCTTGCAATAAAGGAAACCACTCGCACCGGACCGAGATACCTTATATGGTTCATTCCTCCCTGTCATGCGCCAATTGACGGTCGCCAAACGATTATATACTCACGGGAAAGGTTTATGTACTCATGGAAAGAATATGTTGGAGCGACCCCACGCTCACCCACGACGAACGTAACCTTATTCAAGGCTGTTCCTGCCATCTCACTTTCTACTTCTGGGCGTCTCTTGTACTTCAAGGTCTATATCTCCTCGAGCTTTCCATTGTGTTCTAGCTCTGGTCCAGACAAATTTGGGTGATGGTCACCGCTGGATCAAGCCCTTGATGTGGGGACTATTGTGGCAGAAGAGCCTCAACGCCAACATCAGCCGTACCCACGACACGCATAAAGTGGTGCGCAAGAACGAGCCGGCCCTGCACATAGTTTCGGATTTACTTTTGTTCGCTCACCTGTCAAAGCCTTTTCGACCTCGGTTCGGAAACATTACGACAGCCTCAGGCCTGGCCAGCCCCGGTCTTGGACAAGAATACCCATTTCATTTCCCAGCTCCCGACAAACGCGAAGAAGATAAAATAATTTCGACCCTCCAGTTCCGCAAGCCAGAGAACCCCCCCAGACCTTTCAAGTTCGGTGGCACTGACCTAGTCCAACGACAAGGCACACTGATACATGAGACTCGCACCTTTCTTTCTTGCATGTGATTTTTTTTTGCACTACTTGTAGTCCACTTGGTGCACTTGTCAGGAATCCAAGTGATAGAAAAGGAAAATCCAAAAAAAACAGTAACCGTACTTGGTTTTTTACTTGTACAAGCTATGTCACTATCCTTTCCCCATCTTTTTGCACTTGATATACTTGTACCCTGTGTCACAATTTGTCATATCCATGACAACCCAGAGTCTAATTATTAAGACTTTGACTTCTTGACTTCCCAAACTAATCCTCTTGTTGAGCTAGCAAGCTCATGTCAAGCTTTCTGCAACATATCCCATTTTGGAATTCTTTGTTTGTGCTTTGTTTACAGACAC